>ML986592.1:325920-435356 GCA_010094045.1 Lojkania enalia
TAGTTAATTAGTATATCTACTTATACCTGCGAATTAATAGAAGAACTATCTAAAACTACCTATTTATTATTATAAACCTAAATACTTAGGATTGTATTATTAGTATTAAATAGTTATATTATTTTTAACTCCAGCTAGATACAGATAAGAATTAGATTATATAGCCTTCTAAGTATTCTACTACTTATAATCTTTTACCTTCTCTTCTTATATAATTAACTTAGCTAGTATATAATAAAGAAGTAGAACTAGATATCCGGCGACGCGACGCTCTATAAGAAAAGAACTAGTATTAGTAGTCCCGTAGTCTGACTATCTATTATATTAAGGGTCTATTAAAACTATTAAAACTATATTAGTCTTCTATAATCTAGAATCTAAATAAGCTTAGAGCTCCTATACGCCTATATATAATAAAGTCTAAACCCGATCTAAAGAAAGTCTATTCTCTTATTATTACTCTTATCTTAGCTAATACTTTCTACTTTAATATAAAGAGGAAAGAGAATAAGTTTTTCTCTACATCTCTATACAAAATCGAGCAGCTAATTAAAGATAAGTAAACTCTAGAGTTAGAAGATAAGACTGAAAATAAAGTACTAGTAAATTTCTAATTACTATCTAAATACTATAAATATTAAAATATATTTAGTAAAACTGCAGCTTATTAATTACTAAAATACCGCCCTTATAATTATAAGATTATTCTTATAGAACCTCTCCCTAATAGTTACAGTCTATTATATAAGTAGAATATTAAGAAGCTAGAGGTAACTAAGAAGTATATTATAGATAATCTATAGTATAGGTATATTAAGTAGAGTTAGAGTTCTTTTATATCTCTAATTCTTTACATCTGTAAATTTAATAGCAACCTATATTTCTGCGTAGATTATTATAAACTTAATACTCTTACCTATAAGAATATATATCTAATACTGTATATAGATAAACTTCTATTTAGACCTACTAAGGTAGCAATCTTTACTAAGTTTAATATTCGCGTAGTTTTTAATAAGATTAGAATAGACCTTAGTTTTAAGAAATATACTACCTTTCAGACTCGATATAGAACTTATAAGTATAAAGTTCTACCTTTTAGATTATATAATAGCCTAGTAACTTACTAGTACTATATAAACGACGTACTAATCAACTATCTAGATAATTTCTATATTACTTATCTAGATAATATTCTTATCTACTCTAAAGACAAGGCGACATACGCTATCTATATTAAGAAAGTTCTTAAGAGATTACGTTAAGTAGAGTTATAAGTTAATATTAAGAAGAGCGAATTCTATATTACCCGAACTAAATACTTTAGCTACATCCTATTAAATAAAGGTCTTAAGGTTAACTTAGAGAAGGTAGAAGTACTATATAACTAGTAGCTACCTACTACTATAACGGGTGTAAAATCCTTCTTAGGTTTTACTAGATTCTATTAACAGTTCGTACTAGAATTCTCGCATATTATAAAGCTAATTATCGTACTATAGAGTCTTATAACCCCTTTTATATAGACTTTAGAATGTAATATTACCTTTAAGAAATTAAAGTCAGCTCTATTAAGTATACCTATATTCTACTACTTTAACCCTATATTAGAAATAAAAATAGAAACTTACGCCTCTAATAGAATAGTTATAGGAGTACTATTATAAAAATATCTTAATAGAAAATAGTACTCTATAGTATTCTATAGTAAGGTTCTATCTAGTTTAGAACTAAACTAGGAGATCTATAATAAGAAACTATTCACAATTATTATTGCGTTTAAGTAATAGAGGGTAGAATTTACTTCTATAGCTACTAGAACTCTAGTATATACCGATTATTACTTACTTAAATATTTTATAATTATAAAGGTACTTAATACTTATTAAGTTTATTAGACTGAGGAATTAACTTAGTATTAGTTCTAAATTAAGTATACTTTAAGTAAGAATAATACTAGAGTAAATATCTTTAACTATTATAAATAAGATATAAAAAATTTAAAAGCGGCTTAAACTAATAACTAGTTAAGAGTTCTATTTAGATTATATTAACTTTACCCCCGAATTAATACCGAATTAGTCTAGTCCTATATTACCTAAATAATAACTTAAGCAGCTATACTAAACGTTATTAAAGGCTAGAAGTAGGTTATATTACTAGACTCTCTAGAGTTGATTAATATATTACTATAGGAAAACCGAGCCTCCTTTACGTAAGAATACACCCTCTTACCCTATAAGTATTAGATAGAGAACAGACTACTCTTCTACAATAATTACTTATATATTCTATTAGATTTAGGCCTTTATATATAACTTATATAAGAGACTTATAACTAAGTATCCTCTATATACCTAAGCGCTACTAAAACCTATTAGTTACTATCCTAGAAGTACTACTAGAAGAGTATAAAGGCTACTTATAAACGATATATATAGAATTATATTCTATACCGTAAAACTTATCTAATATAAACTTAAACCCTAGGTCTTATCTACCTACTTCCTATACTAAATTAACTAATATAGTACCTATATATTAACTTTAAGGATTTTCCTATAGATAAGTCCGGATATAATTAGATTATAGTAGTAATCAATCGCCTATCTAAATAAGTAGTATCTATTCCCTATTATTATATAATTAACGTACAGGGAATAGCTAAATTATTTATTTAATAGGTATACTGCTTTAGCTATACGCCCGAAACTATTATTTTAGACTAAAGACCTTAGTTTATATCTAGTTTCTAGTCCGAATTCTGCTATATCTTAGGTATAAAGATTAAATTATCTACTACTTATTATAAAGAGACTAATAGATAGATAGAGATTATAAATAAGTATATTAATTAGAGACTACGCTCTTTTATATCCTTCTACTAGAATAACTAGAGTTCTCTATTACTTATAATCGACTAAATATAAGCGACTCTACTCTATACAACTATTAGAATATCTCTATATCAGATCTTATATAGATCTAAGCTCTATTAAAGTTAGAATTAAAAATATTCTATTAATCCTATTACTATAATAAATAAATTAAATTATAAGGATATTTTAGTTCTAGTAACTTATATATATATAGCCTAGGAAACTGTAAAGATTAATATTAAGAAGGCTTAAAATTGTATATAATCTATTATTAACTATTACTAGTAACTGATTAATTAGTAGATTAGTAATATAGTCTACTTAAATACTAAGAACCTTATAGTCTAGAGACTGAGCCGAAAGCTATCTAATTAATAGGAGGGCTCTTTTAAAGTATTAGAATAGGTTAGAAACTTATACTATCTACAGCTACCCCTAGGATTAAGAATATATAATATCTTCGTACTAAACCTACTATATAAAAACCCCTAGAATCTTCTACTATGGTAAGAAGTTTTAAAACTACCCGCTATCGCTATTAAGAGGGTAGAAGAGTAGGAGGTTAAAGAAATACTGGCTAGTAAGCTATATTATAAGACCCTTAAATACCGTGTAAAATAGGTAGAATACGATTCTAATCTAGTCTAGTATAAAGCCTTAAATTTTATAGGTTTACCTTATAAGCTAAAAGCTTTTTATAATAAGTATTCGAATTAGCTAGGACCCTTAAAAGCTCTAACTAAATAGATTAAGGTATATAAAAATAGTATAGAGAATATAGATTATCTAGTAGATAATAATATATAAGAGTTAAGTAGTAGATTAGAAAACTAAATTATAGGCCTAAAATTACTCCTCTATAAAATCTAGAAGGTCTAATAGTAGGCTATTAGATACTTCTCTAGTCCTCTTCTCTTCTACCCTCCTTCCTCTTTCTTCCTTCTAAACTTCTCTTAAACCTCTCCTACCTTATTTTTAGCCGCCTAAGAGCGCCGCAATATTAGTTTAAAGGCTAGATACTAGAACTTTTAGGACTAAAACCTAATAGAGTAACTTAGTACTTTAGTAGAATAAAGCTACCTAGATACTAACTATAAGAAGACTATCTTTCTAACTTTTTACAACCTGGGCTATAAATACTAGACTATAAGTAGACTTTAAAATAGCTTTAAAGGCTATCTTTTTATCCTTTTTATCCCCTATATATTAGACTACTACCTACAGTTTAAAATAGCCCTAGAGGACTAGAAACTCTTCCTTATAGTAGGAGGGGATCTATAAGTATATTAGTAATAAGTACCCTACTAGTATTAAATACGATTTATATAGGGTTGTACTTTTTATTTTATAAGGTATAATACTCGTATTTTTTTAAATCTTAGAAACTAAAAGATAAATATTATATACCGCCCGTAGGCGAGTGTATATATAGCCTAAAAGTAGATAATCTAAAAAGCTTCTAAAGAAGTTTTAAGAGGTAGGCGGAGTAGTATATTAATTAATTTTTTCTATAAAGCGTTAATAATACTTTAATAATTAACGGTTTTAGAGATATATAATAATATATATAGAGTAGAAGTTGTTATTTAGTTAAGGAAGCTTAGTTAATAGCAACCTAGTAATATACTAAAGCTAGTAAATACTTATTACTATACGCGACGAAATTGCAATATTAATAAACCGTTATAATAGTAGTTACCAGCCGATATATAGGTTAATTATACTTACTATAAAAATCTTACTTAATATTATATTAATATATAAACATATCTCTATAGGTAACTATATATATTAGCTCTTACTAATAAATATCTTAAAGAAATTTCTTTATCTAGAACCTATTTATAATAGCCCTAATTCCCTCCCAAACCAGTATAAATAGAGACTATCAGCCTATAAGAAGGGGGGTAGTATAATAATGCGAAGAAATCGTTCTACGAAAAGCTTTATATATAACCTTATCTTAAAGCTTTTTACTTATCTTATTTTACCCCTAGCTCCACCCCTTTTCCCTTCTATATATAGTTGTATACTCCCTTATAAGTAGCTTAGTAGTTCTTCTATATCCTTTTATATAAGGCCTATAGGTATTAATAGAATTCTTAGGTCCCTAAACCCCTACGTACTCTTATATACCTCTAAGTAGATTTGTACGGTATTTAGACCTATTATCTTACCTATACTATTATAATTAGAGAACTAAATATTATTAGTAGCTAGTTAGATCTTTAAAATATCTAATAGTTTATATACGCCTAAATATCTTAAGAGTTTATTTAACTCTAGTAATCTATTTTAAGAATTTAAGATAGAGTTATATTTAAGTAGTAGAGTATATTTAGAGATATATAATTAGTATAAGAGGGTTAGATTTATAAATATCTAGACTAGATTAGAAAAATATAATCTACCTTAATAATAAATATAAGCTACTATTTTATAAAGTATTAGATATAGTATTTATAGATAATTAGGAAACGTGTTATAATTTATAGAGCTACCTATTTAAGTTTTATAGCCTACCTATTAACTAGAAAGTAATAATATAGCGCTTAGTTACTAAGGTAATAACTAAAGCTAAACTACTAACTTTATTTATAATAGGTAGTAAGCTATAATAGTAGACTAGAGTTTTTAATTATATAGGGTTTAGTATAAAGATAGTTCCTATACTATTTTATAATAATTAGTAGATAGTAGATATTACTACTAAAGTAGTAGATAAACTATAGACTAGATTATATTATATAGATACTTATTAGATATAGATTTAATAAAAAGTTAAAGTAGAAAAGTTATAGATTAACTAGAAGCTAATAAACTAGATACTAGTAGACGGTTTTATAAAAGTACCACTTAAATAAAAGTACTTTACCTTTTTTAAAGTAGTTTAGTCTTATAAAGATATTTAGACTAGTTAACTAGAAGGTAGATTTACTATTTACTATAGTTAGAGGGGTATATTATAGCTAAGCTATTTATAGTTAGCTCTTTAATAGGTTTAGGAATATATATATAGTATATCTCGCATTTCTAGTTAATAGACGCAGTTTTCCAACCTTTAGTAGAGCTAGCTAGCTCTAACAATTCTTATAAAGTTATAATAATATAAAAAAATTGTTCTATAAAAAGCTTTTTATTTATCTTATTCTACCCCCAGCTCTACTTCTTTTCCCATCCGTATATAGTTGTATACTCCCTTATAAGTAGCTTAGTAGTTTTTCTATATTCTTTTATATAAGGCCTATAGGTATTAATAGAATTCCTAGGTTCTTAAACCTCTATATACTCCTATATATCTTTAAGTAGATTTATACTATATTTAGACTTATTATCTTACTTATATTATTATAAAAGTTTTTATTAGTATTTAAAACTATATTTATATATATAATAGTATAGGTAAGATAATAGGTTTAAATATAGTATAAATCTACTTAAAGTGTAACAATGCGAGGAAATCGTTCCACGAAAAGCTTCACATGCAACCTTATCCCAAAGCTTTTCGCTTATCTTATCCTACCCCCGGTTCCGCCCCTTTTCCCATCCGTATATAGTCGCACACTCCCTCATAAGTAGCTCGGTAGTTCTTCTATATCCTTTCGTACAAGGCCTATAGGTGTTAATGGAATTCCTAGGTCCCTGAATCCCCACGTACTCCCATATGCCTCTAAGTGGATTCGTGCTGCATTCGGACCTACTATCTTACCTGCGCCGTTATATAAAGGTATATATAGGCCTTATATAAAAGGATATAGAAAAACTACTGAGCTACTTATAAGAGAGTATACAACTATATACAGATGGGAAAAGGGGCGGAGCTAGGGGTAGAATAAGATAAGTGAAAAGCTTTAGGATAAGGTTACATGTGAAGCTTTTTGTAGAACGATTTCTTCGCATCGTTACAATATATTTTTCTACTATTAATAGTACTAAAAACTATAGTTTTAGAAGAAAATTTAAGCCTCTTTTTATTAATATAAGACTAAAATAAACTTATTTACCCTATAGTTCTTATTTATTTTTTTAACCTTATAGAGCTTTTATATACTAGACACGTCTACAAAACATAATCACCACATGTCCACCATCCTCCCAAACCCTCCACACCACACCACCGGCTCCCACTCCCCCATCCTATTTCCCAATACCCTCCACAATTACCAAACCATCAAACCCCACATTCCAATACCCCCTCACTAACACTTCGGCAACTCCTCAAACACCTTCTTAAAAATCATCTTACTATTATACAAATTAACCAGCCTTAACCTCTCATTATCCAAATGCGCGCTATCGCTCGCCTGCCCACACGGTAAATGCGCTGCGGGGGCCCCAAACTCCTTCTCTAAAAACCGGATCGAGGGGATACTGCCACCCTCTCGAATATATAGCGGCTTCCTCGCGACCATTGTAGGATCCAATAGCTCTGTATCCGGCTCCACGGAGCTGCTGGCCAGCGTATTTGATGTAGTGGGTGCGGGGCGAGAACGTGATATTGCGCTCGTGAGGTGCGATAAGTCTGATTTGGGGGCGTGGACCGAGGAGCGGCGACGCCCGAGCGTGGGGCCCCATACGGACATAATGGCAGATTCGAGGGTCTGAAAGATCTCGTTGGTATAATCGCCCAGCCAGGGCTCGGCTTGGTGGTCGATGGCCACTTTTAACTTGTTCTTTGAGTCGAGTTTGTCGAATTCGGAGTGCAGGAAGGATTGTAGGGATTTTGCGATTTCGGACGATTCTTGGTTGGGCACGAGGCGGAAGGATATGGATGCGCGAGCTAGTCGAGGAATAATGGTCGAGTTGTCGGGACCGGATGTTTGGAAACGATGGATGGTGAGCGAGGCCTCGCGCCATCTGCGCATAAGAGATTGAGCTAATGCTTCAGCGTCTCCTAGATCAGGATTGCCGCGGAGCAGAGTTTCGGTGATTTCATCATATAGATGGCGTTCATCGTCGGTAAGGCGTAAGATCGGGTCATAGAATCCGGGAATCAAGACTTTCCCGTGACTGCCAGTTAGCTTTGAAAGAAGCATTACTAGGTCTTTCAGGGGTTCATCAAGAAGAGCACTCCCATCAACACCACTGTGAAGATCAGGGTGCCTACTCTCGATCTGGACTGTGGCGTGAATGACACCTCGTAAGCCGTAAGTTAAGCACGGGACATGATCGTCGAGCCAGTAGCTGTTTGCAAGAAGAATCCAATCAACATCACCAATTAGCTCTTTATTTGCTTTGATCGCCTGTGCGAACCCGCGAGATCCGCTTTCCTCTTCTCCTTCAATGAGAAATAATATGTCGGAGCCAAGCAACTGCTCATTGGCTAGTTCATGAGCTGCGTATGTAGCAGCTATGATTGGACCTTTGTTGTCTGAGATGCCCCGTCCGTACAGGTAACCTCCTTCACCTGTCAGGGTAAATGGATCATGCTTCCATTTGCCATGCTCGTTTTCTGCGGCAATGACGTCGTAATGGCCATAAAATAGAATTTTCTTCCTTAATGCTGTTGTAGTAGGGTTGCCCCTGAATTTTGCAAAGACAATGGGATTGTAAGGCTCCGCTGTATTAAGCATCTCTGTTGCAGCACCAAAATTCTGAAATACAGAACGAAGAAAAGAAGCGCCTCTTCTGCAGTCTGCGCGATACTTGGGCAACGATGATACTGTTCGAAACGATACAAATTCAGTTAGAGATTCAACCATAAGATCTATATTGGGAGTTCAGTATTTGCGTAAAATTTCTGGAATGTGGACCAACCGTTATTGCTTCTTTTTGTTTTCGGAACCGAGTCTGCGCAATCCTGTACATCCCAGATAACTATGGTGTTGTCATTACCGCCGGTAACGAAGATTGGCTTATCGTCATATGTAGTAAACGTTGAAGCAAGAATAAGGCCGTCGTGTGCCTTGAAGGTAGTCACTGTTTCATAATGTTCGTTGAACTTCTATGAATCGTTAGCTTGGGATGAATTGGTATTTTAGTTATACCCACTTGCACAAGACCGATAATACCACCAGCAAAGAGAAATCCACCACCAAGGCTCAGCGAAAGAACGTCACCGATGTTCGTCTTCAGACTTCTTACTAGTTGTCGCGTCTCGAGATCCCAGACATTGACTTCTCCGTCAAAGCGACCACTGTAGAGAAAAGAGCCATCATGTGCCAACGAAAGAATAGATTCGCCTTCTTCCCGACCATCTTCAAGCTCATAGATATGGGAAATAGCGCCACCTCTAGGGTCAATCCTCCACAGCAGTATACGGCCATCTCCACCTCCCGAAACAAGCACCTCTTCTGACGGAGCATCTGGTAGGATTCCTTGCCCCAGCAGCATACAGTAAACGTATCCATAGTGTGCAAACTGGTGTATATCCTGCTTGTCGATTTCAAGCCCTTGGCCCCCAACTGCATCCCGCCCTTCAGCCCCAAGTGACGGCCTAGGAGTCTGGACTCCGCCGGGGCCGGCCGAATCGAAGAACTTATCTATCCGCTCCGAGGGGTGGGAGGTGAGCGCAGGTCGGGGTCGCTTATCTTTCTCTTTCAGATCGTACCACTGGAGCATGTTAGGACTCGGAGGATTTATGAGAGACAAGCCGTACCTGAATACTCGTGTTCTGTGCCCCAAGATACACCGTTTTATGGTATGAAGAATATGCAACACAGAATATGTCCCCAACGTCATAGGTAGACCAAAGCGAGTATAAGCGGAGAAAGGTGGTTGTGTCCCAGACCTAAACCGTCATGGGAGATCGTACCAAGGAGGAAGAGGCAGACACTCACATTTACAATGGGATCCGTAGCACTCGAAAAGAGTAGAGCCTCATCTTTCGGAAGGCATAGTCCTAGTACACTTCCTTTGTGGGCCTGTATGACCCTGCGACGCTCATAGGTGTTCAGGCTATACACCTTCTCCTTGTCAGGTCCTTGCACTTATTAAGACTGCTCTTTCAAACGTACAAGTATCTCCCCTCCCTGTGTGCCAGCGAATATATTTTTGGGAGAAACGGCGAGTGCGAGTATAGACTTGTCGTGCTTCATTCGGTGGGAGAGGGCGGGGATGCGATTTGAGGCCGGTGGGGCGTCGATATTGTCCTTGGTATTCGCATTGCTGTCATGATGAGGCGGCGGTCCTGCCTCGTTTGTTTGGGTTAGCCTGGGTTTCTGTGAATTGGAGGACATGGCATGGCGGGCAGTCACCGTGCCTGCGTTTAGATTTTGGTGGTGAAGAATATCGTGGACCCTGGGCGCTAGCACGTCGGGCCGAAAGGAAGCTGTCGCGTGTCGTGTGGGGTTCTTTTGATCATCAACCTTGAAACCACTTTCTTGAATATCTATTCTTTGCATCCTAGAACACACATTTCAAACGAAACATCAATTGACTTATGACCGCCCGAATCTCTTCCAACAGTTTATCCGCCTGGGGTTTTTCGCACGAAGTACCGCTAGTTACTTGAATAACTTCAACATACCTTTCGAGCCGCGAACGGCGTGTGAAATATCCCTCGAGGTAATAGATCTCGTAGACGAGCCCATGTCTTTGTTTGTGCTATTGCAACCGTTTGTGTAGTGGGTTGCAAGGAGGGACAATTACAATTCCCTGTTATCTATGGCCGAGACATGCTGGGCACCTGACTGGTCCCGGCACCAGCATTATGGGACGGCGAAAGAGCTTGGGAGATGCCGTCAGAGTTAGAGAGACTTGAGTACGTCCCCAAAACTGAGCTTAGGCCATGATGCTCGGCCATTATCAATTCAACCCTTGCTCCGCGCGAATTTCTGAAATGACGAGCGATCTCTGCCGTATGACGAGATTTTCTGATGACTCGTTCCATCCATCCTTTCTGCTACGAACATTTTAATATGTCTTCCTTCCGGCTTGCTTCACGCCGCTTGCTGCGCAAAACACTTTGGCAAGTGTCTTACAGCCTTTTATAACTTCGCCTTCATCTCTCCTAATACATTCATCTTATCGCACAAGAAACTTATCATACATCTTGGACAATTTGCAAAGTCTAGAGACATTTGTAGGCCCGTCTTTATTTCTGCCTGCTTGAAGAAGGTGAGACGGTTGACTGCTTGTACGCAGTGGTAAGCAATGGTAGCCTGCATGCATTTTCGTACAGCGGCAGCCCAGGAGCCCAGAGCCTATCAGGCACGCCTGCAAGGCAAGATCTTGCAGTCTGCATACTGGAGCCGTATGAGGCTGTGATCGACGTTGAAACGTCCGAGTACTATCCGATTATACAGGTCCCCGGCTTCTAGTCGGCGAACGTGGGATATATGAATGGACGCACCATGTGTGGCAGCGATTTCAAGCCATGTTGTCATCATACTGCTGGCCCTGCTCATCTGTCATTGCAAATTTTCCTTGCTCAAAAAGCAAAAAAGTGCTTAGATGAGTGGGTGTCGAGCGTGAAGTCGTGGCGTTGCTGGAACGCAACGCTCCATGAGGCACTGTGTAACACGGCTACGAGCACAGCGCTATCGAAGAATACTCGCCACCCTTTGGGAGATTACGCACACTCGTCTGAATCAACGATCGTAACCCGCGTTACCCATCGTGGGTCACTGGCTGGCTGCGAGGGTGGGGGGTTTGTGCTGTACGCACCGCCACAGACTGCGCCATTAATCTGTGGCGTAATCATACAACTGTGAGCTGACGACACCCTTAGAACAGTAGAAAAGGCAGCTGAAAGATGTCGCTTCGTATTGGGGGATGGATGTAGCGGTACTTGGGCATCAATCTGGCAGAGTTTTTTGCATGCGGAAGTGCATGTCATCTAGAACAGATCGTCCTGGAGTTGCATCTGGATGTGTGGGCAGTCCGTTTGCTGGGAAGCATTTGGCCAGTATGAGCAGCGACACGTCGCCAAAAGATGCATCAATCAATTTATGCTCCAGGAAACAGATGCCTCCGTGCCAATGGCAGACGGCCCAAAAACGATGCTGGCTGGCGATACGCTGCCCGCATATTCGGCCGCGGCGCTCTAGCGAGTCTTGGAGGTCCTGTTACAAGGCGACACGCCAGCCAACCTCGTTGCACTTCCGCTTTCCCCGGCCTCCTCCTCCGTGCCCGCGAATGCCAGCGCGAGACGTCTCAGGCTCACGATAGAGTGCGCGCGGGCAGGGCACCGACTGGCGAGTTCTACCGAAGCCTGCTAGCTCCCGATTCTTGCGCCTGACCAACCCTCTCTCCCACGCCGTGCGCCAGTGCGATCATGGTGGCTCTACCGGGCCTCTAGCATTTGCCTCATCTTTACGGTTGCAACCGACAATTTGCCCGCTGTACTGAGGGCGCCCGATGCCTTATTAAAGCTTTGTCTGCTGCCGTGACGCCGTTTGAGACGAACCGCATAGATAGCACCATTTGGTTTATTCATTCGGCCCACCTTGAGCTTGGATCACTTTCCCTGACCGCCTCCTGGGCGAGCGAGCGACTTGTTGGCCCAGTACCGCACCTCGACGCTGTTGAACGTTGCACCGCACGCCTCGCACGAGAAGCCCAGCAGCGGTGAACCTGCAAGCAGTCGGCATCATGGGCGTGGGAGAGACCATCACCGTCATCAATCGGTCGGGCAAGGTCGTAAGCAGCGTGAGTGCAACCCCCACCCTCTACCTGACGTGCTAGTACTCACTCGTCTGCCGTAGAGCAAGCACCTCGTCAGCGTCTTCAAGGAGGCCAAGTCCGCCTACCGCGAGCGCAAAGCAGAGATCAAAGCCGAGCGTGAGGCTGCCTACCAAGAGAAGAAGCTCCGCGAGGGTGTCAAAGCCCTCCGCTTCGACGACGATGTCCGCTCGCGAGCATCATCGCGCCATTCCAAGGGGACGCACCGCTCCAAGTCCCACCGCCATCCACGTCCACCAATGAAGCGTGGCTTCACCGACAGCTTCTACGCCAACGACGACCCCGCTCGAGACAGCCACCGCCGTCGCCGTTATGAACAAGACCTCGCTGGAGATGCGCATGAGAGCCACAGACGAGAGCTGCAGAGGAGGCAGACGGATCTCCCTCTCGAGCATCACAAGACGACCCGTTCGAAATCGGAGCCGTACATCGACATGGACCTGGCATACGGAGAGCTCCCGCCACCCCTCCCTTCTCCCCGATACAGCGATGGAGAGCTGCGGGAGAAGGCATCGAAGCTGACCATGATCCTGGACGAGGCCAATTGCCTCCAACACTCCGTCACGTCAATGATCGAAAACCTCCAAAAGAACCCCGATGCCCTGGCGGCCGTAGCGCTCACACTTGCCGAGATAAGCAACATCGTCGGGAAGATGGGACCGGGCATCCTCACGACATTAAAGGGCAGCTTCCCGGCCGTAGTTGCCCTCTTAGCCAGCCCGCAATTCATGATCGCCGCAGGGGTTGGCGTTGGCGTGACAATCGTTGCCCTCGGCGGCTTCAAAATCATCAAGAAAATCCAGGCACAAAAGGAGGAAGCCAGGGCTATGGAAGTGCCCTATCAACAAGAGCCTTTGCAACTTGACGAACTTGAATCGCAAGAACTCAGCCGCATTGAGATATGGCGGCGCGGCATCGCCGAAGTCGAGGCCGAAAGCACCGGAACGACTGTCGATGGCGAATTCATAACGCCCGCAGCATCGCGCCATCTAGTCGCCGCCGGGGTTCTAGATGAAGAAGACCTCAAGTCAAGGAGAAGTGTCAGGCACAAGGAGCGAGAGGATAAAGAGCGCCGTCCCAAGTCGCATAAAGCCAAGTCCGTCAAAAGCACCCGCACTTCCGGTACAACGCGCAGCAAGACAGTCAGGGAGAGCAGTAGCAAGAGCAAGAAGAAGGAGCCATCTACGCTCCGTAGCCTCTTCCGCTCGCATAGCCTACGGTGACCAGTTCCATACCTTGATTTTATCATAGCGTTCGGCGTTTCGCATCTCTTTTTATTTCATATCAATAGACTCGCGCAGCAGGCCAGGTGCTCACGTCTATTCTTGTCAGTACTCTGGCGAGTGGATTTTGGCGTTGTGTTTATATACCTCAGCGTTCTTGCATTGTTCTCCGTCGAGCCTGTTCTCTAAAAGCTGGTCGGCTTAGTCTTGTTTTGGATGCTGTAATGACCACGATTTTCTAGTTGCTTGTACGTATCGTCTTCCGGAATGCATACGATTATACGACTTTTTGTGCCATGTTCGGTCAATTCATTTGATCTCCTTCCCTAACTCCGCACCAAAATCCTCACACGCTAATGATCACCATGCATGCCTTGTCCAAGTCCAAACATTAAACGAGGCTTATTCCAAACTTAATCGGGCGAGACCCGCTCTGACACCATTCAGCCAACGTCGAAGTCGGGAATAGCAGCGCACCTCACGAGCATCGTCTCAGCAACTGGCGGGGTCTCAGCGTCCGAAACGGGAATTTGTGGGGATCTCGAAACGGAAGCCTCGATCGCCGCGCCTGTCGTTTCACGGAAGTTGCTACCCGCACTGGGCGAAGACAAATTGATGACGCGGTCTACGATGCTTCGCTGGTGAGAAGGACATTCTCAGGGCTGGTGGCGGGATGAGAGGGCCTGCCTGATCGACATAGGGAGACGACGCAGAGAGGGCTGGAGAGGGACGCCGCCTTCCACGGCGTTCCAGGCACTGCCAGAAGCTCGTTTGCTTCTGGCATCTCACTTGTCGGCCGAATTGGGGATCTCTATGTGCCCTCTCTTGATTCCACAGCTAAAAACCATTTCCACGAGTCAATTCCCCGGCCGCTAAATCGCGAACTGCTCATCGCTCACTCCAATCCACCCATCAGGTTCATCCCAACAAACCATTGCATGCGGAGGAAAAGAGTGGCACTCCACACCACCACTGTTTCGACATCTTGGACGCTGCGAGTTACAGACCATAGCACTGCGCAACCGTGTCCGATTCACCACCCTGCCTGAGAGAATTCCCATTGGCGCGCCACCATCAACGTTCCCAGCTACCTTCTTACCAAGGCGCGAGTTCCTTTGCCTGATCGACCAGCAGATCTCATGACAGACTCCTTTTAGAAGAAACAAAGCGGGGCCCGAGACGGGACGAAGCCACCTCCTCGCCCTCTTCAAAAAAGCTATATCAATGCAGCGTATGGATTCATATTTCAGCATTCTTTCTCAATCCTTCTAGCCCAACATAAACTTGCCTGTTCTTTATTCCTACTCCTTCATCTATCCACCCCATTTCCCGCTGCAAGCCAGCTCCCCTTCCCATTCACTGCCGGCAGTATCCTCCAACCCAACCACCCAAAATGCACATATCCTATCCCCTCACCCTCGTCCTCGCAGCCCTCCCGCTCATTTCCGCAGCCCCGTACCCCTCCCTTAACAAAAAATCCCTCGTAGGTCCCCTCACACCTCCCTTCCCCCACTATCTCACTTAAACGCTAAACAGGACTCGACTAAAGACTTCGCAAGTAATAATCTCCCTACCCATTTCGTCAGCAAGTTCAAGACGTCACGCGCCGCAGAGCAGATGGCGCGTAACGCCATCCAGCGTAAGAGACAACTGGATCAGATTCTGGGTCAGTTGACGGGGGGTACGGGCGGGAGTGCGGCGGGTGCGGATCTACTAGGTGGGTTGCTTGGAGGCGGGAACGGACAGGGGCAAGCCGGGCAAGGCGCGGGTGGGAATCCCCTGGGAGGATTACTCGGCGGAAATGCGCAGCAGGGTCAAGCAGGCGGAGATCCGTTCGATGGGTTGCTTGGGGGCAATCAGGGGCAAGATCAGGCAGGTGCTGGGGGTGATTTACTTGGTGGGTTGCTTGGTGGGAATGCGGGTCAGAGTCAGGCTGGTGCTAGTATCTATTTTCGTTCCGCTGGCTTGTTTTCTTGTGATTGCTAATGTTTTGAAGGTGTAGCAACGACGACGGCGACTCAGAGTTCGGCGGTCGCTGCAACGAGCGCGGTGGCTGTGGGAGGTAATCCCGGTGCTGCGGTAAGAGTTCTAGCATAGTTAACTACCAAGTAGATCTTGACGCGCAAAATAGAACGCTGGAACCGCAGGCACCGCAGCCGGAGCGGTATGTCAAACACACTTCCATCCTATGTTCCTAATACTAATCCACCGAGCAGGGCACCGCGGGCGCCGTACGTCCGCTCTACTCTAGCCCTAAATTATCTATCACTATTAACTAACATAAAAGACAACAATCGCAATTCCCAACGCAAACTCCACCACAGCCCCTGCCGGTCCGTCTCCCCATCACGCATTCCTACCGCGCACCTAACTTTCTTCCAGCCTCTAACCTCCCAGCATCCTGCAACGCCGGCGCTATACAAGGTACGTTCTTTCCCTTGCTCGATTTAAACAATTTTTTTTTTGTTTAAAAAATAAAAAAGAGGATCACCGAACTAATATCCAATTGTGTTAGCCGCAGCCGCAATACCCATAGCTTTTCAACCTGGTACACCACCTCCAAACCCTCATCAGCAACACTAACTTCTAACCAACGAAAAGATGCTGCCGCATTAGGTACACCTGGAGCCGCTAATGCAGAACCACTAGCCGCAGCCGCTCCGGGTACGTCTACGCCTTCTCTCCTTATTACAATCTCAACTACAATCCCTATTTCTAACATATCTATCCCAGCTGCAGCAAGCCCCGGCGCACAACTCCCCAGCGTAACTCCCGAGACGGGGAATCAACTTAGTACGCCCCCTCACCCTCTCCCATCCCTTCTAATCACAGCCTTTTCTAAGGGGGAGTGCATAGGCATTGAGCAACAGACTCCCACTACGTCGGGAGCGCAGCCCGGTGAGCTCCCGCCACTGTTTACGATGCGCTTAATTGCTAATGAGATGGGTAGGCGCTGCGGGGAATGCAAACGTAGCCGGGCTTTCGCTGGGTGCAGAGTTGGCGGGGGGGGGAGTGAGCGAGGATGCGACCGTGGGCGGCGTGGTTGGAGGTAGTGATGAGTAGACATAGACGGGTGTGATTGAGTGTAGGACGAGTGTTGTGGAGGATACGTGGGATCGGGGGAGAAGGTATCTGGAGTAGGGAAAGAAATGTATATAGAATTGGGATGAAATGCATAGGATGCGCTCGTTTTCCAATCCGCTGTCTAGTTGGTGGTGGCTGTTGCTTGTGTGAAGCGAGAATCTTCCTCTAAATTTCAAAGCATCGCACTCTACAAAATACATTAAAGCATTTCCGTTAGTGCATTCCCTGTAGTGGCTAAATAGCCCGCTCCGAGTCTACCCATCGCCTGAAAACATATAGGTAACCCCACTCCAAAACCCCATACATAAACACGGCCAAAACATCAAACCACGCTTCCTCTACAGGTAAAGGCCATAAAAGGCAAAGGTAAAACCCTCTACCTCCGTCTCGCCATCCCTACAACCGTCACCTCCCCTGTCCCAACCTCCACCTTCCACCCCTCCTTAAGTAACATCTGAACAACTGCAGGACCAATCTTGCCTTTCCCACCCTCACTATGGCGGCCCAGGCCTGTAATGACGCGATACCCGTCCCCCACACCCGTTCCCCCACCACCGGGAATTCTCTGCTCGCCCAGAGCATCCCACCAGTCCCTTACGCGCTCCTTCGCGATCCGCGTCGCGCTGTTCACATTAACGCCGTGCAGATCGAGGACCGTAGGGGACGATTGCGAAGACACGAGGGCTTCGGCTTCGGACTCGGTCATGGTTCTTAGACTGGCGGAGAGGTCGCGGCCGACTTGGGCATAGTAGCCGGCGGCAGCTTTCATGAGCGGGTTTGATTTGCCTTTGCGGTATGCGGCCGAGGCTTGCGTGAACGCTTCACCGCGGGCGGCGGAGAGGGAAGCCGTTGTTCGGGGTAGTGCGGACGGGGGCAGGGCTGGTAGTTTGGTGAGCGAGGTCGGCGTTGGGTCGGAGAGATTTACGGGGGCGTATTGTGGGATTACGTTGATGCTGCCTTGCGATTGGGCGCTGGTTCCCGGTTGGATGGTTAGTGCCTTTGCGAGTTCGTGAGCGTTTGCGGTGGAGGGTACGGAGAGGCGGATAAGCGCCATAGCGTGTGCAAGGTCCAGTGTAGGGAAGTCGGAGTTGAGGTCCAAAGCATTCTTCAGGAGAGCGCCATTCGGTTCCTGGTTCTTGCAATTAGTTGCAATGTCTTTCTCAACCAGTGCCATTATGGTTGCAGAGATTGAAGCACCATTTCTGTGATACAGAGAGGATATCGCAGCTGAGGTGAAGGTTGTCCGGCTCGCAATGAATGCTACATCACGATTGCCCTCGAGCCATTTGTTGGCTGGCAGTCGAGAGGATAAGTCGGTCTCCGAAATTGAAGACAGAGAGGAATCAGAATGGCGCACTATCTTGTACTTCCTCTTTCCCTTTCCTTTCTTTCCGCGATGGGGTACGTGGTGTTCTTCTGCAAAGGCATCAATTCCCTTGGTGACGACAACTTCTTCGCTAGGGCTTGACTGGGAGTCTTCAAAGTATACCTGATTCAACAGCTCATCCGAAGCTCTGCTGAAATCATTGCTGCACTTTTTGAGCGTATAAGCCACCAGCTCGGATCGCAGCGTCGGAAAAGTCTCAACGAGCAAGAGCTCCTTTGTGCGCGTATCAAAATGTTGGGTTTCCTGAAAATAGCCGCCCTCCGAAGAGTCCTCTGAGCCAGAGCCGGAACTTGCTCCGAGGCTCAATGTAGATAGATTATTTGACAGGTTCGTACAATCGGTCGCCGTGGTCTGTGAAGCCCAACTCTCAGGGTTAGACTCGGCTTCTGAAGAGCTTGGTTTGCTGGGGTTGCTTCGCACTTGACCTCCGCTGTTGCCAGAGGGATCGAAATCCGTTGACTGTTCGTCCTGCGCTGTCTGTTTGATTCCGTCTAGAAGACTCCTGGCTGATTGCACGCCATCTGAAGTCTCCGCGAAGTCCCAGTAGATTGCGTGAACGAGTGCGGGGTCTATCGGAGGGCAATATTCCTTCTAGGAAAAGTGAGCGATACACCCAGTGGTGAAGCCGATCCCGTACCTCTAAGATTTCTAAATTTTCATCCATCTTTTGATTTCGTGTGTTTTTGTCTCTTTACAGGAATATTAATCAAGTGCATACTCGGAACTCCCTAAAAATTATAACAAGCGAATGTCCAGAGCATAGAAAGCCTGAATACAAGAAGCTTAGGACTGGTATTCCGAGC
Organism: Lojkania enalia; assembly: GCA_010094045.1. NCBI lineage: Eukaryota > Fungi > Ascomycota > Dothideomycetes > Pleosporales > Lojkania > Lojkania enalia. The sequence goes on from ML986592.1 coordinate 344,921, forward strand.
CTCAATTGGAATGGGCTGCGGGGGTGTTGAAGAGAAAGTGGTTTAGTAAGAGGTGAGGTTCAAATAAGGTGGCATGCGGCACCGGAGGCTTATCAGAAATTGCCAAGCCGTCAAACAGTCACTCAACTAACACAAAACAAATAACAATAGGGGCGGTGACCGACAGCAGGCTTAACATAGTCAAGACGGGGCAACGCAGTAGTTTGTGAATGGAAAATAATTGACGGCTGAAACCTGCTTTCATCAACGTCATAGGTTTAGATGAGTTAGGCCCACCGCACCATGATGGCACTAGTGCCGCTTCGTTTGCACCACCAACTGCACAACGCAATCATTCAATTTATGATCCATTGAATTATAGACAGCTGTGACTATCTAGCACCACAAGCCACACCCGTGGTGTTTCTTCTACGAAAGGATTAATACACGAATTCATAACTCCGGAGCCTTGGGACACCCCAAACCCCCCCATCTGATGCATTCATTCCATACTAGGGAGACAAAAAAAACATCCTTTTAGGTAAAAAACAAGACGTGGTCCATAATCCATGCCCATCCTCGGGAATCACCATACTTAAAATAAACATGCCCCCCGCCATGTAAAGAAACTACAAAATGCAATCTGATGAGGGCCAGCTCGATTATTTGCCCAAAGACACCGGCCGTGAGTGGTTCCATACGCCGCTCCAACCATGCCCTGCAACCGGGGTATGGCCATGATTCGTGATGATATTATGAAAGATGGAAGGCGCCCTGACCTTCCTTGATAGCAACATTCAATTTCTCTCGGAGAACATCCATGCTACTGTAATCGGGCATCTTGAGATAGTTGACACAAGTCATAACGCTCGGAAGATAATCATCCGAGGTGTAAGGTGGCTCACTCGGCTTGCAGACGACCGTGAACATTGGCGTAAGACTCTTAAATCCTGAAACAATGTTAGAACGCCCACCGTATGGCCTCCGAACGGCAAGAACTTACCTCCAATTGGGAGCTTGGGACTGCCGGTGACAAATTGAAGGAAGTCGCGTCGCTGCTGACTCGAAAGCTCGCTCATAACTTGCAAAAGATTACGAACACTTTTAGAGTCCAGATTATAGCCGTGATCAGCCTTGATAGAATCCATCAGAGCTATATGCCGGTTAGCGATTAATGTTAAACTAAAATTGTCCGCTACTTACTCTCGAGAGACCAGTCCTCCTCGACTCGACCGAACAACATAACAAGTTCATCGGGAGTGAATGCCTTCAACGCAGAATAAGGAAAGACTTGTGAGAAGCCTGCGCGGAAGGCATCGACCTGGCGCTGTACCCCAGAGCCCAGTGTGAAATCAAGTACCTTGTCCACATATTTGTCGACGTTGTCGATAGCAACAGATATATCTTGACCATTGTCCACAAGCTCGATGGATGGATATCCTGGAAGTGTGAAATCAAGGCCGAGATCCTCAACACGAGAATCATCGATTGCAATGCTTTGCAAAGCCTCAACCTTCTGGGCAGCCGTTAGGCTGCCATTCTCGTCGATCTGCTTCTTCGCATTTGCGAACCTCCTCAGAAGCTTAAGGGCATTGGCGAGATCATTGTCAACAGATTTAACAGAACCAAGAGACGGAGTGACGGCAGCATTACCCTCACCAATGCGGAAAAAGGTTGGGTTGAATGATACGTCAATGATTCTAGAATCGAGCATGGACCGCGCCACGAATTTGCCCAGCATCTTAAAAAGATGAAGGACCTTCTTGCCATTCTCCGCATCGGCTTGCTCTGCACTCATAGGCGCGGGAAATAAACCGCGCTTTCCAAAGGCGTACTCATCGTCGTCATTAGACTCATTCTCCCTCCAAAGTTTGAGTTTTTTCTTAGAGAACTCCTTCGAGACAGTTGAATAGAACTCCAAAGTGGGCCCTAGGCCAGTGCCGACCTCTTCAAAATACTCGACTTCGAGGACGCTAGGCGAAGAACCGTATAATTCCATCACCTTGACTGCAGACTCAAGAATTCGGGTCCTAGAAATTCGGACCTTCTGGCGCTGGAGCCTGCCTAGGAAGGGGCGCTCGTCACGATGACGGTCATGCCTGGAATCGTTCGATGACTGAGAGTTCTGCCATCGAGTCATAGAGCGTGAATAGCCAAAGGATGTTGATTGAAGGAACAAATGACGCGTCTCGAATGGGAACAAGAACGGATAGAGACGGGCTAAATCCTCGCTCCAGCTGGGTAAACAGTTGCTAGCAACGATCAACGGCTCTTCCAGTTGTCGATTAAGCTTAGCAGTCAATTTGGTATTGACAAATTGTGCTAGTGGTTCTTTGTTAAGCTTGATCTGGTCACGATTTTCAGACAAAACGTCATCAAGGTTGGAATTCATGCCATGGAGTATGCTAAGCAGTTGGAGAATGCCAGAGGTCACCGGAAACTTGTCTAATGACTGCGGCATTCCGGACACACTGCCTGTAGACTCAGGGGGTGGAGTCAAGGACTGTGATTCTGTAGGTGGAGGCCCAGAGACACGCTTAAATTTGATCGTATGAATAGCGCCCCACACTGCTCGGGGGCCGAGATCAGCCGGCTGAGCTTGATTGAAATGCACTGCCCGATAGATGGTAGTCTCATTAGAGATGGGCTGTTCATTAACACTGAACTCAATATGCCAATCCTGGGGAGTCGATTGGACTGCTGCAGCATACGATAAAGCCCCTGCCGAACCTCCTAGGGCTTGCTGCAATGACGAACCACGGAGCAGTGCAGACAAACGCTGAGAGGAGCTTGCAAAGCGATCTGCTGGAGACTGCCGTGCGGAAGACTGGCCTTGCACGGGTGTGGCTACCCTTGTCCCATCCTCTTTTCGTGCCGTAATCTTTCCTGTTGATGCAACCTCTAGGTTCACTGCAGACGGATCCGGGGCTTCTTCTTCCATCTCATCTTCTAAATCGTCTACGATGGCATCTAAGGCACTATCTTCCTCTAGCGAATCCTGATCAGAGAGACGCTCTTCATCGGCACATTCAACCGGATCCTGATTGCTATTCGCCTTTGGTAACGCAGGTGGCAGTGGCGGTGGTGGTGGCGGAGGAGCTTGGGCTTGATGCCTCCGGCTAGATCGCCTCGTCTTTTCGTTAGGTGTGGAGCTTGGCCCCGCTTGGGTATCACTGGAAGAGCTTGTGGGTTTTGATTTCGACGACTTCCTTGAGGCCGTTCGGTTTGTAGCATCATTCGGGGGTTGTGGAGGTGGAGGAGCAGGGGTTCGCCCTTCTGCAAGCGCTGCGGCATATGCTGCAATCGTGTCTCTATTCCGTGAACCACGAGGCCTCTCCGCTATACTGATACGCGGGCGCAAATAATCGTCCAAAGCTTTGAATGTGGCAATGGCATGAATCGAGACCATGATATTACGATAGGCCTTCGGGATACCAGAGTCTTCATCAGCAACAAGCTTCAGTCTCAACTGCTTCGCCAGCATCGACGTGGCACTCCCTCGGCTATCATATGAGTGCTGGTGGACTGTAATCACCTCGAAATGCTCGGCCCTACTGAGAAGATCTTGAAGCTTACTGACCAACACGCTAAAAGGTGTGGCCGGGGAAGCGCTGCTCGCTGTCTTGATCTTGCTCTTATTGCTTGAGCCCATGAAAGCCTCCAAAAAGAGGGATCGGGGATCGACAGCCTTTGTTGGAGAAGACTTGGAGAAAACTTCGAGCAGAATGTCTACGATATTTGAGCTCATCAATTCGTAACTTGTGATGCTCTCTAGCGCATCTCCATCAAAGTATGAAGCAAGACGAGTAAATAGTTCCATGCAATTGCCAGGCCCATTTTCCAAAGCACATGCTCGGATTTCCTTGGCAAGGGACCTAAGATTGTCGAGGATGGCGGTTGCTTTGTCACGAATAGCCTTGGTACCATCGGTTTCATGTACATCGATGAACTTTTTCGCTCGAAGGGTGATTATGTCTTCAATGTTAGGCATCGGTGCTGGAACGTATCGTCCGGAGGACGAAGATGAGTCCGAATCGTCGTCATCATCATGATTGTCACTATGGTCATTGTGTTCTTCGTCCGGGTCATTCTCGTCTTCTTCGTCATCCGATTGCATATCAATCTCTGCATCATCGCCGAGCTCTTGATCTGCTTCCGGCTCGTCCGCTGAAAGGGAGCTTTCCCCAGAGTCACCTGCTGCCTCAACCTCGATGGTAGATTTTGACTCCTTGGGTCGGAACTCAAGCGTTTTACAGGAGCGATTAGCAAGTTGCTCGATTTCTGCAATTACGCCCTCGCGATAGAACTGGTACCGATATATAGGCTCGAGGCGCTTGAGTAAAAGCTCAGCAGCTTGCAAGGCATATGTGACCAATGATGAGTGGTCTTGCTGTGAGAAGATAGAGGCGAGATATGACGCATATGGCACAGGACGCAAAGCCTCTTCCAGAATGTCCACCTCGAGGTTAGACAGCATCTTGAGCTGTGCAGTGAGAACTTTCTGCCGAACGCTCAGATTGACCGTGCTCGAGTACGCATCGGTGAGAGTTGGCAGTAGAATGACGGCAAACCGTTTGACTTCTTGCTTGCAACCTTCAAGAAGTTCAATTCGCTTCTCATTGGAGGACTTTTTGGTCCGAGAAGATAATGGTAGGCGCTCGTCGCCAGGAAAGCCAGCATCAAAGAGGTCGTCCAAATATGTTAAGCCATTCCTGGGCACGTCGGGAAGGAGTTCGCAAATAACGTTGAGCGTTTCAAAGACTTGATCCTTTGGTCTATGAATGAGAGCTTGCATAATGACAACACTGTCGATCTTGGCAGCAACATCTTCTGTGCCACCGGGTGGAGAGACGCCTGTCAGAATCTGATATAAAGTATCGACGACACTCATTTTGAGTAACTCAACCGAGAGACTTGGGCTCGCTTTTGCCGTATACGCAAGCACTTGAAGGAACATTGTGTGGATATTAGCTCCAATGAGGTTTGTAGTCCCAGGTAAAAGTAGTCTCAATATAGCCCGTAGTAAATCTGTGCTCACGAGTTCTTCCAACTTGCTTTCATGATGCTTAAAGCTCTGGACGATCCTTGAAACACAAATGCAACCCTGCTCCACCACTTTTTGATCATTGTTACCCAATATATTGTTCAGGATGGGCATGACGTCTCGAACAGTTGTGAAAGACTCTTCAGGGATATTTCGACAACAGTTCGCAGCAGTCGTAACTGCAGTCCGTTGAGTGCTCGTCGCAAAGAAATCAAGGAAGTTTAGGCAAGCTGCAAGGCCGCCCTCGCGCACAATGGAGGCCGGAAATTCTACTGAGATCTTTTCTAGAGTCTATATCGATGTTAGCAAAAGGCTCCCGCTTGTGGGATCGCAGTCAACTTACGCTGAGACACTGTTCGGCAAGGTCGATAAAGCTGATATCGAACAATTTCGAACATAGGACGGGCACTGCTCCACCATATACCACATTAGCGGTTGCTGCAGGTAGTGCTTCCATCAGATTTGCGAGGCATCGACACGCCAGGAGCATAATCTCTGGGTTCTCGTCCCCCAAATCGCTTGGTTGCATAAGTGCAACGAGCTCTTTCACATACGCGTCAGGCGAGAAGTGACCGGCCAAATTATCCTCTGTAGAAATGAGCAGTATTTCCGAGAGTTCTTGCAAAGCAATGAGCTGTATAGAAGGATCTTTTGAACGTAATTGCTCAAGGACACCACGGAGGCGGCCAGAGACACCGGAAATGATGCCAGTGAGTTGACGTATGGCTGCAAGACTATGATGACCTCCTCGGCCCAGAAACCCTCCAGTAAATGGATCGTCGTCATCATCATCCTCATCATCGTACCGAGTCGATGGACCATCTCCATTCCCATCATCACTCATATCGTTATCCGCGCCCGATCGCTGGGAATCAACTTCAGGCTTTGCGTCCGGTGCGTCATTCATGTCTACGTCGTCCTCGGGCTTTGGGATAGATTTTCTTGAGCCTCTTCGAGAGAACGATGGCGGGGCATCTGCTATAGACTTAGTATGGGCCGATTCGGGTAACCGGGGGGATATTTACCTTGTCCACCGCTCTTGCGGCCGTGCTTGCCACGTTTCGCTGAACCGGATACTGGGGGCGGAGGCGCGGCTGTATCCTCGGGAGGTTCTGTCGAGGGACTGCATTCAGTGAGCAACGAAAAAAATCACAGACAACAATTGCATAGAAACGAACCCAGCCGTTGACATTGCCGACTTAGCTTTCCCCTTCTTCGAGCGGGCCGAGACTGGGGTAGGCGGAGGAGGGTCTTGGGGCTCGACTCTAGTCCGCTTCGCACGACCCCCACGAGCAGGAGCTTGCTCGGGGCTTTCCTGAGGCTGTTCGGGGCTAGGCTCTCCAGCTGCAACTTTGCGTTTTCGTGAAGCAGGTGGCGGTCGTGTAGGAGGGACAGGGGGGTTGGATGGAGTGTTGGTCGAACCTGCTGAAAGTCTCGCGGAAGAGCGAGTCACTCTGGACGACATGAGAATCTGACTTGTTTGGAGGAGTTTATGGCTCGCAATGCAGACTGTAGCCCCGGCGGTGGGCGTCGCAGCTATGCCGATGAAGCAAGGTGAGAGGGTTGTTGAGAACGCAGCAGGATGAGTGTGGGCGATTTATGTGCTAGAGTGGCGAGGAAAGGGTGGAGAATACCTAGAAGGCAGGGAAGAAGTGGAGGATGGGCCGTCACGAAAACCAGATGCCGGTCGACGTTCCCTTTCCATAGAGCGCTACTATAGCTACGCCATAGGCCGTGCAAGCGAAGGCGGTGGGAGGCGGCGTAACACAGCCGGTGAAAGGGGCGGGCGGTGTGTTGACGGCCAAGGAAGTAGAGGACAGAATGCAAGCTGAAAAAGGTGCAGGGCGTGCGTGTTGGTGGTAGTAGTAGTTATTGGTATTGGGTGTGGTAGAAGAGGTGTTTGTAGAAGCGAGTTGGATATGATAATGATGGCGTTGCTCGGCTTAGTTAGCAGAGTGGGGACGCTGCCCAGGCGAGCACCGTACTAAACGCAGAACCTTGGAACAAGTATGCGTACAGTACAAGTAGACTGAGCTGCACGGGGAGGGCAGGTAGAGTAGAGCAGAGAGTGTCCTGCGCCGGAGAGGTGCTGGGGGGCAGGTAGTAAACAATGTGTGCCACGGCAGCAGGTCGTTTCCGCGCTGGTCTGCTCCTTCAGCGCGGGTGAAGACCCATAGACGTTGCCAAGCAACCGCATCCACCACCACAGCACCAGGACGTTATATTATTTCCACCCTTCCCGCATACCTGCCGACAGCGACTGAAGCGCGCCGCGAGCATGCGAACGGCTATCGTGAAGTCGTCCAAGCTTGACAGCTAAGCTATCTGGCCCGTGGCTCCACACTGCCCGCCCACCAGCCTAAGCGGGCAGCGGGGAAATCCACTGAACAAAAATTCTCAATTTTTACAGACTGCAAGGCTGCGAGGCGAGGCAGGGCGAGGCAATGATTGATTTCTCAGCCTTATGCCGCCATCCCGCGGCTATGCTCTACTTATGTACATGTAATCCGATGACCAGACACGGCGTGGGGACGAGGGAGCGCCCAGGTCCGAAAGCGGCAGTCCAGGGTCGCACGTGACGGGCCTATTTCGAGGTGCGAGAATTAGATTCGGCCGCAGTACGCGAGAGGAACACAGCAAAGGGCTTGGAAATCGGGGCAGGCCGCGAGCTGCCGCCCCGGGGCAGACAAAGTTTCATCTGCAGGTGTGGGCTACTCGCAGGCCAGCGTGCAGGGCCCCGGCCCGGGTCTAGCGCGAGCGCGAAGACGAGCTGCGGTTCTGGGCAGCGGAGGCTTTGCCGGCAATCTTCTCCCCCGCCGCCTCAAAGGCAAATACTAGCCCAAGTAGCGTTCGCCCTCTACAAATGTTGCCTGCTCCCATGCCACCCGTCCTTATTTTCGACCACCCTTTTCCTCTTCCTCCTGCCCGGAGTGTCTCCCCGCAAAGCCGCCCTAGAAAACGCCGTACTCTACACCGCGACCTGCACCCCCACAGCCCACAGCTCTCTCCGGGTGCAACCGTGGCACTAGCCAGAACCGCCCCGCGTCATAGGCGTTCGGCCTACCCTTAGTAACCACCATCGTCTATTTGACTCAACTACTGTCTGCCTAGCGGGCTTTTGTCCGGTATCTCCACTCGCCCTCAGTCATCACATTGGGGGCTCTTCCCGTCCTTCATAGCTCTTAAACCTGGCGCATCGGCACCTTGTTCACACTACCCCGGCCCGTAGCCATCACGACTGGCCCGGCACGACCATCATTGACCAACCGCTCACATATACCCACCCGACCACCTACGCCCGCCTCGCTGCTAGGCATTAGGCCGACAGTACGCCAACACCCACGTACTGCTCACTATGTCTTCGACGCAGGAACGCGACTCTCTTCCCAACGGCTGCGACGCTCTGCCTACACCGACGCTGGACGCCAGCCTTGACACCTCCGACACCATGACCCTCGATAACTACAAATTCCCCGCAGAGCGACTGAAGAAGGTCCTCTCCGACCCTAACAAGACCCCTCTCGTCCTTGTCTCCTGTGGTTCCTTCTCTCCACCCACGAACCTCCACCTCCGCATGTTCGAGGAAGCTGCCGACTATTGCGAGTTCGACACAGATTACGAGGTCGTAGGGGGGTTTTTCAGCCCTGTCGGCGATGCGTACAAGAAGGCTGGGTTGGCATCTGCACATCATAGGATCAATATGACGAGGATCGCCGTGCGGGAGAGTTCATCGTGGATAGGAGTGGACCCCTGGGAGCCGCTCCATAAAGAATACCTGCCCACAGTTAAGGTGCTGGATCATTTTGACTATGAGCTGAACGAGGTTATGGGCGGTATCGGGACGTCGACTGGGGAAAAGCGGAGAATTCATGTTGCGCTCCTGGCTGGCGCAGATCTGATACAGACCATGAGCGCCCCAGGTATGGATGTGCGATGCAGATATTAGACGCATTTGCTAATAGAGAGTAGGCTTATGGGCACGCGAGGATCTTGACAGGATTCTAGGCCACTATGGCGCTTTCATTCTGGAGCGTAGCGGGACTGACATTGGTATGTTGCCCCCCGAATCATATCCGCTGTATATACTAACGCCCATAGACGATGCGCTTCTCAGTCTTCAGCAATGGAGAGACAACATTCGCGTGATCCCGCAATTAATTCAGAACGATGTATCTTCGACTAAGATTCGACTGTTCCGCAAGCGCGGCAAGAGCATCCGCTACTACATTCCCGACAAGGTTGTTGACTACATCTATGAGCATAGCCTTTACTTGGAAGACGACAAGAAGCAGTCCGACAAGGGCAAGGAGAAGGTAGCCAGCGACTCTTCATCGTCTACATCTACGGCATCTACAGCATCTACGGCAGCGTAAATGGATTACGGGCACTATGAATTAGTGCATTGATTTGCACAAATAGGCTAGGCCCTGGAAGACGTGTATGGCCAGTCAACGATAGCCTCTCATCGGTCGACCTACAGCGCCCGGCCGGCGCATGCGCGCTCTTGCGAATGAACATTGAATTAGGTGATATCACTTGTTAATAATATATGGTGGAATTTTGTTCTGGTTACCTGGGTAGGCGGAACGATGCCAACATGGTGCCCTAGATAGGATAGCTAGGACGCCTTCACGGGCAGGGGCGGGATATTACGGACGCATAGTTGACTGCACATTCTTATGATACCATGACAATGACATTTTTTTTCTTGGGGTCCCGACAAAAAGGGGGCCTCGATAGACAGCATCGAAAGGTTCGAGATCCGGGACCCTGCGTTTTCTGTCGTATGGGTGTGATATCATGCAGCAGCCTGTGGCACGTACGCGGAATCTGATAAGCGATTGATGACATAGGTTTTTGGATCACTCTTGGCAGCGATGGAGAGAGAGATTGAGTAGCTGATCTACGTAAGAGTGCGGTCGGGGAGGCTGCTAATTGTGGCAGAAGACTATTCGATGCGATATAGGAGATGTGAAAGGAAGTAAATTAAATGCTATACATAGCATGGGAAAACCCCTCTGCATACGTAGTACCGCGCTGGGACGATCTAATCTCGTCTCACCCCGCACACCATACATCACCATCCCATCCCACACGTTCACATGCCCAAGCGATTAATTCATGAATCAGTCCAAAAAATGTATGCATAACCCGAGAAGATCCTTGAGCTAAGAATAAACTAGAACACAGCGCAAGATCAATCCAATTCAACCCAATTTTTTCCGTGCGCCCAAGATCCGGCGCCCAGACACAGCGCCGTTGGGGACGCACGCTCGTCGCTGGGGCAACGCTCGGAGCCAAGGGGGCCCAACATCGCATCCAAAACGTAAGTACTAGATCAGATCGTGCATCTACATGTGCGCATTCCTCGCTCGGCTCCAGCACAATCTACAATTTCTAATTCCAATTTTCAATTCCCTATATTTTTTTTTTTTCTTATTATAGGTTTCGGTTTCCAAGTAAGGAGCGCATTCCAATGCCACACTCCTCCGACGATGAACATCGCCCTCGAGACCGGCGCCGGCGCAGAACCTCTCACCACGAGCAAGAGCGCCGACACCGTCGCGGACACCGCGCCACAGACTCGCAAGGCACCCTCCTCCCGCGGCCTTCCCAGCGCCCCAACGACTCCGACCGCGACACGCCGTCCCCGCGCAAGAAGCGCCACTCCACATCTACCCCCAACGAAAGCTCTCAGGGGAGCCGGAGTCGCGGTAGTGCGCCACTGAGCCTCGATGCGCTAGCGAAGCTAGACAAGCAGAATGCGAGAAAGACGGGCTGGGGCGGGTATGACTACGACGAGGACTATCTGAAGGAGGTGAGGAGGAAAGAGAAGGGGCTTGAGCGGGAGCGGGTGCGGGCGGAGAAGCAGGAGCGGCGGAGGGCGACTAAGGAAAAGAGTAAGGAGGAGGCGGCGAGGAGGCGGGCGTATGAGAGTGAGAGTGTGATGGAGGAGGCAAAGTTGAAGAGGGAGAAGAAGCGGCAGGAGCGTACGGAGAGGGAGAAAAGGAGAGCGGTTACAGATGATGAGAGGGAGGAGCGGAGGAGGAGGTATGAGACGAAGTATACGCCGTCGGAACGCGCGGAGAGGAGGGAGAGGAGGAAAGAGGAGAAAAGGCATAGGACGGAGGAGAAGAGGCGGAGGGTTGTTAGCGGGCCGCTAGCGGAAGAGGGGGGTGTGGATGATGGGTATGAATACCAGTATATGATGGAGAAGCGAGGGGGAGCTGGGAGTGAACCAAGCGAGTATACGGAAGAAGAGCTGGCGCGGAAGAAAAAATGGAAGCGTATATGTAAGTTGTGTTAGTTAGAGAAAACTGCGGAAAGGCTAATATAATTGCCAGTGATCGGGATACTAGCCTTCCTCATTGTCCTTGCTATCATCATCCCCGTTGCTGTGTTGATGTCAAAGAAGAACAACGGCGCTAATGTCCAAAGCGTAGCAGCATCCAACTCGGAAAAGCCGGCTAATAGTAATCTCCAAGATATCTCCGAAGACGACATACCTCCCAGCGCAAAAGGCACAATACTAGATCCTTTCTCATGGTACGATACCCTAGATTTTAACGTAACTTATACGGACGCAACAGTGGGCGGTCTCCCCATAATGGGCCTAAACTCGACATGGGATGACGACGTCCAAGCCAATGAGCACGTTCCTAATCTTAGAGACAAGTTTGAGTATGGGAAAATGCCTATACGAGGAATTAATGTTGGGGGATGGTTGAACCTCGAACCTTTCATCACGCCATCCTTTTTTGAATCATTCAAAGGGTCGGTCATCGATGAGTACACACTATGCACTAAGCTAGGTGCCAGCAAGTGCAAAGAGTCTCTAGAAAAACATTATTCGTCATTTGTGACTAAGCAGACCTTTGTCGATATCCGCAACGCAGGCTTCGACCACGTTCGAATACCATTCGGATATTGGATTGTGACAACGTACGAGGGCGACCCGTACGTGGCACAGGTTTCATGGAGATATCTCCTCCGCGGCATTGAATACGCCCGTCAGAACGGACTACGAGTGAATCTCGACCTCCACGGTGCCCCTGGGTCGCAGAATGGCTGGAATCATTCCGGCAGACAAGGCACCATCGGATGGCTGAACGGGACAGACGGTGACCTAAACGCCCAACGCACCATCGACATTCATGGCCAACTATCCCAATTCTTCGCCCAGCCGAGGTACAGGAACATCGTCACCATGTACGGCATCGTTAACGAGCCTCGCATGGTCGACCTCGACACCGATTCCGTCGTACAATGGACGGAGAAGGCCATCAGCACCATCCGCAAGAACAACATAACCGGCGTCCTTGTCTTCGGCGACGGCTTCATGGGCCTCGATAACTGGCAGGGGCGACTCCAGGAGGACGACAACCTCCTCTTAGACGTCCACCAATACGTCATCTTCAACGTCGACCAAATCTCACTCAAGCACACCGACAAACTTAACTTCGCCTGCCGAGGCTGGACAGCGCAGAGTAAACGAAGCATGGACAAGACGACCGGGTTCGGCCCCACAATGTGCGGAGAGTGGTCCCAGGCGGATACAGATTGTACGCAGTACATCAACAATGTCGGCATTGGCACCCGCTGGGAAGGGACGATGGATACTGGCAATGCGTCAACATCCATTCTCACCCCACAGTGCCCTGTGGACAATTGCTCCTGCGACGGCGCCAACGCGGATCCGGCGAATTACTCGAATGCGTATAAGAAGTGGCTATATCAGTTTGCCGTAGCGCAAATGATCAGCTTCGAGTACGGCTGGGGCTGGTTCTACTGGACGTGGGAGACGGAGAAGGCGACGCAGTGGAGTTGGAAGTTGGGCATGCAGGCTGGGATTCTACCGAAGAAAGTTTGGGAGAGGGAGTTTGATTGTCCAACGAAGTTAGATGATTTTGAGGAGATGGGTTTGCCTGAGAATTATTAGAGATGTGGGTTTGAGGTTTCTGCATTGCGAAGGCGTCGTTGGGCGGTTTTTGGATCTGATGCATTTTGAGCATTTGGCATGTATATAGATCTACAATGATGCGGCGTACACGTGCAAATCGAGCAGTCATGCACTTCATCGGTCGAGGGCCTCGAAAGGTTAGCGCGCTGGTAGGGTTGTACCTCAGACACTCATGCCTTCTAAGGGTGGTTGCTGCGTCTAATCTTGGGAATGTCTTCCGTCCCGTCCCACCCCATCTTTCTCTCCCCGACCTCTATTGTAACGACCAGCCTAAACGATCCGGCGGGTTCGAATGCTAACGAAGATTGCATTTCCCCATATATGCAGCTAGATGTTTCCGCAATCCTCTGACTAGGTTCCATTCCGTCCCAAGCAGCCTCCAGACCTAGCTATTTGCGCTCCTTCCCATCCAATAAAAGCCTTTTACAGCGAAAGAGGGACAACTCGAGGACAACATATCATGCCACGCATTACGCGATAAATTCAGCCCGGCTCCCCTATTGTTTCTGCTTTTCGTCCCAATGAGGCTATGGCGCTGGATGCGGCTGTCATCTGGGGCGTTTTTGATAAACATTCGCCCAATCAGCCAGCAGAGATATATGCCGGGCATTTTAGACTCCAATACTCCCCAAACCCGCACGCAAGGCTGAAGATAGTACTCCTTGAATTCATTCCAAAAAGGGCAACTAGTCAGCCGGGGTAGATTATAGGGGGCGTTTAGGGTTTCGGACCTGTCCTTCCGCGTAAGGCTGAGAAGCTCCTCCGTTTTGTTCTGCTCCTGCTTTCGAATCTCCCCTCTCTGCAGTCATGAGGCCGTGTCCGGCATTTCAAAAAGACATTGACATCTAAACAGACCATTGAATCGTATTATAATCTCGTTCGTCGCCAGTTCTGATAGACTAGTGATGATGATCGTCCTATTGTTGCAGAATCTAAAGCTTAAGCATACGTAGGGCGTAGCTACGATGGAGCTGAGCGATTGCGGAACGCCGCGTTTTTCGCGGCGTACATTTTCGGAAGGTCAGTTAGAATGATCGACGAATCCCATCAAAGTGCACCCATACCAGGTTCACTGATTTGGAACGAATGTTTTATATATACCTGCGTCCCGAAACTGCGAGCCGCCACGTTCTTCGATATCAGCTGAAAACCTCTGCTCTCCAGTCTAGGAGCGCAATTCTCGTTCACTCTATTCCATCATGGATTCACAGACAGAACCGAAAAATTTCGTTGTACTAGCAGACGACCCCGAGCTTCAGGGCTTTGTGCATGGAAGCTTTGAAGAGCCGGAAGAAAGAGTCAGCCGCAGAGGGGTACCCGACTACCGTCCAAAGCTGCGGGAGCCCCGCCCAGCTGCCGAGATCTGGGCGATTGCAAAGAAGAAAGTGACAAGACTGGCGGGCATAAGAATGAAAGCTGGCCGGTTCAAGTACACAGAAATCTCAGGGGATCAGATTCGCTTGCTTCGGATTAGACCTGGGAAGGTAGAAGACAATATAGTTTGCGATCTATGTATCAAGAGTCTGGCTGAAGTGCGGGGGAAGTATGAGGCTCTATCTTACAGCTGGGGTGTTGAAGAGGCGAGCGAGATTATTTTCATTCATACTCTACAACCCGACCCTTCAAATCCACCCTTTTTTCGACAAGGCCTGATGGAAGAGTTTCCAGTCCGCCCGAACTTATTCAAGGCGTTAAGGCAATTGCGGAGGGAGGATAAGCCTATCGTGATGTGGATTGATGCTATATGTATTAGTAAGTAGTGTCCGGTTACTGATAGAAGGTTCATTTGGAATGGATTGAGCCTTTGCAAATAGCTATTTAGATAGCGTTTTGCTATAAATAATCACAGTAGTATCAGAGCCAACTTGACCTAGTACCTAACTCTCCCCTTCCCGAAGGAAATTACTAACTATTCTATATTCTAGATCAGAGGGAGACACAAGCAGCGAAACTTGAAAAGGACCAACAGCTCTCCATGATGAGCAACATTTATAACTCTGCAAAGAACGTTTGCATATGGCTCGGTGATGCAGATGACGAGTCTACAACCGCATTAAAGCTCGTCAATGATATTATGAACTTTCAGGTGCTAGACCTTTGCCTTGAAGCTACTGACGAGTCTGATGAAAGGCGGTGGTGCGATCTCATAGACACTTTGAAAGCCCCGTGGTTCAGTCGACGCTGGATTATTCAAGAAGTTGCTTCAGCCCGAGATGCGTCGGTCCACGTAGGAAAAGACGTAGTACACTGGGATGACCTTGCAGACGCGATCCTACTCCTACACGAAAATCTCGATCGCTTAAAGCGGCAATTCAAGAACGAGATGTTTATAGAAGTCCCTTTGCTAAGCGCGACACAACTCGTGAAGGCATTGGCCAACGTTTGTCGCAAGTCACAAAGCGGCGAAATCGTAGAGAGACTTCTAGACCTTGAAACGCTAGTTTGCACATTTCAGCAATTCCAAGCTAGGTATTCAGAAGACGTGATCCATTCGGTCCGATCTCTTGCAAAGGATGCCCCGAAACCGGATGAAGAAAAGGACTTTCGTACAATGGTAGAGCACGAAAGAAGCACAAGGGACCTGTTCATAGCTTTCGTCAACCGTTGCATTAAAAATTCTGGCTCACTCGATATCATCTGCCGACACTGGGCCCCTCCAATTACAGACACAGCCGGCGAAGAGATCAAACTTCCAACGTGGATTTCTGAGCTTACCAATGGGCCTTTCGGTTTACCTGGCGAAGCACGCGAACGACAAAATGGCGAGAATTTTGTAGCTTTGTCTCCTAATGATAAGAGGAAACGATATAATGCATCCCTAGACTGGGGTGCATTCAATGATTCCGATCGGCCAAGATCATCATCAATCCTGAATTCAAAAATTAAACCTCCAAAGGTCTCAGTTTTATCGCCAAGTGGTCCCAACAATGATGATCAGAGGCTATATGATGGTGGGCATATTATCATGCCGCCAGTCGCATCACCCATACAGGAGATGGAAAATCCCTATAAGCGCCCATTAACTCCAATCCTCAACATGGCTTTGAGCGAATCGAAAAGGAGGGGGCAATACATACAGCCTTCCGTGGACAAGGACTCGACACCTATATCTCCACACTCGGGTAGCTCCAGTGCCCAGATCTCACACAGTCGAGACTTAGAAAGCCTTGAGAATCCTACGAGTCCCCCGAATGAGGACGTAACAGATGAAAACAGTTCTAGAAATCATGTTTCTCCGTCACGACATCGACGCAATCGGGCCATCTCAATGATCGGTCCTACCGAGCGTCCAACTACTTCCGACTTTTGGACCAGCATCTACCAAACCGCCCGATTCCCAGGCTCCCTACGCCTCCAGCCCAACCGTAAATCCTCCAAAAACCGCCAAGAAACATATATCCAGCAAGACAAAGAGCATCTCGAGGGCCTGGGCGGGATCCTCAAGGTCCAAGGATTCGTCCTCGGCGTAGTAAAAGACCATTCAGATGTCATGAGAGGGGGTATTGTCCCCGGCGACTGGCTCCAAAAACTGGGCTGGAATCGCAATGCCCAGGATAACCGCGTCTCTGATGTCCTGTGGCGCACGCTCGTCGCGGATCGTAACCCGGAAGGCGGGAACCCTCCGGGATGGTACCAGAGAGCTTGTCTCCACTGCTTGAAGGATACGCGATTGACGAACTCTAAGGGTGACCTCGATTCGCATCGAGCGGACAAGGTGGAAGAGTCTATGACATCAAGTTATCTGAAGCGCGTCGAGAGCGTTATTTGGCGGCGCCGTATCATTGAAGTTGAGGCGAGGCCAGATGTTACTGGGCCACTGCTTTATGGCTTAGCACCAGAAGGGACGAAGGAGGGTGACTATGTGTGCATTCTTTTTGGATGCTCAGTCCCGGTGGTGCTAAGCAAAGTGCGGGAATTGCCGCAGAATTTGAAAATGTATGAATTGGTTGGGGAAGCTTATGTACATGGGAAGATGGATGGAGAGGCGGTTCAGGATCCGAAACTGGTAAAAAAGTTGAGGGAGGAGTTTAAGCTGCAGTAAATAGATTAAGAGTACTTCAGTTACGTGGTTCGGTTTTGCCACTACATAACTAGATGTGTGTTACAGCTCAAGCTGTCAAATCCCACCGTAGCCACTCATTTCAGCGTCGTTGCAACAGTTGGACGTGGGCATTGATGAAACCCAGAATAATAGAATAGAGGCTATGTTTGTACACATCAGCCCGGCATATAGCTAAAATATATACAGAAAGCTTTATAAATTAGTGTCTCTTTAGTAATAGCTCGGATAATCCCGGATTGTCTTTCGATCCATGATGTCTTTGGAATATACGGTTTCATCTATCATCGATGTTTATCCAAACCTACGGAATAGACCCCAGTTTCCGAAAAGGTTCCGGATTCTCTACTAAACCTGAGAGGCTGCCTACAGCGGCAAATCTATGCAGCAAAGCTGAGCCGTCGTCGTCATCCCCCAGAGCCAAGGGGGCGCAAGGCTGGTCCCCAGCCTGGCCGCATAACCTCCCTCCAATAACAGCCAGCCCTAGGCGTGCAGTAGCTTACCAATGCAGTATCTCGGCTAATTATAGCATGCAACCATGACTCACAAGCTTCCGGGGGCAGATAGTCGCATTCCGAGCGCAGGAGTCATAGTTGAATCAGGCAATATAGAATGGCGAACCACCGCCACAATGTCTCCGAGAACAAAACTCTCCCACCCGTACCTACGCCCACATCTAACACCATTTACCCGCCCAAACGCTATGACAAAGAAGCCAGATATCTCTCCACCCGAAACAACACTGAAATCCCTCCTTGCCCACGCCACCGCTGAACTCCGCGCAGGCCACAAATGGACGGGCCTTAAGCTCTCCCGCGAGCTCATCAATCTCGCAGACGATGATCCGGACCTCGAGCTGATGGATATCCTAGAGCTGCGGAACGTCGTCGCGGAGATATGGGCGGAGGTTGGACTACATAAGGAGGCGGGCGAGCTAGATGATGAAATTGAGGGAGCGCTTAGGGATATTGCGGATCGAGATGTGAAGTTGGGTTTAAAGGAAGATGTGGGGAGGCGGAGGGAGGAAAGGGAGAGGGAGAGTGTGGTGAGGGGGGTCGTGAGGGGTGCGACGTTTCCGCGGTTCCAGGCCGTTAGTTTGGAGGAGCGGGATAGAGATGGAGGTGGCGTACTTCGTGCAAGCTCATTCCCCTTGTCGAGAAAACCAGGATAAATTTGTGGCTCCAGATCGACTAGTATGATGTTGTTAATGGCACAAGATGGATCGCGATTTTGTCCACTTTCTTCCCTGCCTTGCAGAGGACGATCCCTTGACGGTCGCAAATCTTTCAGTGTTTGTTCAAAGGTAATACATAGTCACTATTGTATCCAAGATACTGTCTACTAACACTATTTAGTGGACCTGCAAGCATCTAGCCGTTCTATAGTACGTAACAAAAGTATACAAACCGTACAGCATGAACCATTCAGGAGAGATAACCTACAAAATTGGGGAAATGAGTGTATATCTGTGAGCTCAGTTAATTATTCAGAGGTTCTGTAAACTCGGCGACGGAAGAGCGACGTCTGAAGGACATGGTGTATCGTCCTTTGCGTTGCTAGGTAACTTTGAAGAGATAAACCTAAATCCACTACATGCTGTGAGATATTGGACTAGGCCAATTCTATTATTCAGGAAGAACACCTGAAGCAGTATTCCTTTAATAGAAAATGTAAAATTATATTAGGCTCGATTTCTATTAAGCACTAGCCTTAATATCATGCGACACTAGGACAGAATATAAATACCCCAAATCCTCCACAGATATCAATCAACACAGTTTTCCTCGTATATCCTAATACATCACAGAAAGCGAGACGTAACGCCAGCTAAGGCGTTAGAATACAAAACCTTCTAGCTTGGCTCAATCTTCCACCACATATACGGATCAAGTTATTCATATAAATTGTCTATACTATATTTCAATAAGAATAAAAGTGAACAGTATGGCGTTCCTCCAGCTTCCCCCAAAAGGTGGGCGCTGCCGCATGAGCACCATGAAGATACGTCCCCATTGCCAATTTAGACACTGCTATTCATTGTCTGGAAACTGCAAAGCTTTCCCTGTCTAAGCCCTCCTCACAAGCTACGAGGTTTTGTCTATGAATTGGCGCTCGAAGTAAAATGCGAGTTCCACTTATCGAAGACCGATCCTTGTAGCTTAACTTCGAGCCTATCACTCAAATGGAAGCATCGAGTCCGAATCAAGTGGCAAGGGGAAATAATGGAGGTTCCTGATGGTAAATTTCTCTTTCATACAGAACATATCAGGGCCTTTGTACTCATCTTAGAGATGGAAGAATTGATGTGCTAAGATTAGTGTATTAGAGGTTAACGAAGAGCCCCACGAGCGCTGCTCGTACGTGATTTCGGGAAGACTCTTCGAGCACGACAAAAACGTCACTCATGCGCCATCTGGTCTCAATGGATGATTAGGGAGAACTGAACGGCTCTCCCAGCCTAGCAGAAGGAAGTCTTACCTGTCGAGATGAACGTCTATAGCACTGAATGCACGCCGCAGAACTGTGTCGCACTTGATTTTTATTGATGTCTACACTAT
Source organism: Lojkania enalia (assembly GCA_010094045.1). Taxonomy (NCBI): domain Eukaryota; kingdom Fungi; phylum Ascomycota; class Dothideomycetes; order Pleosporales; genus Lojkania; species Lojkania enalia. Next base: position 364,522 of record ML986592.1, read on the forward strand.
TAATTTTACAACTAGTTCCATTTGCCTCGAATTTGAAGAGTGGCTGAACATTGATGATGACGATAAGAGGTGGTCGTGCGTCGGTGCTAATTCTGTGGTTGGCCGTACATGGTTGGAAGGTGTTATCCACTTTGAAGATAATATTGCTTAAAAGCTGCGAAGTAAAAATAAAATTAGATTGAATATATTAGGCGTGCATTGCGACAAGGCAGAATTTCAAATTCCTCTTGCTGACTTGACTTTCGGCTTATTTTTCCCCTCGGACACAGGCGCCCTTCGCACATAAATGACCCAATCACAATATACTATCTCAAGTATATCCAAGCCACCTCAGCCTCACCGCATTTGCCGTCGTAGTCTTCCTTGTAGCCTATTCATCTCTCCTCAACCGCTATACTACTACTGTCTATATCGGCCTTCTATGCTTATTTTTTTATTTTTATTTTTATTTTTATTTTTATTTTTATTTTTGGCATATGGCCCTTGAGGATCATCATTCGCCCTAGGCTCCAAGCTTCGAAGAGGCCATGGAAGTATTCGCAACAATAGGAACGATTTCTAGCCTCGTTCAGCTTGTCGACTTCAGCAGTAAATGCATAGCTAAAAGTGTCCGACTCTATCAGGCAGAATCCGGCGTTCTAGACGAAAATGCTGCTATTGAATGTGCGCTAAACCACCTCGTCTCACTCAAGAATGAACTTGAAATCCCTAGTGCAGTTGCTACGGATCGCCTCCTTCAAGAGCTATGCATCGCTGTTACAGAGACAACTTCTGAATTGGTACACGCTTTAGAGAAATTGAAAGTGAGGGGTGAAAATACGAGATGGGAGACTATGCGGAAAGCAATTAGAAGCGTGTGGAGCAAAGACAAGGTGCGGGAGCTTGAAGGTCGACTTGACAGTTTTCGGAGTGAGCTCAATCTGCACGTTTCTGTCAGGACAAGGTATTTTTGCCCAAACGACAGTTCTATTTACATGCTGATATGGGGCGTCTGCCAGACAACAGCTTTGTTCCCTTGAATCCCATATAGCCTCCAACTTGGACAGCAGCAACGAGATGACTAAGCGAGTCATTACTGCGATCTTATCCCAGGAAAGCCTTTTCGTCACGAAATTTGGGGAACATGAAACCTTACTGCACACCTTAATAGAGGATTTCAAATCAAATATTCTAGACGACCTCACCTTAACGCGTACAAAGCTAGTTGATGCGATCACTGAAGCAGACCATATAGCTCAAAGGGACCACATGAAGACGCGCGAAGCAATAAGTACCGCGCAGAAAGTTTCTGAGCAAAATACACTACGAATACACAAATCTACAATCAAGGAAGTTCAGGCTGTCAGGGTGGAATTCCAAGATGCAGCCGAACGCCGCAGAGAGGAGGACCTGGCAGCCCACGAGATCACCCAAGGCCAAATTGCTGAGCTAAATGAGGCCGTACAAATGTTATCAGCTCAAATCAGAGACCGTGACGAGGAATTGAAAGGACTCCTCGTAGCCTTTCACCGGACAAAAAACCCGAGGAAAATGAAAGAATTAGGAGAGAGGAGTAATGCAGTAACGTCTGCCTTACTCGCATTGGAGACAATGCATCGTACGCTAAAGGTTTGTATATCCCTTCCACCCCCCATGATTTGCAGAATTCTCATAGTTGTGCAGACACTTCTTCCCCAATCACAACCTGGCACAAGGAAATTCGTTTTTGCGACCCAACCCCAAGATCTTTTCAAGATCACTGCATTTGCGCATAGGGTCACAACTTCCGCAAGTAAGGTTTCCGGTAACGATCGAGATTGCGCTTCAAGGAACCGAAACCAACCCTTGGAATCCCTTCTGCCGTACAATGCGTACTTCGTATACCGTTACTTCTGGCCCAGGCACTATCAAACAGAGCTTATTGCCATTGAAGACATGGAGAAGAAGTGGCCCATTCGAAAATATCCAGATAGTGACCTCGTAATGTTTTCGCATCATAATACATTGTGGCTACTTGTCGCCGTTTCCGTTGCACTACGGAAACATCTTTCCCCAGAAACTGCATCATATACACTCATTAACGAGACACTAAGGCGAGCACGTCAACGGCAATATAGAGATCCATGCTCAAATTGGGACCGCAATCTAAAGACTGATTTCGAATACTGGACTCTGAAAGCGGACAGCAGAGAAATCTGTTGTAGCCGGGGCGGCTCGGAAGAGAGCTCGAGTTCCGAATCCATATTACCTTGTCATGGTTCCGAGAAAAAATTCCAGCTTGACAAGCTGAGTCTCCGGGAAAGAAGGAGCTTAGACTGGATGCTCGATTTCTTGATTGGCATGCTTCCACTTCCGCTGAGTATGGAATTTGAGATTCAGAAGCTGGGAACAGTGATATTCTCGAGGCGGCCGTGGCACTCAGTGGCGCTTATTAATAGCCCTGCATATGTCATTTTCCTATGTTTGCAGAGTATGCACGTAAACTTGAAAGTATATACTACAGACGATCCTTCAAATGCCATATTCTTAAGTGGAGATTTGGATAGAAGCAGGATAATATCGCCAGCGTTGACATTTAACTAGATGAAGCAACTTTCAATAGAAGTTAGAGATAGGAGGGGCAAACCTTTGGCAAATCAATTAAGCCAGAAAAAAAAAAAAAAAAAAAGTTTGCTTGCTTTGCGCTCCCGAAAATGTCACGTGCTCTCTCTACGCCGTATAGCCTCGTACACGAAAATCTTTGTGTATAAGGGGTTCTACAGTCCTCCTGCAAAGTAAGTTCAATTCTTCACAACTCTTTGATACCCGCAGCTATCATACAGCTGACTATTGCTAACTATCCTAGGGAATAACAGTACTTCAAAATATAGCCTTCCTATTTTTACTTGCCACGCTGCGACTAAGTATTTTATCTATTACCACACACTCCATTCACAAGATTCATTGACGTTTTGTTGTCCAGTCCAGAAGGATGATATTTGACAAGCCACCGAACTCCCCATCGCTAACATACTCCCATTTCAATCTTAGCTAGTCTATGCTTCAGGTTTCCGAGCATACACAACAATCCTGTGATCCAGATTAGCTCTCCACGAAGACCTCCACAACGCGGCCTTTTTCGCCGTAAAGGGGAAACTACAGAAAGCATGGGATAGGACTTACACAGGCCAATAGGAATGGCACTCTCTGTCTTTCAGCTCTGCCCTCACCTTCGCTAGCAAAACCTTTAACTCCTCTAGCGTCCACCCCGCGTAAAACGTAAATAGCCGCAAACTAATACCCTCAATCCCTTCCAACATGGCGCTCAATTGCAACAATCCAGCATCCCTAAGCCGCTTCTCTTTGGCCCAGGGTCCGATCGGCAATCTGAATTCTTGGACCTGAACGTCTACGAAGCCGGCATTAGAGAGGTATGTTGAGAGGAGCTGCGGCGAGGTGCGGAGCGTGAGGCCCGCTTTGGCGGCTGCTTGCCCTTGCTGCGTGCACCATTGCAGGAAATGGGTGCCTGGATTTTTGGATGTGGGTTGGACAACGCCGAAGTAGTCCATTTCCTGGAGTTCGATGTAGCCGCCAGGTTTGCAGTGCCTATATTAGAAAAAAAGAAATGAATTAGAGCGTATTGGAGAGAAGGAGTGGAATGGATAGCTGGTAGTTGGTGGGCGGTATACCTGAAGCATTGCTCGTACAGCTTCTCCCAGTTCCGTATGCAGCCTGTCATAGTGCGCATATGTATGAGGTCGAAATGGTCTTCTGGCCATGTCCATTGTTGCTCTGCGTCGTCGATTTCGAACTTGAATAATCAGCTATTAGACATTCCCAATGACCCGAAGTCAGCGTACTTTGACGTTGGGAGGTACCCTCGAGGTCTGTCAGCAATAACAGTTAGGATCCTAGAAGACGGGGAATTACCATGAAGGTTGGATGGGACTTAAATCAATCGCCGTGACTGCCTCCTTGTCAGTCTACATTTCCAAGCAAACCAGTGCGCAATCTTTTTTTCGAATGATTCTCACCTTGTGCACTAGGATACTGCTCTGCAGCGTCAATCGCCCATATGCCGGTGCCTGTCCCGATATCTAGAATGTTTTGCGGGTCTTTGATAGGTGCGAAGTTCACTTTATCTTCCATCACCAAGCTTAGTGACGCATACTTAATATCTAGTCTGCACTAGATTTAGAATACGAGAGAAAGAGAGCGACGTGGGACTTAGCTTACCGGTCTTGTTCCTGTTCGTCGTCCGGGAACATGTATTCTGGAGAAGCTATTAGAGTCTGTAGTACCAATGGGATTAGTAGAGTGGTGTCTTACGCCCGCTTTGGTACTATATGCAGCTACAATCAGATCTAGTGATCGTATCGTGGGACTAGGAAGCTTACAGAATGATATCTCCGCCCATTCTCATAATGTCCTTTCATGATACTCGATGTCACGGACGTGGTCGCGGAAGCTCTATGCGCTCGTCAATCTCTTCCGCTCATCATAGCACAACCGCCCGCCCTCCCCCACCCTTCTTCTCTTCTAAACAAAATATAGAAAAGGAGACTCAGAAACAAACGGGGCGGAAACCTAAGGATCCAGCGCTACGTCGACCTATTCAAAAGGCCCATCAAACGAAACAAAAATAACACATTTCCAAAGAAACCGTTTTAAGAAATCCACTCACATATCCCCATACGCCGAATCCCCGCTCTCACTCTGACTCTCCCACTACGCATCATCAGCTTCATCCCCAACCACCCCCAGACTACTCACTACGTCTAGATTCTGGTCCTGCTGGACCGCGCTCTCTCCCGTACTCATCGTAGCTCTTCGAACGACCCTCTACCGCAGTAGCCCAGACGTCTTCGTGCTGATCTCCAGAGCAGCGTCTTCGTGCCGGTATACAAGGTAACGTCTTCGTACCGATATCCAAAATCCTTCAAGGCGTACGTAGGTATCCAGTTCGTTCGCGGCTCGCCCGTCAATCAGCCCACGCGCGATTCCCACAAGCGGTGCCGCAATCCTCCGAATAGGACCGCTCAGCTTATCTGCAACGAAACGAACACCAGCGTGACGATAGCCACAAAATGTTCGGTCGAAAAAAAAAGAAAAAGCAACATGTAAAATAAAAGAAAATAAACAGATCCAATGTAGCAAATCGCTCCAGTCCAATCCGCAAGCCAGGACTCGCAGCGTCAATCCAGCAGTCGTCCGCACAAGTGCACAGAGAGAGCCCGCCCCGCCGCGACGTTTTACCTGACACAACCGGCACCACACCGGGGGCCTATCCCCGATCCGGAAAATCGCGCTCTGCTAACCTTGGAGAGCAGAATAACCACGTGCCGCTGCAACTAACGACGAGCTAAACGCTGCGTTTGCTGGGGGTGTGGCCAATTAAAGTGTGCCGGGGTGGGGAAGACGGAAGAGGTCGGAGATGTCGGGCGGGGCGGGTTTAAAGCCGTGCGGGTTTGGAGAGGGGGGGTCTGACGTTTGCGGGGAAGAGCGATGTTGGGTGGAAGGGGGTTGGAGAATGCATCGTTCTGCGTTCTGTGCGGTGTGATCCGGCGGGGCGGAGACGAGCGGGTTGGGATGGATGGATGGATGATCGTTGGCTGAGGCGATTTTCGGGCAGGGTGGAGTTGTGAAGAGCAGAAACTGGGTGGTGGTGGAAGAATACGTATAGGATTGAAGGGTGTCACAGGGAGCAAAGAGCTGCCCGGATGCTATAGTATGTAAGGTATGATTGGTGTAGAGCAAGATTGGTCGAATATTTGACATCCAGAGGGGTACGGTGTCAACCTGGCGGAAGCTCTACCACCTAGTCCATTGGTTCATTCCGTCGCGGCCTCTTCACTTGTACGTGCCTTCTCCTTCTTCGCTTGATGCATGCCCATCTTCACCATGGGGCTCTGCATCAGCGTTTCCCAGTTGTGAATGAACATGGTTTGTTTCAACGAAACCTGCATCTCCAGCGTCCCTCGCTCCAGCACCTCCTTGTCGTACGCGGCAACGGCCTCAGTGAGGCTCTTCGTCCCGCCAGCAGCTTCTTGGATAGCAGCTACAAAGTTTGATGAATCTTGCAAGGCGTTATTCAGCCCCTGGCCTCGGTCTAGCGCACAAGCGTATCAGCGAACTATAGAGGTAGAAGGCGATCTATCAGAGCTTACGAGGCGTCATTGGATGCGCCGCATCTCCACAGAGTGTCATCTTGCCTCCCCTGCTGTCCCATGGTGCGGCCTTTTCCCAATAAGTTCCCGGGTCCATGGGGATCTGGGTGCCATCCTTCACCCAGCGACCTGCTGATTTCCACGGCTCTGCCCACTCTTCTGATCTTTTCTTGAAGAAAGCTAGTCGACCTTCGTACGTATTCTCTTCTTCCGATAACGGATTGTTAATCCAGCTCATCAGAAGCTGATACATCCACGTCTCCGGCTTCCCAGGATCCGGAACATTCTGTACTGCGCTGCGTTAACAACAGATTCCGCGTCATACATCTCCCGCGTACGCCAGAGGAACTTACTCGAAATCCAAAACATAGTCCCATGATCCGGATGAATGCTCGTGATGAACAACGGATTCAACTTCCGCAGATACATCGCCTGCTCTGCCGTAAACGTCTGCGTGAAATTAAACATGCTTAGTGGTACTGTCGTCAACCCTGCCCCTTCCTCCCCACATATACAAGTTCTCGTCCTGCTATGCGCGCCATCGCATCCCACAATCACATCCCCCACCGCCTCTGTCCCGTCCCGGAACACCGCTCTCACTTTCTCACCATCTTCGACAATTTCCACTAAATCCTTGCCGTACGAGACATCTAGCCCCTCGGAGAACAAATTCCTCATCTTCTTCCTACTCACCCGACACGGTCTCTCCGCCTTCATCTCGAAAATCAGCTCCCCGGTCTTGCCATTGTAAATTGGCAATCCCGTCACCGCATCCGGCGCCACCGTTGGATCCGCATACGCCTCCGCCATGCGTTCGACCAGCTCCGGGGGCAGGCATTTAGAGACATGTGATGAGCCCCAGTGCAGCGTCATGCCCCATTCCCGGGGCCGCGTTTGATATGCCGATGAGGATTCTTGCTCGAAGATGGAATAGGGAAGGCCCGCCTGTAGAATTGTAAGTGCTCCTTGCCGCTTCATCGCTTAGAGGTGTTTGACGTACTTTTTTCAGGCCTTGCGCAACGAGTAGGCCCGAGGTCCCTATAAAGAGGCATCTATCAACTTTATATGTCACGCAACACTGTATGTTGATATGGCTTTACCTGCGCCAATGATCAGTGTATGGATTTCCCTCGTGTACGCCATCGCGACGCTGGGAAGTTTATGTTGCGGGGCTGTGTTGACTTTGTTTGCGCATGCTTCGTGGTACAATAGGGAATTCGACACCAACTAATGGAGGGGTAACAGGCGGCTCGCTCTCAGGCATGGCGGCGGCGTAGTCTCGAAGGTATCCCTGCTATTGGCAAGACGAACCAGTCTGCGGACGGCGGGTGGGTACGGTGCATGGCTTTATCGCTAACATGGGCCTTAAGCCGTCTTAGACGACAGTCGTCCGATCATCTGGACTAGGCAAACGCTTGCCGAGCGTTTGCTAGTTTCGTACTATTTAACATGAGCAAGGTGAATAAAAGATAGGATATCATCCGATTAGGGAAATCCCCCGCATTCACATTCAAGCCAGGAAGTCGGCTGGCTTGATGGAGACTACGAGGTTGACTTAAGGTTGCCCATGCAGGACAATGATTGGAATGACAGCTGATGGGGGCCAATCGTTACATAGCGACCCCACAAATAATCACACATTCAAGAGCATTCGAAATGGTCTAATACTGATGATTGAGCATAGATATCTCTATACAAATTGAGCATTTCCTACCTAAATTGAGAGGTCCCTTTTCCCTGACCCAGAACTACTCGTTAAATTCATTGCACATTTACTATTTGCTAACCAAAACCTAAGACCTGAACTCATCCATGAAATCCTTATGAAACTTGACGATCCTTCCTATCCAGTCTGTGCCTGGCGCGAGGAAAGTTGTTCGGAAGTGAAGTGTCCCTTCCTTCTGGCCAAAGCCAGAACCGGCAACAACGCAGACACCTGTGGCATCAAGCATGCGGAAGCAGTACAACTCATCAGGAGTACGGCCTTCCTTCTTGGCTTGCTCAATTGCTTTTGGTCCCATCTTGATGGTAGGAAAAAGATACATAGAACCCTGAACATATTGTTAGGCTGCTTAAGTTGAAAGTTGGGCAAAACTCATACCTGCGGTTCCTGGCACTCGACGCCCTCCATCTGCTTGAAGGCCTCATAGAGAGCGTAAGCTCGCTTCTTCAAGCCACCAAAGATACCATCGTATTCCGTCTTGTAAAGCTCATAACTGGGTTCGCCCTCCTTGGGTGGATTGACCATAAGTTCAACAATGCACTGACCGATAACTGGAGGGCAGAGCTGGATACTGATAAACTTGTAAATTTCCTGTGCAACATCCGGGTCAAAGCCAACGAGCTCAAAATATCCACCACGGTGGCCGCACTCGCCAACCATGCCTTTGGAAACACTGTGGAGAGATGCCAATTCGACGTGGTCGTATTTCCCTGGGGCCTCCTTCTGGAGATCACGGAGGGCCTTTTTGAAAGAGATGAACTCGCCAATGAATACGTTCGTTTGGTACACCTCATCGGCGATCACCACAACGTGCTTCTCCGCGGCAAATTCTAGCACAGCCTTGATATCTGCTGCTGACAAGCTCGCGCCAGTCGGGTTACCGGGATTGATAACTGCAATCGCCTTGACATCAGTGCCTTCTGCGGTAGCCTTATCATATGCGTCCCGAATCTGCTTGAGGTCGGTTCCCCATGCTGAGCTCTCTTCAAGATAGTATGGGACGGCACGGGCATCGAGCACTGAAAGGGTTGCAGTGTAGAGGGGATATTGGGGAATGGGAATTAAGATGCCAGTCTCAGGCTTCGAACAGATGACGTGGAGGAGGGTGTTCACGCCGGAAGAGGCTCCGTTGCTGAGGTAGATATCCTTGATGCTAGCGGGGTAGCCGTCTCGTTCTGCTTCTAGTTAGTATGTGCATGGTGGACACAAACTCAGAGATCGTACTTTCAATGAAGGCTGCGACGCTCTGGCGGATGCCTGGTGCACCCTGGCTCTGACTGTACGCTCCCACGCTCTTGACGTCCTTGAGCAGTTTCCTCGCGCGCTCGATGACGTCTGACTTGTACCCAAGGCTGTTGATAAGGACACCCTCATGCTCGAGTAGCTGGGGGTTCTCCAGAAGACTGGCCACCTGTCTAAAGAAGGTGATGGGCTTCTGGTCGAGTTGCTGTGGGTTGCCGATGTTCGCTGAGATGACAGCGTCGAAGGGAAGGTCCTTGCCCTCGCCGCTGGCCAGCTTTGCCCGGTATTCCTCCGAGCGGACAGCTAGTTCGCCACGGACGGCATATTTGGCAGCCTTGACATGAGGGTTGATGTTGCTGAAATTGAGTGCACGGTGGGGTTCTGAGGTCGACATGGTGCGCTGCAGCAGCAACAATCTACTGGGGACCGAGAGGGGAGGGCGTGCGGGTAGCGAGGGACCGATATCTGGAGCACAAAAGCACGGATTTAGTATATCTCCACCATAACAATGCTTTTTGCGGTGGACGTCGATGATGCGGTATATAATGTTTTTTTTGCTGGACGCGTGCCCCACTCCGGTGCAGCATCGGAAGGACGACGCTTGGCCAGAACAAACGTGTCGCAGATAGGCGGTGGGAGCAAAATACCTCTGGCGCCCACGCGGGCTCGCAGCCCCCGCTGGAGGGATTGTGTCGACGCATTGGCGTTGATAATTCGCCTGGCGAGAGGATGGTACGACTGGTGCCGGCGCGACATCACCCTGAGGCTTATCGTCGGCTCTGGCCTGCCCACTCGCCCGCTAGCGCCCGTGCGACGAGGTAACCAGACAGGATCGCGTATGGGGCGATCCGAGATGGAGGTGCGTGGAGATGGTCTGAGGGACGTCCCGTGAAATTAGAATAATCGGCACAGTAACTTATAATACTTTTACCGTCCTGGCCCGGGTCCCCAGTTGGATTTCACTCGCGGGGTTGGTGCGTAGCCGGAGCTTTGGCCATCATGATTAGCCGCCGCTGGAGAGAAAACGTGACACCGCATCCAGGTGAATTGGAATACCGCGTGGGCAAGGCTGATTGCTGATGGCTAATACTGGGCTGGCACTTCTGTCCCAGCATGTCCAAACGGACTATCCGCTGGGACCGATTCCACGTCTATCTACGGAGTTGTCTACAGAACCGGGCCGCACCTCTCACAAACATCCATCGCGCTCAACCGCGCTCACTTCCCCGCAACCTAACTGCCTGTCCATACTTCTGCAGCTTCGTAATAAGCGAGTCGCCCTGCTTCACCACGTCTGCGTACTGCTTATTCTTGTCGTCCGGCCGGTTTGTCTCAATAATGCCCTTGACACGGTCGATGGTGCAGGGTATTCGATCGGCGGCAATAAATTTGGAAAGGTCCCTTCGCCTTGTTAGAGATGATACGTACATGTTCCGTCTTATAAACTTACTTATCGAGGAAGTCGACCGTGACCCCGAAGTCATTGGCCATGCTCTGCAGACCGACTACTCGGTACGACTGAAGCAGCTGCTGGTATCCCCGCAGGCGCATCTCTCGAACATACCAGCCCCTGTGTTCGAACAAGTAGCGATCTTGACTAAGGAAATTCACCTCGACCTCACCAAGGGCCCCGAAGAAATTCTTGTAATTGCCCTCATAGAGGTTCTTTACCAATCTCGCAAGTGGCGAGAAGTCAACTGACACTTCTGCGTCCTGCTGTCCGCCTAAGGTTGTGAGATTGACCGCGGTGGGCACGGGAGTTGCTGTCGATGCAGAAGCATCTGCCATCTCCTCATCGCCAGCGGCTGGCCCCGCTGAGGTGTGCCCTGTGATAGCTGATAGTTTGTCCTCCGCATCGCCGACAATGGCCTTGATTTCGGGTGCATCGACGACTTTTGACTTGAAGTCTACTCGTTTTAACGAGACAGAGCCTGCTAGAATTGCATACACAACCAGATTCGAGTAGCTACAGAGCTCGTAACTAGTAAATGTAGACAGACTATCGAGAAGGAGAGGAGCGGCTTGGGCGTACGAACGAACTGTCAAGAGATGCAGTCCGTGATAAGCCTTCAGGCGGTTACGGCGATCCCAGTCACCGCCACTCTCAACCAAGGCACTTGCCCTCTCGACCGTTTTCTTAACCAGTACTCTATCGCCAAAGAATAAGCCGATCCGTATTATTGCGAGGACAGTGTCGATCTTGGTGCCTAGGAAGCCGGTCTTTTCAAAGACGGCCTCGTAGCAAGCGATAGCTTTCTCCTGCACGTCTAAATCAGCCGAAGCACTCAAAAATGTCCCCTAAGTATCATACTTTGTCTCCTGTGCGAGTGTAGTACTCTGCCCTCTTTCCCCGTGCGGCCTGTACCTCTGTTTCTCCTGCCTTCTCGGCGGCCTCGTCCTCCTCTTTCTGGATTGCTTCCAATTCCTTCTCATTCTCAGCCTTTAAGCTCTCGTAGCGTTTCTCATCCCACGGAAGGCTGACTTCTAGGATTGGATTGCGGGTGGCTAGAAGTGTAGCTGCGCTGGACGAAGGTCTCCGGTGGCTTGTGGGCTGTGCGGTTCCCTCGCCCGGAGCGTTCAGAACGCCTTCTACCGGATGAGCAAGATGCCGGTAGAGTGGTGCCATTTTGTTGTCATTAATGGCATCTTGTATGGATTTTAGAGAAGCTTGTTTGGCGGCTTTGGATGAAGCGGGATTCGTCAGTTGGAAGATGTGCTGCGAAAGCTGGAGATCCGGGTATTTTGCGAACTGCGGATCGCCCATCTTAAGAGATTTTCGGCGGTGTTGGGTGAAAGAAGGGTGGAGTGAAGGCGGCTGTTTGGGAGGGTGAGTTGGAGATGATGTCGCTGAGGCTCTGCAGCTTCTAGTATGGAAGCTGCTACGGGCGCGGCCGGCAAAACATCGGCACGGGCTTGCTCCGAAGTCGATTTACGCTAGAAGTTCCGTTTCTTTAAACCTATACCTGACCAACCTACATACACACACTGCCTTCACTCTAAATCAACGGATTCCACGAAACATTCCACTCGGAATTAATCAAAGGCTATATCCCCTACTCAACGGACCGTACGCCCATTCTTGACGCCAGATTCCACCTTACTCACCTGGCCTGACCGAGCATTCGAAATTCGAGCAGTTGAGCCTCAATGGCTAGTCCCGGCGGCCCTGAGAAGGGCACAAAGCGTGCTCGCTCTCCATCCAGGTCCCCTTCACGGTCCCGATCGCGATCACCCCCTCGCCAACGAAAGCGTCCAGGCGCTGGCTCGCGCATAACAGCTGCACAGCGGGAAGCCTTTCGGCAGCGCCAGATAGAGCGGGAGAGGGAAGAGGAACAGCAAGCAGCCAAAGAGGCAGCTTCCCGCGGCGTCCATGATGTCGTCAAGCAGCATTACAACTTGGTCCCTGAGAGAGGCCGTGAGTGGCGTGTCACGGACAGTAAGATTAAAGGGTTGCGGAGCTTCAACAACTGGGTTAAATCCTCCACGATTCAAAAATTCATCGGAAACGAACGCCACATCAAGGTCTTGGATATTGGTTGCGGTAAGGGTGGTGACCTCCAGAAGTGGCAGTCTTCACGCAAACTTGAATTGTACATCGGAGCAGACCCTGCCGACGTTTCTATCAAGCAGGCTAGGGAACGTTATGAACAGATGCGGAGGAAAGCACACCGACACCAGAGAATCTTTCACGCCGAGTTCTATGCCAAGGACTGCTTTGGAGAGTGGCTGGGCGAGATACCCATCATCAAGGAGGTTGGCATTGATCCTGGCGTTGGGCCGAACAATGCAGTCAGTCAGAGATGGGGAGGCGGAGGCTTTGACATGGTCTCAATGATGTTTTGTATGCATTATGCTTTTGAGAGCGAAGAGAAGGCGCGAGGCATGTTGCGCAATGTTGCCGGTGCATTGAAGAAAGGCGGCCGATTTATTGGTTGCATACCGAATTCGGATGTGCTCTCGGCGAAGGTCATAGAACACCATAAATCCCAGGGAACAGTCAGCGACACTAATGCAGTTGTGGACGAAGAGGATGATCGGCCGACTTTCGCTAGTGATGACGAGGAAGAGTGGGACCCTGAAAAGAGCTTGGATGACCCTAAGCCCGAGGATGGTGGGGCAAAAGATGAGGAGATGCAGAAAGGTAAGGGGAAAAGCGAAGACAAGGATGATAAAACCAAAGAAGATGGAGAAGTCGACGAAGGTGGTTTTGAGTGGGGGAACAGCATATATAGGGTCAAGTTCCCTGGGAAAACACCAGCGGACGGTACTTTCCGACCACCGTTTGGCTGGAAATACTTCTACTTTCTAGAAGAGGCGGTCGAAGAAGTCCCGGAGTATGTTGTACCCTGGGAAGCTTTCCGTGCATTGGCCGAAGACTACAACCTAGAGCTACAGTATCGGAAGCCCTTCCGAGAGGTCTGGGGTGAGCAAAAGGACGATCCAATACTTGGACCGCTTAGCGAGAGGATGGGTGTTCGGGATAGATATACAGGCAAACTGCTTGTGTCTGAAGAGGAGCTAGATGCGGCGGATTTCTATCATACTTTCTGCTTCTACAAGGTGTAGTCGGGGGGTTCATAGCATTTTACACACAAAATGTGGGGCCTCTGTAGATGGGGCCTTCAGAAGTGTGTTCAACTTGACAATCCTAGCATACGGGATGTATTTCCACTAGATCTACAATCTTAATGGCATTTATGGGCCCGGATTCATAACTTATACGCTAGAGGTATTATTCAAGCTGCGATCCCGTGACGTGGACCCTGAGACTGAACGTTTTGCCGAGGTCTTCGAGTCGGCTTTGACGCTCTGCAATCACAAGCTTCCCGGACTCGGAACCGCACCGCCGCGGATTAACAACACCTCCCTCCTTTGTCCATTATTCTCTACAACCAGCCATACATTAATCCCACTGCGCCTTGACGGCGCACAATTGAAGCTGGATCAATCCCCCTCGCGATATATACTCAGTCTCGTGGTTGGTGACAAAGAAGCCGACAAGATGGTTGCGGACGCCCTAATCTACCACCCAACGGTGTCGCATTACTTGAAATTTATCGCAACGACAGGTATGACCTATCCTCTGCCTCTACGCTGGATACTATCTCCTTCCTAAGTGTCAACTTGCCCCCTACCTTCACTACGCTACCCACCACCTCGCCAGCACAGCTACAGCCACTGACCCCTTCCAGTCGGCCGCGACAAGGTCCTCCGAGTGCTCCAGTACTTCTCGCGCTTCCTAGCATGGTACCTTTACCGGACCAACCACCCCCAATCCACCATTGCGCCCTTCGAGACAACGAAGAAGCAGTTTGGTCTCACGCGCAAGCTACTACGCGTCGGCAAGTTTGTCGAGCACTTCAAGGCAGCGGCTCTGGCGAGCGATGCGAAGAGCATGGATCCTGTGCTGCGATATACAGCGATTGGGAGACAGTTGGGATATGCGGGATACATGATTTTTGACAATGCGACGGTGGTGAGTATTCACTTGGGTCTAGTCCTAGATGTCCACTATATAAAATGAATGGAAGAGAGGCTGGATTATTAAGTATATGGGAGATGCTGATGGATGGTAGTTGGATGCTACTTCGATTAAGAAGTTCAGCGCTTCGCAGCGTCTCCTCCGAGAAGCGTACCGTGCGTGGTTCGCCGGTATCTCATGCTCGATTATTTCGTCGATTTACAGCCTATACTGTCTACGCGAGCGCGCTGCGAAGATTAATGAGAAGGAGGGCGAGGGCGTTGTTGAGAAGAAGAAGGTTGATAAAGAGGCGAATGCTGTTAAGATCCAGCTTTTGAGTGACCTGTGTGATATCACAGTACCAAGTGCTGCGTTGGGATGGGTCGCGTTTGATGATGGGATTGTGGGGTTGGCAGGAACGGTGAGCTCGTTGCTCGGCGTGTATACGCAATGGAAGAAAACGGCTTAGATTTGAAGGGGGGCGTACAGAGAAAGACTAGAGATATGAAGGGAGGAGATGGATCGACAAGCACAAAATGATTGATGTATATTCCTAGAATTCCGGGGTTTGGTTGGGCAGATAGAGAGCTTGATATAGCTTCTTTGGCTGCAGACTGGACGACAGCGATTTTTTTTGCGTTATTTTTGCAGTATCAACTTTACCATTCCGTTTCTATTTCTTGTCTATATGAGTATATTAACTTTCATCTATCGAACTTCTCATCCTGCCATTTCTCACAGTTGATATAAGGACCCATTCAGATTCTAAGCTCAATATAGCGCTCCGTCCCATCCTTCTGAACGCCTTACATATCTCAACAAAACCTAGGCGCTGCAATCCTGATTCCATATTGTGCACACACCCGCTCGGCTCTCGCCAACCTTCTCTCACACCACCGACGTTTCTTCAACCATCGAATACCGGACAAGGAAGGTCCGCTGGCGGCGGAGATGAGGGCCGTGCGTGCATTTCATGCGTTCCTCGGGGTTGGGAGGGCTGATGTCAGACTTTGATGCAAGCCCAGCGATTCGAGTGAATGGTCATGTGAGAGGTGGATTGGGAATGCGGGGTGGTGGCAAGAACGTGTTGGGTGTGGAGAGTGTGGAGAACATGAGGTTTGATTTGTTCTGAAGGGACATCTGATTTAGGAGTCGAACAACGAACAAGCCGTCATCATATTCCTATCCAGAAGAATTATCCCGCACACGCCACAAACTCGTCCCAGAATAGAACGCTAATTATGAATTCCCTACTCCAATTCTATACAGCTTTTAGACATATAAACGCGTAAAAATCCTACATAACAGTCATACAATAGGGTATCATTAGACGAACACATCACATATCACCGCTCCAACGCCTTGATATAATCATACGGTAGCTCTGCTCTCTCAACTGTCGTCCTGTACATTCCTTGACCCCCCTCCCGCCCCTCGAAATCAGGTACCACCCACTCACTCACAAACCGGTCATTGTAGTGCTCTATGCTCCCACTGCGCGCCGCATCCGGGCCCGGGACTTCGTATGAACTTAGGGCGGGCGAAGATTGCATTGCGAGGCCACGTGACGAATCCTGCGAGGGCCGGCGGCCGAGCTCGATGGCTGGGTCGTTGCGCTTAGGGGAAGAAGTGGATTTTCGGGGGAGGTGGATGTGGTGGAGTCTCTTCTCCGATGAGCGGCGGCCGCGGGTGAATTCTTTTCCATGCACCGTAACGCTCATCCTACTAATCCGGCCACCGTTCTCGGCAATATCGACGAAGCCAGCTTCGGCGTCGCGGCTGGAGCGGCGGGAGGTGCGGATCTCGATCTCGTTGACGACGAGGATCTTGTTGGTGGCCAGGGAGCTGACGAGGGGCCAGAAGATGGGGATCGAGGCGCAGAGGATAGCGATGTTGACCTCGAGGACGGAGAAGATGAAGATTGTGGGGGCGGCGAAAGTCGGGTCGAAGATGGGGACTGTGCCGGCGCGGTTGATGCATAGGACGACTAGCCGGCCGCACGATACTGCTACTACACTATTTCATTTATCAGTCAAGTTCCGTGTAGTTACGGTGTTTGCGCAGACTTACATCCCGCCCATAATAAAGAGCCCCACAAGTCCTATTCTCGTCTTCCCCTTGACTCTTAATGTTCGTAGGAATGGGATTGGAAGGATTAGAACGATGATGTCAAGTAACATATTGCTAGAGCTATGTGCCGTGAATGTAGCAAACAGCTCCTCGCCAATCTTACTCCCCCACCCCACGCATTTGCCTGGAACATCAAATTTCCAGTTCTTCTCAATGGGGTTACAGGAGAAAATAGCGAGAAAAAAGAAAGTGGTCCCCCATGTTGAGATGAAGATGAGCATGCCGATAGTGGTTCGTCTTGGTGTTGAACCTTGCATGTCGAAGAGTCGGAGATATTGGAATAAGATGGCTAGCTTGATGAAGGTTGTACTGGAAGTGTATGTCACATTGGTCTCCCAAATGTGCTGTAATCTTTGTTCAGAATTGCAATGTCGTAATTCACGATTCGATAAGACGTACTTTGAAATATTGCGTCTTCTGATCATCCGTCAAGGTCCAGAAATGTTTTCCCGAGCCTGCAGCGGGCACTGAGATAAGAATTAGTAAGTGGATTGTAGATAAAATAGGTCTAACATACTCATGCATGTAAAAGCGGATCCAATGGCGGTTGAGACCTATAGGACTTAGTAGACGATAAAGTTAAATCATAGGGACACGTACACCTGCTAGGAAGACAAATAGATCGTCCCACCCCCATATTCGCTCTCTGTACCTCATATATAGTCGAAAGCCTATAGCGAGGAATGCTATTGTCTAGAAATCAAAAGAACGTCAGTCGTCTAGTCGTCATGTGTGATGAGCGATACCCACAATGAAAGAAATGGTAGTTCCCAAGATGGTCTCGGGGCGGTTGGAGAGAGGAAGATTGGCATTATCCGGATGCTCCCCCGCCATTATTCGCTCTCAAAATCCTCCGCCGCCCGCAGTCGGATTCAAAAGTTGTGAAGATAATTAAGGGCGAGTTCATGAACAAGAAGTTGAGTTCCAATAAGTCAGGCCCCACATGTTCCTCTAGCGAGTGCAAGGTTGTCGACAGGATGTATAAGATCTGAACCCAGATCTGAGTCTGAGAACGAGGCAATAGGATTTTAAGTGAAGGGCACAAACGGAGAATTAAGAGAGGCCCGACGGCCTTGAATAAGAGCGTTACAGGTTGGAAGGGTCTGACCTGAACGGATGCTGGTCACACCTACTGCAGCTACTGTAACCGGGGCCCGCCAGTTTGGTACGCCGCTTGGAGGATCGTACACAACCTTGTATGGAGACTGGGGACGTGGCTGCTGAGTACGGTGCTAGGTTCGTAGATGGGCTGAAGCTCGCAGCTACCGGGGTCCGAAAACGCATCCTGCTCGTACACTGGCTCGGAGAAGTAGGTGCTAAGAGGTCCCGAACTTCGTCCATGTTGGATCACTCCCTTTTCTCGTCATTCTTCATTTCTCATGAATAAGAAAGGCCAGATCGTTCATGCAAAAGTTACAAGTGTATGCCATCATAACCTTGCCAGAGGATGAGACACGCTGATCCTATTCCCCGCGCCTCTCTCGGCTAGTGTTTGAGTGAAACGGGAACCGGTGCACAAAGATAGCCATCTCTGCCAACCACGACTCAGAGAGCATCTTCTGCATACTAAGAAATAATAGTGACAGGGACGATCGTTGTGTCACCCGGATCCCTACCCAAAATAACCCTGAATAGTGTGGGGCTAACGGCTTCGGGTAGGGCGGGTTGGTGGCGTTGCATGTTCCTGGTCCACTCCGCCACTTTGATTCACCTTACGAACTGACGTGTGAAGTTTCCCACAACCTTGATTCGTGAAAGGCAATCAATACACGTTGTGCCACTTAAATTAAGGTCCGGTATCCTTACTAGTTTATCTGCAACTGTCTGCAAATGTTTAGTGGCGATGTGATTACCTACTCTAGAGGAATAACGTTGCTGGGGAACTTTGACCACCCTGACCTTATAACGAGAGAAATAAGAACGATAGACAGTGTTCGGCTTTGAGTCAGTCATTAGATACTCTATTATCGCCCAAGAAATGAAGCACAGAGTTCCGTCGAAGGAAGTAATTTCGGCGTTCTTGTCTTCCACTAAAAGCGGACATTGATCGCCTGCTACCGTTTCGTACGTCTACTCTAAAAAGCGGTAAAAACTACTTCACTCGCCGCCCGGCGACATCTCCACGACATACTGCAGTGGAATCCGACCTCCGGTCACAGACGACCCAGTCAAACATCATAGCGCGCACATCACTGGTATTGGCGATGCGTGTCGGGGAACGCGCTGCAATCATCAGGAAGCGAAGTCCGTAGCTCCACCCCGATGGAAACTAACAAGGTTTATCTGCCACGAGGCATAAATGAAAAATTGTGGAATCGAGACGTCGGCTGCATAGTGTATCATTTTGCACTTTAATCGAATAGGGGATTATGGTCGGGTATACCGGTTCTATTAACAGTGATTGCACGCCTTTCATCTTTCGATAGGTCCCAGCTTTAGGGTACCTGCCAGGTCATGATGACACATTGCGGCTGGATTGCAGAAACGGTAGATTGTTGTGTGTGGGGGAGAAGGATGAGTTAGGATGAGGTAAGACGCGAGGCGCAGAAAGGAGGCCTCGTCTTGAGCCATCCCGGAACTGTGATTGGCTCTCGAGACGGCGCGTGGTGGTGTGGTGAATGGTGGCGGTGCACTATCCACTGCAACGTCAAACTCGCGCACCCTGGACTTTGGTCGAGTTTTTAGGTTTTCTCAAGATATGAGATATGATTTGCTGGCCCTACACCATTTCAACAGTTTCATATGCATTTTGTCCCTGTGGCGTTATCATCAGCCTCTACGCGTTGTTGCGCTGCAGTACAACACAGAGCCTATTGCTGAAGCTGATAGCTTTCGTATCACGGCGCCGTCGGTCAGCAAGCATTCCCCAGATTGCGACTGCTCCCATAGGATGATGCTTAATGCATCTGTTGCCATATCGACACCAATAAGAATGCAATAGGACGCCCCAAACAACCTCGTCAGGATTTCTTTCCATCTCGAACGCCTTATAACAGCCTCTTCGTACTAGCTTTGAGGGAGCAATGTTTCTCAAACAACATCAACATTATCAATCACCTATGGCCTATTTGGGACATGCGAAGATTTGATGGGGTATTATCGATTTTTGTAGCTATTTGAGATACCCGTACTAATCTTTGGACAAAGCTTTTTGGTCCCACACTCCGAGCGAACCGCCAATCTCCCCAAGCTGTGCATCCTACTTTGAAGCGCACCTCTTCTCTTCTGGAACTTGCTCAATACTAACCTCGCTTATACTTCCGCTCTCCAAACCCATCTTGCTTGTATCATATCCATGACTAGCCAGATACTCTCTAAATTTTATATCTTCCTGGTCAATCATATCTTGGCCGATATGAGGCAGCAGCATGACAAGGGCTCCTGCAAGAAAAGCTAGGGTGCTGGCTACAAAGAAAGGGTTCCTGCCGGCCGCGATCTCGTCGGCACCGGCAGCCTTCTGGATGGAATCTAGAGCGTACGAGCCAGAGAAGGCCCCGATTTTGCCAATGGCTGCTGCGATGCCGTAATACTGGCCTCTGATGACATGTCAACTCATTGCGTATTTTATCGATTGAGAAAATGTGACTTCGTACCTGATACCTGTAGCGCATGTTTTACTTGCAACGAGTCCGATGTTGTCGCCTGGACCAAGTTCGCCGAGCGCAAGGAAAACTCCATAGACGACTACGAACCCAGCAACATTCTCCGGCTTATTGAGCCACGGGTAGCAGCCTGCCATGATAAAGCCTACGATACCTTGAAGTACGACACCAACTGCCAATGTTTTCTTGGGGCCCATAGAAGGCAAATCCGCGACGAAAGCTCCGGCTAGACATCCCGGCATATAGAAGAAATTGATCAAAATGTTCCAAGCGAGACTCTTCCATAGAGGTGCACTATCTCCTAGCAGGTTGGCTAGAATAGAAGTAGCGTAGATACCGAACGAGTAGGCTGAGAAATCGTAAATGAACCAAATGATGCTAACAATACTAAGACGGAACCAGTAGTACTTGATAACCAGGAGCCAGGGTGTCTTAGCCTTGGCGAGGGACTCTCGTTTGAAAGCCTCCGGTTCTTGAAGCTTTATTCGGAGATAAAGGAGGGAGAGCGGCGGGATGATCCCGATGCCGAGGCAGACCCGCCATGCAACTCGGAGGTGGTCTTCTCCTGTAATGATAACCTATTTTGTGTTAGATGAGCAATGAATGTTAGACGCAGTCTACTCACCACAATCGTTGCAATAATGGCGGAGATGAAGAAAGCGAGATCGATCTGTACATTCGTGAATAAGATGAACCATTTATTTCGTGTCCCTTCCTTGAGCTCTCCAGTACTCTCAGCGCACCCAACACTACCCGCAGGATATTCACCGCCAATTCCTATCGCACATTAGTAGCCATTGAGATTGACGGTGGGAGTCTACGTACCAACTCCGAGGAAGAAACGGTAGGCCACAAGTGCGGCAAGCAGACCAGCAGGACTTCCACCAGCACCATAGGAGCCTGTGCCTAGGGCTGCAAAAAGGATAATAATAATAGTTGACCTAAGTTCAGTCAGCTTTTCTATATCATCCTAGCACTAGTGCGTTTGATCAATCACCTACGCGAACAATGACCACTTCCTGGAAAAGTGATCAGCCGTGTACCCAAAGAAGAGCATTCCAAGCACAGTTCCAGCGAAGGTTATTGAGGACACATTGGCCTGGGCATCACTCTTCGCATAGGCGTCTGGATATATCTTTTTCAGCATGGTGTTGACGGGACCGATAATCTAAGAATGTGGTCAATTGGGGGACCTAAGAGTAGAACCGCATCTGGAGCTCACATTGTTGAGGTAGCCATCGCTAAACAATCCGGCACCGCAAGCTATTACCGGCCAAAGCCGTTCCCACCGTCCTTTGCTGGTACCCGCAATACTTCCACGACGCGACGGTACCGCCTCGACGCCGCTGGCGGGGTCTTGATAGCTAGGATCCTTGAACATAATGACGTAGTGTGAGCCTTAATCTTATAATGGTGTGTAGTAGAGCGCTAGAGAACTCGGTGTTCGCTTGTGACGCTAGAGTCTCGAGTCCTGCGCGGCGCGCGAGCAGAAAAGTGATTGAGCTACGGAGGGGTCCGTTCCGGCTATCAGCCTAGGTATTTATGGTTACGCAGCGTGGAAAAGAGTATCGACTATCTATTGAGAAACCTGAAGGCTTTGCGCGTCGGGGCCGCCGCCCTTACCCTCGTTCCTAGCCCGTTAGTCCAACATCAGGGCCCGTGAGCCCCAATACCCCAACCCTGTAGGCCAGTAACAGGCAGTGAATTATCTCACTACTGCATGTTACGCTATGTGTGCAACATTTTCGCTGATGCTCGGCCCACACCTGCTGCATTGAGCCGTGGCTCGTCAGCAGTCTGCCAACAGTGCCTCTGTCGCACGAGCAGCCCAGCCGCCAGTCTGGGTTCAAATTCCACGGTAGCGGTGTGGAGCGCCTGTAGTACCTGCTCTGGAAGACTTCATAGATGGTATGAGTAAAGACTCAGTCTCGCATGATGCTTCGTGTGGACAGATCAGAAAAATTTCGTTCGAAGCGGATTCGAGCTTCGTATTCGGCAGAGCAAGCTTTCAACTTCGTAAGTGGCGCCGCTAAGACGTGCCAATGTTGGTCTTGGGCCAATGCTTGCTTTATCGCTAAAAAAGCTTGAGCGGCGTTGCCGAGAACTTTTCTCATTGGCCGCATCCTCAGCAGAATATCGAGCGGCGTCAAACGAGAGATATGAGAGATAGAACGCGCGTAAGAGAGTCCTAAGAGATAGTATAGAGGCAGATTCTACGTCTTCATCAGATTGTGGGGCGGAACTAGCACGGGAATAAAGGTTCTTTGTGGAAGGGGGGAGAAGTGTGTCACATGCTTCTTTCTCGTACTCCCCGAGGTCTTCACGTCTAGAATATGTCTTATATATTGTGGACAAAGGCGGCCTAAGATCGGACCCGACCCTCGTGTCGTTCATAGGATTGGTTGAATGGTGGTGCATTGACCGATTTACTCGAACCTTTTTAGTCCTTTTTATTAGGACATAATCACTCTATTCGATTGCCACAATTGTATTGGATAATAAGGGCGTAGAGTAAGCCTAGACATGAAGGTCAATTTTTAGAGATTGAATAAGGTCGGGCTGGCTTAAGACTAAAATTCCCACTCAATGCAGAACCCCGACTCTCTCCTTGGGGTTGTTATCTGCCATCACCCTTCACGGCTCTGATTAAAGCAGTGACGACTGCAGGTTCACCGTGTTCTAATCCGCCGTCGTACTGCACATCCAGCGCTCGGGGAACAATTCCGGTGGCTTCCCAGATTTTCCGACCCTCTTCATTACCATCAAACAGATCAGTTAGGAATTTTGCGACTATTTCTGGCGGCGTCCAATCCCTCTCATCTGTCCTTAAATGCTCCCTAGTAAGATCTAGAACATGCAGCACGTTCTTCGACACATATTCTAATGAGTTGCGCTGCTGAGGATCCGAAGAGAAGAGCGTCTGCCCAGTAATCTCTCTATGAGCATCCCATTCCTGCCATATTTTCTCCCAACGGGTCCGTAAGCCTGTGATATCATTATTCATACGCGGTAGGTCCGCTGTGGCCATGATAGCGTCTCGGAGCTCTGGCCAACCCCATGCATGCTCAGGCGCCGCTAGCCTATCATCATACCATATCCAATGCTTTCCATAGCCACGAAGCAGGCGTGCAGAGGACGACAATGCATGCCCACAAGTGAGCAGGATTATACCGGTGATATAGCGTGACCCCTCTTCAGGATCTCGCCCTGACCACAGCGCCTTTATAAAGATGCGGGTCATGATCTCCCAATACCTCTGTCTCTGAGCCAGGTCCTCTTTGTAGTAGCTGTATATCTGTAGCCGAAGCTCCGCGGGTAATTTCGAGAAGGGAAAATCCGAGGGATTAGAAAGGTTTTGTGGAGGACGAACTGGGGTAGAGAGTAGACTGTAGGCTCGACCTAGAAGCATGCCATGGATGAGGCAGTTTGCGTAATACCATTGCGGGCGGTGGGGAGCTTCAACCCCGTGTAGGCCAGGCGTCACACATGTGCTAGTGTAGTGTTGCATATACACCTCTAGTTCTTCGGGAAACGAGTGGGAGTAGAGGTACGGCCGTAGAAAAGAGTCGATGCTGCTGGGTCGAAGCCTGGCATCTTGGAAGAGCTGGTGGCTGGGGGGATCGGAGGGGATTTTGCAACTCTCGACGCTGAACTGCGTGTCGAGCAGAGGAACCTGCATGTTGAGATATGCAGGACAGGATGGGCGTAGGTGCGGTGAAGCTCCTGGTGAAATTGTGGAGATCCCTTCTAATTGTATGCACGAGTCATGCATGATGACATAATCGCCTAACCAGCGATGGTGGCTTGGTGTTGACCTGGGATGCCAGATCGATACATCTGGCCTCCCAGACTCTTGCGCCTCAGGTGCCGAGTAAACAGGTGGTTCTAATTTGAGCTATCCATTCTGTGCAACATTTTTGCAGAGCAAGGTTTGCGACACGGACTGCGGCGTTTCGTCCCTGCGTCTCAGCCGTTGCATCATTTCTCCGAAGCTACCACAGACGATTTCTCCTGAGATGCTACCTGTCTCCCCCCGGAAGTGTACATATTGCACAAAACCAACACTTTAAATTTCACACCATCATACAATCGGCTTTTTCTTTCGACTTCGATATGGCTTTCGAGGCGTACAATCCGCTTTCTAAGGATTAGGCGACCCTCGTGGATCAGACTCTCCTGTGCCTCATAGCGCTTCGCTCAAACCCCGCGTAGCGAGTGAGCATCTGTGCTAGCGCCTCCCTAGTAAATACAAGCCAATGAACATGTCCGTATCAGGCCCTCACCGGGGGAAGTGCCTTGACGAAACGTGCTCGAGGCAAAGCTGTTTCTAAGCCATGGAGAGGATGTGACTCCTTGGGCCATACCACCAGCCGCTGTTTCAACATATAATATGGCCACGATGCCATTGCCTAAGCTTGTTATAGTCCATACTTTCTAATCTTCTTAAATGTCCTTATTTGTAATATAATTTATATCTATCCTTCAGGCAATTTCCCTACTGCTTGGAAAATGTCAACATCCATCACTATACCGTCAACAGCCAGTGCCATAACCGCATCCCGTTCATCCAGTGCAATGCTGTCATCGCCACCTACTGACAAGGAAGCCGAGTTGTCTACCGGAGCTATTGCTGGCATTGTCGTTGCCGGCACCTTTGTAATTTGTCTCGTAGCCACAATAGTCATTCTGCTCCTACGCAGGGCCCGTAGGCATCGGAGATGGAGAGAGGAAAAGGAACAAAATCTCGCAGCTGGTTACAACACCCTTGACTCTAATACTGAATTGGGATCTCAGCGGAAGGCGATAAACCTTCTGCCCCCGACCCAGAAGCACCTGGCCGCGGGTACAAACCCTCAAACAAGAGCAAACTTGGGAGGCGAGTTGGGGAGACAGCTCAGTCCCCGATTTGATAGAATTCCGGTCCGTCAACTAGACAGTAACGAGGTAAACGCATATGATGAGAAATTCGATATGACTGCTAACGCCTGAGCTACAGCAACCACGCCTAACTCCTAGGTTACCGAGCCAAGACCAAGAAGCAAATGAACTGGAAGGGAGTCATACTCGAAAGCCTACACTATCAATGATCTACGAAATCAATACTTCGACAGGAGTATCTCGGAGAGAAAGCATGAAATCTCATAATCGCCGCGATACTATTACGGTGCACGGGACGGAGTTCGCAATGTTTCGACCAAGGGATTCTGTTGCTGTCGCAAATCAATCTTCTGAACCGCAGTTATTGTCGCCTACCCCAAGTATTGCTGGACCGTCTGAGAACGCCACAATTACATCTGAAAACATTCACTAAAGATCCTGAATTATACGCACCACTAATATCGATATGTTCGTTGTTCAGGCCAGCCTTGTTTTCAACCGCTGCCCTACTAGTGCTAGCAACCCGGCCCAAGCGTTTAGGCCTCCCAACCACGGCTGTGTAGGATCCATCCGGATATAGTAGCAGCTAGATCGAGGTACGGCTTAGCACTTTGGAGGCAAATGATCTCATTGATCTAACGTGTATCCCTGCGTAGCAAGACACCCTATGTGGCTAGGCAAATGAGGGGCACTTTGACTTTTAGCAGCTGGAAAGCGCATGCGCACAACAAGTATTGCCATAATTCTATAAGAATAACTGTAGCTAATTATAAATGTCTATAATCTACTCTTCCCTAAAAATTACGTTCGTATTATCTCCTCTAAGCCTGATTTATATAGCGCCTTCTTTTATAGTATGACAGACTTCCCTCTCTATAGTACTAACGGTAAGCTTTTTTCGCTCCCAATTTTTATAAACAGCCTTATCCTAACCTTAAAATCTTCCTCTGATGCTAGGAAGTTACTATTAGCCTTATAAGTGTTGTTACGGGCAAATTTATATAGGATTACCACGCCGTTTAGTGCCTCCAGTAGAAGCGAGGCTCTAAGACTAGCGAATATAAAATAACGCTGTATATCCCACCTTATCATCCGCGGGTAATTTACTGTAAGATATGTGGCTGTTCGGATAGTAGGTGCTCGGAATATAAGTAAATCCGGCTCGGGATTGGGAGTAGTGTTGATAATCAGCCAGCAATTATTTAGTTAGCGAATGCCTCTCAGCGTCTCTTGAGTCTACTATAGCCGATTCCTAGACTAAGCAGCAGCTAAGAGCCAGTCTCAGCTCGATGAAGGGAAATCCGATAAGACAGGAGAGATATAAGCTAAGATAGAGTGCAGCGGCTATAGAAATCGAAACCTTCTCTTCGGCGGGTGGGCTTGGTGTCACTAGTAGAATATTATAGTCGCAAGCATATACGAAGGTAGAAAGGCTTGATATATTTCGGAGATACCTTGTTGTATAGTTAAATAACGAACGGTTCTCTACATAAGCACTGCAATCTTTAGAGCTATGGATTTGCGCTTCAGTCCAGACTGAGGAATATAAGGAAGTTTAGATCGTTCAAGGCTGTGAAGGAAGAGTACTAATAGAGCTGTGATAGTGCTATGCCTAGCTAGGCACTATGCCACCTAGGGTTACACGTCGTCGTCTATTATTGGAATCAATCATTATATCTCTTTACAATGCCATCCATTCTAGACAATAATAGCAAGGGTGTAGCCGGAGCAGGTTGGCCGTCCTTCCTACTAGCGGTGGCGAATTGAAGTATTATAGTGTCGCTAAGCCTGTACTAACGATTTTGGGGGTGTATGTTCTCGTCACCTTATAAGGGTGTGGCCGGAGAGGGTCTACCATCCTCTCTACTAGCGAATTAGGGTGTTAGAATCTCAAGTGTTGCCCAGAGTTTAGCCATGTCAACCATACACTACTATTCATAGAATGGGCTGTGCAAAACCTTAGAAAACTCTGTATTTTAATAGTCCGAAATCCTTCCTTTGGAGATACTTAGCGAATTACAAGTCGTTGTACTACTAAATATTTACCCTACGCATGTAACTAACCGCCAGGTAATCCACTTCCACCGACACTCTGAGGGATTTACTGCCCTCGACTATGTTTCTAGGAAAAAGTAAAAAGAATGGTAGGCAACAGCATATTCGAGAATGCATAGGCTGCCTCCGCTTCGCCTCAATTATGTATTCTGATGAGGTTACCGTTTTTGCATCAATTTAATTAATTTAATTTAATTCATTTTATTTTATTTTATTTTATTTTATAAACCACTAACAGATGAAATTAAGGTCCAATAGGTAACGTTGCATGGATCTTAGATATCCGACGCAGTAGTCACGAGTGTCAGCCGCTGGATCCTTTAATATACGAGATCTGGTTACTTACGCTTCGTTCTGGAAGAGACGGTGATAGAATCAGCTGTATATTTAGTCACTGCGACCTTATGGACAACATAGAATATAAGGCGCTCTCATATATATAGGGAGATAGTGCGAACCTACGCACTATTATCTTAGATGGCATTCCTTTCTAAGTCACAGCAAACCTTGAAACTGCCTTGCGCCATCTTCAGTACCCGCCACTTTCCAGTTTACAGCCATATAGAGAGGGAATATTATACGCCGGCAATTAACGTAAAGATAGGGTACTATAGATTGATGCACTCTGCATCAATCAAAGTGATAATGGAGAGCTAAGTCAGCAAGTAGTAATTCTGGCCGAAATCTATTCGCATGCTAGCCGAGTACGGATATGGCTGGGCGAAGAAACAAAAGAAGTGAGGGACGGGGTTACGATAATAAAAAGAGTGCTATCTTACTCTCTACCCGAAAGCGAGGACTTACACGTAGAAGGGAATCCAGTCAAGTGGCTTATGCATACTCTTACGACTTCTTACAGTGAACTTGGCAGACTCTTCTCGTTTAATTGGATTTTGCTCAGGAAGCTATTTATTCAGGCCTAGTTCTAACGTAAACAGGTCATTTAGGAGGTATAGTTGGCTGCGAAATCGGTTTCCGCTTTTCCATGGGTACAGACAGTTTAAAGCTGCACAGCCTTGGTTCATTTTGGCTAGCACTTTACCTAAATTAACCTAGTGCTTCCAAGGATGTACACCAGCTCCCCATGAACGGGTTGCTAGCGTGAGCAACCCCACTAACAAATTTGTATGGAAAAGGCCAATTTATATAGAATGCACTGACGCACGTTAGCAGTCTGCTCATGGGAGGGCCTTGTAGTTAAGATCTAGAATTTAAAGACTAGTTAAATTGCAGGGTGGCTGCTAGCGAGCCTAACGAGCCCACCGCTTAGCGTGGCTACACCTAGCCGGCTTCCCACCGCTTACCTCACTGCAGCTCACCATTGACAGCACCTGGCATAGGGTAAGACTGTACAAACCCAGTTGGAGCGCACTAGCCCTTTCTTACCGACTCCACAACCGCGGACCTTGCAACAACAAATGGTTTCTTCTTCGGTATCCAAATTGTGCTTAAACTGCGCCACTGTCGACTTTTCAACATCGCCTAGCCATGATGAGACGCAGGTTCTCCGGGAGGTCGGACCAAGCTCCGCACTGTCGCCCCCCGGTACGTGTGAACTATGTGATGTTATGAATTGGATGCTTGACGCACCCCCTAATGGTATTGCTCGCGACAGGCTCTCTCTAATTCGAAGAGAATCATTCGAGGCGAGGAAGGGGGAAGGATATGACTACTGTCAACCAGATCGGTGGCCTCACGGCTTTATAAAACTTGCCAGGCTTTCAGAAATTGTAGAGCACTGGGGCCGATCATATCATGATATCTCAGATATCCCACGATTTGCGACATTTACCGATTCGCACGGCACGGGGAGACACAAGAAGCTGTCGGCTTATTGTATGCCTAGCACTGTTAACCCCAGTCGCCTAGACTATACCGCGATTCACTCGTGGTTGCAGTACTGCGATCAGAGCCATGACCACTGCAAGCCATCGAGTCATCCTACACTGCCTATACGAGTAATCGATTGCGAAGCGGAGGAAGTTGTGCAAGCCCCGGAGAATTGTGATTATACGACACTGAGTTACGTGTGGAGGACATCGCCGGATGACTCTAAAGTTTCGGATGGAGGTTCTCTGATCAACGTGCCTTCTACAATTCGCGATGCATTGAGCCTAACGATTGCGCTTGGATATCGATACATCTGGATTGATCGATACTGCATCGACCAGCAAAACTCCGTCGAGAAGCTCGCGCAGATTCAACAAATGGGGGACATCTATCAAGCCAGTTCCCTCACAATCTTCGCTGCGTGCGGAATCGGCCCCCAACATGGACTACCAGGAGTAGACGAAACACCGAGGCAAGGCCAGATCAAGAGATCAATATGCAGTCGGGAGATTGTAGGCCTTCTAGATCATCCTCGGAAACTAATTCAAGGCTCCGTCTGGATGAAAAGGGGCTGGACCTATCAAGAAGCTATACTCTCGAAGCGTCGTTTGTTCATAACCGATCAGCAGGCGTATTTCGAATGCCGCCACAACCTGGTACGGGACGAGATATATAGTTTAGGTGAACCTTTGTATCCTGGTGACAGCGGGCTAGGCTTAAGAATGGCTCTAGGTGCTCCGAATCAGTCGATATTTACAAACATGACCTTTGAGTGGTTCACCAGCATAGAAATCTTCCGTTACATCTCCGACTATTCCAGGAGGCAACTTACCTTCGAGGGTGACCGCCTCCTTGCTCTCTTAGGAGTCTTTAAGGTCGTTTCGGAGCTCAAATATCCAGTGTTTCATCTTCAGGGGATTCCGATCATCACCTCAACTCCAGCACCAAGAAATTGCTGGGGCCCTCAGGTCCCCCGCCCCATGTGGCCGATCAGCACCGCTTTCATGGTTGACATGACTTGGAGTGTAAAGAGTGGTATGCGAAGAAACCCAGAGTCTCCTTCCTGGTCTTGGATTTCTTGGGCCGGAGCGGTAAGTTGGGGTGGAAACGGCCACTCAGAGCCTCTCATCGATGGAATCACCGATAATTCTACCTTTTTCAACGGGTCTGTCTGGACTGAGGACTCCAGCGGTCATATCAGAGATTTAGAAACGTATATAGATGAGGGGAACACTCTTGGATTGAGCTTGCCTCGAATTGTCCATACTGAATCAGAAACGTACGACGTAAACCTAGTACACCTAAGCAGTCCTTTAGAAGGATGCTATACATTTGGAGACGATCATTACAGATACCACGTATCCAGGCAGCGTCTCTGCTCAATACCTGCAGGAGACTGGGCAACCTGGGAGACGAGTTTAGCCATCAAACCCTACATTTCTTTCGACTCTTTCGACGTTACCACAACTCTACTCAAAGCCAAACCATATAAAGTACTTGTCGTACTTTACGGGTCACAGGAACGGCAAATGATGGGAGGATTCGGCGCTACGGAAGGGAAAATCCTGCGTGCATCTGAAGAAAGTTATGAAGTGATAGGGCACATAGCTCTATCTGTGCATTCCGTCTACTTTAAGCTTGGTGAAACAAGTGAGATTAGTGTGTCGAATGTCACTCAGGATATGATACTGCCAAAGATGAAGAGAGAACGGATTCGCATAATATAACTTTTAGGACTCTGATAACTATATAGATGACGAGGTCTAGATTCATGCCAGCATGTTTAGGATGGGAGTTCCTTGCAATACTCACGCCAGCCAGGATGTGCGTGACTTGGTGGTTTCTACTAAACAGAGCGGTCCTAGATTCGTAGGGGACGCACTCCAGATTTTAGCCTTGCTACTAGCCCGTATCGAGCCAGGACTAGATCGTCTTGGAGAGATGTAAAAGGTATCTTATTAGAAGACGTCCTGTGCCATGCTTTTAGGGGTGGCTTAAATAAAATCCTAGGTACTTGGAGTATTGGCCGCTAGACTTAACGGCGCTCCAAACCCAATCGGCGCCATATAATGTCAAGGAGCGCCATGCATTGGTGTGTATGCCATCTAGATCTGATCTCGAGCACGAACTGCAGGGTCCGTCCCCGGAGGCTATCACGCTATAAGCAGGCAGAAAACAGAATTTGTGAAAGGCCTGGTATAGTATGTAGCAAAGCATACAGCTGAATTTTAACAAATAATTGATTTGAATGTACTTCTTCCCATGCCTGTAACGTATTTCACAAGCGAGTCGCCCACCCAAGCGAGTCGCCCACCTTATCAGCTATCTCTGTATTTAGAGGCGTGCATCGCGACAACGCCTGCAGGTATTACTATAATAATTTGATAGGGGATAGATATACTATTTATCTACTACTGTGCAAGTTCTAGCATTATGTCCAGGCTCGCTGCAGCAGCTGCAGCGCTTCTGGTGCAGCGTGCCCGCTCTTCTGCGCTTCCTACCTGCGCGTACTTCATCCTCTAGCTGCTTATCTACCTCCTTTTGAGCAGCTATCTCAGCAGCTTCAGCCTTAGTAAGACTACCTTGCTTCTGTAGAACCTTTTTTGATCGCTTTTTGCGCTGCGATAGAGCCTTATTTGCTTCCTGAAGCTGACCAACCTGACGCTGAAATAGTACGCATAAATGAGCTATCTGCGCAGCACCTTTAGCAAGCGAATTAAGAGAATTATTAATCGCAGTAGGTGAGCTATTCTGATGCTTAGCAATACGGTCTTGAATCAGCATTATTTGAGACCCTAGTTCGACGACGTTGGTTGGTGTTTTTGACTCCCAGAGGCAACTAGCTGCTGGTAGTGATGATAGAGTACGAAGCTTAATATCGAGCTTTGATAGTACTATATCAGGATTATATGGTTCTAGACCAGTACCTCGAAAGCTTGCGCATATATTAGCCTCAGTAATAGAGCGCTGATATGCTATGCGAAAGGTGGGTAGAAAGTCGAGCTTTGTAATGTGGTGAATACCAGCTCATATAAGCTCATCAATCTTGCGCTTATATGCTTTCTTCAATGGCGAGAAGCAGCCTACATCTAGAGGCTGTAGTAGATGCGATGAATGTGCTGGCATATATAATAGAATAATATCCTTCTCTTTCCAGAGCAGCTGAAACTTAGTAGACCTATGGCTCTCATGGCTATCAATAACTAGCAGACGATGAGCGCCTGCTGTACGCTGCCTTGTATACTGAAGGTCGAACCAGCTACTAATAACTTCAGGATCCTCGCAGAGAGCTCTTTAATAGTCGTATTTTCGATAGAAGTATATTTTAAGCTCAGGAATGCGATTAATAAAGTTTGTTGGCCAGTTTTTGCCGACCTGGTCTATAGAGCGAGCTCTAAGTAAATGGTTGGCCATATCTCGTACACTATCGATTATAGGAGGGTATCCACGAGATGATAGGTCTAGTATATGCTGTATTATAGTTGATTCTTCTAGCTTCGTAAGCTTCTTTGAATTGGGCTCGCAATCGCGTCGTGAAGGTTTGCCGGCGCGTCGGTCTCTAAGCATCGTTCGGGGGATGCTATAGGTAGCTGCAGCGCTTCGTACGCTCTAAATTTGATCTTGATTGATAGCTGAGATAGCCAGTAATACCTGACCTTCTTAATAGATTGATTGAGGTTGAGGTAGTTGCTGCATCGCGTTGTAAGTAGGTAGGGTATGACTTCTTGGCAAAAGTGGGCGACTCGCTTGGGTGGGCGACTCGCTTGTGAAATACGTTATATATTATACCTATTTAGGTACAGCTAACGCCAAGAGTTGCAGGGCTTGTACGGCTTTAGGACTGTATACGCAGGTAAAAAAGCAGAAACCGATTTCGGAGCCGGCTATAGCTCACACACGCGAAGTGTTGCTTATGTGTGGACATCAGACCCTCCCGTGGGATTCCATCGCTAATCTAACCCGCCGCTTGCATTCCTTCAGCATGACACGAGGTTTCTACGAATCTCGGATATGTCAATGACGAGGCGCAAATAGCATATTAGCATGTTATCATAATGAGGGCTTTCCGGGGCATTTAGGAGCTAGACGGTCCTCCTATCCCTATCCTGCTCGATCTACTAGTATTGGCCCGACAATTCAAGTGTACTAATCCCGGAGACCACATATTCGCAATACAGTCTCTCCTCGGAACAAAAAAGTCACGAGCATAACTTCCCCATCGATTATACTCAAACCGCGGAAGAGACGACCGTAGGTTTGCAGCCTAGAGCGTTTTTGGGAAGAGCAGTTTACAGTTATTGTCGGTATCCCCGATCCCTCTCGGCAGTCAGAATTGAGTTTGCCGTCGTGGGTACCAGACTTTACTCGGCTTGATCAAGTAAACCCTTTAATA
Source organism: Lojkania enalia (assembly GCA_010094045.1). Lineage (NCBI taxonomy): Eukaryota > Fungi > Ascomycota > Dothideomycetes > Pleosporales > Lojkania > Lojkania enalia. The sequence goes on from ML986592.1 coordinate 397,961, forward strand.
TCGTGTGAGGTCCCTCCATACAATGCAACCGAAGGTACATTTCCGATCGTGCGGCTCTCTCACATCGATAGTACCCTACATACAAGTGGAAAGGATTTCGATCGAGTACATATTCTAGGGAGCGCGTTCGAAGACACAAAGTCGTCCCCCGGAACCACCTTGCCATGGCCGTCTGGAATGGATGGCAGTGCGAAGAGATATAAAGATCGCTTCCGGTGACATGCATCCCTAGGTAGTGTAGTGCCTTGCCAAGCACAACCACCATCACGGCTCTACTAGCGCTCATTGCTCACGGACATGAACGATCTAAAACTCCTCAGAGGTCAAACTGGAGCGCATCTATACAACCTTAAAGATTGCAGTGCTCATCTAAGGAGCCGTTGGTTGTTTGACCGTACGACAGCGAGTCACTAAAACATGTCGAGCCTTTCTGCCTTCGCATGTGCTTGCAACGACGGCGTTCTCCTGGTGACCCTCAACCCGCTTGCCGAAGCGCAGGCTTTGATTTTCAGGGTTGCCCCACCCTATCTTATCTTATACCCCTGCTATCTCGTTGTGCTCCTCTTCAACGAGCTGAGCCTAGCTCTCGGCTGCTGCTCGGTCTAGGAATCGGCGCTGATGAGCTCGAGAAGCACGAGGACGTGGTGGGCTTGATTAGGTCTTTCGTTCGCATGATCGAGCTTTGGGTAGATATGAACGAGGTACTCAGGATGTAACAACTTGGTAGTCACGTGGAACCGGTAAGATTTGCCATGCCGGAGCTTGTTTGACACGAAGTTGACAATAGACAGCCTCGTCACATTGATGGTCCCGTCGAATGGCCGCTCGATGCACATCCTAATACATTCCAGAGATAATACATTGTAACTTTTGTTTTTATTTAGATACCTAGACAACAAATGTTAAGCTCGGTCCATATTTTTCTCCACTGGTCGCAACCAAATCAAAGATCTATTGGCTAGTTACGTACAGGCTGAGTATTTCAATATTTCCATGATGTGAAAATTATCTATCAATTATTTCCTTCACGGTGATATGCAGGTTGACGTTGTCAACGCTCGTCACAGTTATTTATTCAAGTCTTGACTCGTCTCAAACCTGTGTTTCTTAGATTTTAAGGGTTCCACCTTACTGTGCCATGATTTTACTCTCCCGCTAGTCTGTTAATCTCGATATTATATTAGCTAGATTATGAAAGAAGTCTATTTTGAATTCATGGGCCTCTTTACTATTGATGAAACCACTTTCCCCTGGGAAACCGCTCCCGACTATAAGACCTTGCTCGAGCTAAACAGCAACCAGATACTTGCAATTGGAGATATAAACCACTACGAATGGAGCTCCACCCTATACCACGTAAATACCTCCCTCCGAAACGCCCTAGTCAAGCTCAATACCTACGGTATCCTCGTCCTAGGCGCACAACCGCAACTCTCAGGCCAAATATTCCCGATGCCGCATTATGGCCCCAAGCACCTGATCCGCGGCCTACGCTGGCGCTACGCAACACAGAAACCAGCCATCTCCCTCTTGATACCGACTGCGCACCCAGAGCTCCCTACCGGAAGTGTAAAGCGGCTGTGTGAGAGGTTGAGGCACCATCCAGACCTCGTCGTTGCCATCCAGCCGTTGAGCTCGTCGGTTCCGAAAGATCTTTTTCTTGCGCGTTCATGGCATACGCCTGGTTTTTCTTCTGCGGAGAGCAGTTTTTATAGGGATGGTAGGAGTGCTGAGGATGTCTTGATTGGAGGTGAAGAGTCGTGGGAGGTCGGTGTTGTGGAGTTTCTAGATGGGACTGCGCCTTGGTGTGTTGGTGGTGATGTGAGGTTTGACCATGTTTCTGCGTTGCTGGAGGTTAGGCCGGTTTATTTGTTTGTCACGACAAGGGAATGGAGTCCGATTTTTGAGCTTTTTGAGGAGTTGGAGAGGGTCATGGGAGAGGAGGGGTTCAGGAGGGCGTTTTCGGTGGACGTTTGGGCAGGCGGGTTTTGAGCTGTGCGAGATAAGTTGTATACGTCCTAAGATGTTTAAATACGCCTTAGCCTATACTTAATTATAATCGCCAACATTAAACACAAATATTACATGCGCAATTCCTGTGTTTTAATATCATTCTTAAATTACGTCTTGGCTCTTGGCCGCCTCGGCTTCCTAAACAATCAATTGCTGATGAGGCCAATTCAGTTCTATGCTTTTCAAGTGGAGGCCAGACACAGCAATATTTCTGCTGTAGGTAGTGGAATAGACCGGCATGAACTGCGCAACTCAGCGCCCCCATACTTCCTTGGTGGTTATTTGTATGTGAAAATCTCCTGGGCACTGTACGCATAGCCTTGAGATTATTACATCTTAAAGCAAGGCCAATGTTCAGTTTCGGTGGGCTTATGTGGTATTTGGAATGGTGAAATGACCTCAGGAAACTCGCAGTTTTACCTCATTGAAGTGCAGTTCGCTGGAGGTGTCCCTCGTAAATCCAGAGCCAGTGTTCTCCTGGGTCACTATAGTACTCACGTCCTCATCTCTATTCTTTCTTTCATTCTCCTTTAGCTTGCCCCCTACGCCCCTCTATTTGAGAACGATTTTTTTTTGTTAACAATGCCTTCTACCCGCCTTACTCAATCCATCGAGGACGCAAGCAACCACCAACATGAAGTCGCACTTCCTCTCCACCATTATCGCAGCGCTCATATCTTGGGTCTCAGAAAATGCTGTCATCAATGGCTCTCTTTTCAAAGGCGGTATGTTCATGTTTCTCAAAAACCTTCTGTCTAACCCAGTCTCGAAGACGGCGGTCACGGCGTCGGCCACGTAGTAGCCATGACCGCCATCTTCTTCTTCCAATTCGGCCGCCCTCATGATGCCGAGCCATGTTGCTCCGAAGACACGCAATATGACTGCGTTCAGCTTCAGGGCGTTGAGCCGGGCCCTCTACTTGCACTTCTCTAGAACTTACATAATGGATGCAGGGCCCCTGGGCCGTGGACAGGAGTGAATAGCCATGGGGCTCCATTCCCAATCTTCTATACAGTCAGGGATTGTAGCGATGGTGTTATCCGAGTGGGTTATAGTATCTACTTCGCCCATGTAAATGTGCTTCATCAAGCAATGGCCTGGATATGGAAGAGTTGATGGTATAGGAAGGATGTTAGCTATAAAAATGGCTGGGAGAACGTTATCGTAAGCTAGCGCTGTGATAGCAGGTATGAGTATGGTTGCGAGAAAATACTCTTTGGTGAGCACGGCAAGTAGACGAGGCATGCGTGGGGAGACGTCCAGAATTCTGTGAATGGGCGGAACGACTGGCAAGCCAAGGGAAAAGGAACTTGAATAACTCAAGGGTTAGCGTCTTCAAGCATTCGATTTTCCATGATATATATACTGGGATGGGCTCCTATCTTCCTGTGCTGTTTGACAAGGAGTTTAGGAGCAACGATTGGGTGCTATTTCCTAGAGATGAGCTAGTGGTGCCTGGCACGTCAATTAAAGGTGAATAGAGATGAAGAGGGATCTGTTGGTTTGGTTTGGCAAATAATGGGATAGATGAATAGGGCCGGGGCAAAGCAGGTACGAATCCTAGCCCCTTGCGGAGCAGCATTGAGGGAAGGGGTATCTGTAAGACGCATTACAATGCCTGAAACGATAGATGGTAATGGAAAATGAGGAAATAGATATTCCGAATTGAAGGACCCATCAAGACAGCTTATTATTGCTTTATCTAATAACTACAACTATACGACTGAAATACATCAGCGCCACAGTGCAACACTGCCTGATTGAACCTACTTAGCTATGCCAATAAGACTAGTGAAGAAGTCATCGAGGCTGAATGCCCGTTACAATCGCAGCACGATACCAAAGCGGGCATTGTATGCGTCTAGCATCTCCGTCATTTCCCGAAGATCCCTCCAGTCAACCCACTCCGAGCCCCATCTGTCGCCAACCCATTTGACAAGGTATCGAAGAGTATTTCCATGCAAGTGGTGTCCAATGATTCGCTTCGGTCGGTATAGCTGATTCCAATAACCGTTCTCCGGCGAAATAGCCGTCGTGTACTCTCCCCAAACATGCCCGAGTCGTTCTTGACCGTTGGCTCCCACATACTCAGCGGCCCAATCTCGTAAGAACGCGGCGATCCAAGGTTCCTCTCCCGCAGGGTAGTCGCCCCAATTGATGTTACGTGGGGAAAAGTAGCCCTCTGGGGTGAGTTTGCTGGCTTCCCGTCCGAGGGTGTCTTGGGCGTTGGTTCGTTCTGCCTCTATGAGAAAAGGATCTAGGGTCTCTGCTAACTCGATTGCGGTGAGGTACTGGAATCTTCTTGCCCTGAGCGTCTTTGACCAGTAATCTCTCAGAGTCCACATGGCGCTCTCCGGTAGAGCGAAGTATTCTTCACCGTCCGCAAGCGAACGAAGGCGGACGAGGATATCTTCCAGGACGTCTCTTGGACGGATATCAATGACTTGATATTTGCGCTCAGCGGCTTCCAAAACAAGCTCTTCGCACTGCTCGCACTCGTCGGGCCGAAAACCTCGTTGGTCACGGCAGTTAGGGCAGGTCAAACTTTGCCTCCGCCACTCACTGAGGCATTTCTTGCCGATGATGTGTCCGCAGAGGAGCTTCACCGGTGTTTCGTAGCCCCCGTCTTCGTGCTTGCGGAAGAATTCGGTCAGGCATACAGGGCAAGCCCTGTCCTCTGGGTCTCCGCCCAGGTCGATTTTGGCCACAGAGGACCAGGTGTGTGGGCAGCCTGCCCTAGGTTCGGCCGCATCTCCCATTCTTTTCAATTGTTACCATCATTGCTCTAGGATTGGGTTGTAGTTTGAAGCTGGCATATACCTCCGTCTTGAACGAGTGCAATTTTAGGTAGTAGAAGGCTAGAATAGAAGTAGCGGGCTGGCAAGACCCGTGCAAAAGCGCCAAGGACGCTTCTGGGAATGAAAACTTACTACGAGTTGTTAGGAACTGCAAATTATATATCTCATTCTATCCTAACGTGGACATACCTGGTTATGGGTAGACTGTAGGTTGTGGCTGATGAGATTAGCGGCTGCGGTGGGAATGTTGAGTGCGCAAAGTTTTTATATTTGGTTGTCGTCGTGAAGCTCGGTCACGTGGTTGTTGTAGAAACCGTGTGGTGAAAGGATTATTGGCCTAGCCGGATTCACTACTGAAAATCAGCACCGTTTGAGCTTGGTGAAGATAGATCACATAGATCTTGTTTCCCTAGTGAATTATAAATATTAATAGTAAGAAATAGTAGCATTTATGGAGGAAAATGATATATAAAGTGCATGTTGCTTGTGGTTCCCGACGTGAATGATAGTAAGTATCCAAAACTTCTATAAAAGGCGACGAGAAGAAATTCTGAGCGGAATATACGCACTCACCGGATTACTCTAACTCAAGCCGCTTTGAATCAAACCGAAGTATTATTTTGAATGCCGACAGTGACAGTTTATTTTGCTTCTCCGCTGCTTTTCCCTGCCCCACAGAGTTGCCATCTCATAACAACTAATGTATAGAAGAAAACACTGCTATGGGACATATAGAAACAATTATTACCTATAGTTGGCTGAAATGGCATTTAAAAGTTCATCCAGATGGAATTCAGCGAGCTAGTTCCCTTTGCTTGCAAAGGGTGTGTGTGAACACTGTCCGGACGTGGTAGATATTACTAGCTCTTTCTCCATAGACGACGATACAACATGTGGTTTCTCCCAAAAAATTAGCTTCGTTCATGACATATGGCGTGTAAGGCCAGGTTCATATCAAATTGCATCGTGAGCAAGGTCTTGGCATCGTGAAACGGAATGAATTCGATTTCTTTCACCGTATAAGCCCCCGTAAGATGTCGAGCCTCAGGATATTTGTTTGTTCAAGCGGCTTCATGTAGACCAGGAATAAATACGAAATTCGTAGAGAGAAATCTTTCGCTTAGGATGGAGACAACAAACGGTCGGGTGTGTTTAGTCTGGGCTAAATATATTGGAAGAACAGAAATATCTATTGCATCTATTGAGAACTTCGTGAACCACATTTTTATGGCGGCGTTCGGTTCGATATGAGTGATCCAACTTTGCAGATTTCGATTTGCGGTGCGAGGGAGTGCCGGCTCATCTAAGCATTAGCCAATCAGCGGTTGCGAGCTCCCTAGCGGTGAACACCATGTAAACGCGCCATATCCCACATAATAACCAAGTTTCTATTAGCTACTCGTCAGCGTTTATTTAAATGACTCCGTTTCGGACCTCCCGAATCCTGCAATAATATGTGTGCGCATGTGATACACGCTGTGGAACCTTCCCGTTTTGTCCTGCTCCCGAGGCTGGTGTGGAGACTTCCCCGTCCGAAACTCGGCAACAGAAGCTGTATCGCGAAAATCACGACGGATATGATGAATGCGCGCAACGTCATTCTAGCTAGGCTTGGTGGTTTAAATATGTTTATTATGCCCCTTCCCCCCTTGGACCGGGTACCAAAACACAACTGGACTGTTTTTGTAGTCGACCACCACTTGATTTGCAATGGCCTTTAGAATTACACTTTCTTACTTCCTAGCCTTTTGTTTATTACATGATTTTGGCTCTGCGATTCCTACTGTCCCATCAATTGCAAAACGAGCCACACTTGAGGAATGGATAGTGGGTCAAGGTCCGGTAGCCTTTTCTGGAGTGCTTGCCAATATCGGGTCTACGGGAGCGAAATCTTATGGGGCATCTCAAGGAATCGTTCTTGCTAGCCCATCAAAAAGTAATCCAGATTGTAAGGATAGAGACCTGTTTAACCGATTAATATCTAATGCGCCTAGACTTCTACACTTGGACACGTGATTCAGCTCTTGTCTTCAAAGCTCTGGTGGACCAGTTCATCACTAGCGAAGACACAAATTTACAGATAGAAATCAACGATTACATTTCCGCGCAGGCTAAATTGCAGACTGTCTCCAATCCATCCGGCGAATTATCGAATGGGGCGGGACTAGCAGAACCGAAGTATATGCCTGACGGCACCGCATTTACAGGCGACTGGGGCCGACCACAACGCGACGGGCCAGCACTTCGAGCCACGGCACTTATTGCATACGGACGGTGGCTTCTTGCGAACAACTATGATTCAGCTGCTAGGGATATCGTATGGCCTATTGTAAGAAACGATCTCGCTTATGTTGCGCAATACTGGAACCAAACCGGATTCGACCTCTGGGAAGAAGTAAATGGATCCAGTTTCTTCACAACAGCTGTACAACATCGCGCATTGGTCGAGGGAAGTGCGTTTGCTGGGTCGATTGGACAGAGCTGTGCAAGTTGCAATTCTCAAGCGCCACAGATTCTCTGTTTTCTCCAGACATACTGGAATGGGCAGTACATAGTCTCGAACATCAACACAAATATAGGTAGAAGTGGGAAAGACGTCAACTCCGTTCTCGCGTCTATCCATACTTTCGATCCAGAGGCGGGTTGCGATGATGCCACATTCCAACCTTGCTCCCCAAGGATGTTAGCGAACCATAAAGTTCTAACAGACTCATTTCGGCCTGTATACGGAATCAATAATGGAATTCCGCAGGGCTCAGCCGTGGCTGTCGGTCGCTACCCTGAAGATGTCTACTTCAACGGCAAGTATCCCAGTGGGGTGCACAATTAACCGCTGATTTGCAGCGTAGGAAACCCTTGGTATCTCGCTACTCTGGCAGCCGCCGAGCAGCTATATTCTGCTCTCTATCAGTTCAACAAAACGGGTTCTATCACGATAACATCGACCTCGCTTCCATTTTGGCAGTCAATCTACCCCTCTGCAGCATCTGGGAACTTCCCGTCATCTTCACCGACCTTTGCATCTCTCACCTCATCGCTGAAGACTTACGCCGACGGTTACGTTGCCATTGTCCAGAAATATACCCCCTCAAATGGTGGTCTAGCCGAACAATTCGACAAGTCCAACGGCTCGCCACTATCGGCCGTGGACCTAACATGGTCCTATGCATCTTTCTTGACCATGGTATCAGCGAGAAACAACATATTGCCTGCTTCCTGGGGTGCTGACTCAGCCAACCAAGTCCCTCCTGTATGTGCTTCTTCCTCTGCAACCGGGACATACGCCGCTTCTACAAACACAAATTGGCCAAACTTCGATTGCAACACTGCCGCCTCTGTTCAGGTTACATTCAATGTTCTCGCTTCTACTGTTGTTGGACAGAACATCTTTGTCGTGGGTTCAATTGCGGAACTAGGGAGCTGGGACACCTCAAAGGCAATTCCGTTGGATGCGTCGAGATACACAGATGGTGTGCCATTGTGGTACGGTAGCGTGAATTTGGCAGCGGGAGCACAGGTACAGTACAAGTATATCCGCAAAGAGGCAGACGGAAGGGTGTCATGGGAGAATGATCCGAATCGATCATATACCGTTCCTACATCGTGTCGGAGCTCCGCCTCAATTGGCGACACCTGGAGATAATTGGAAGATGATTCGTTCAATATCGAGGGCGTAACTCTTCCTCAAGGAATATTCCTAGTATAACATCTCAACTAAAGCGAAAATTGTACTCCATCTAAATATCAGATCGGCCATCAATAACAATAAAATAAACTCAACCAAACCAACAAAGCGTCCTAAAACCCAACCCTCTCACGGATCCGGCTCAGTGATCCCACTACGCTTGCCCATTTCCCCCAAAAATTCTTCTCCAAACCCTGTAATTCTCAAAACTCCTGCTCGGATACCTCGCCACCCCATCCTCATTCAGTACCCCCAACTCCGCCTGTTTCTCTACACAAAAATAACCTACCGCTTGACCAACGTCTATCCTCTCCCTGACTTTATAATCATACAAAACCTCACTTGTCCCCGGAACTCTCCGATCCCTCGTCGCCGTTAAAATCCTTAAAATTGACCTTAGGCCCAGTAAGTCCTGGATATTGTCGCCTAGCTTGGGCGCCGCTTTATTGAGCATTTCCGCGGCTTTTGATCCGAACTTATGGAGTATGGACCATAGGGTGCCAACGGGTGCGTAGTCGAGGAGGGCGCCGTATACGTCGCCGCTACCTGTAGCGCCGGTGGACTGATCGGATACGGGGCTCACGAGCAGGAAGTTTATTTCGTTTAGTTTCAATGCGATGTGGGGGATTGGCGGGGTTGAAGGGTCGACTTTTTGGACGGATTCGAGCATGTAGCGGAGGACGAGATTGGAGAGGATTTCGTTGGGGTAGATTGTTTTTGAGAGGCGGGCCGGGAAGGCGCCGAGGAACTTCTCGATTTGGTTCATGGGGTCCGAGCGAATGAAGCGGAATTTTTGGCGGCCTAGATCGTAGTGACAGCCTGGGAACCACTGCTGGTGGATTTCGACATCGTCGTGACCGGGACCGTTGAGGGCGAGGCAGGGTTGGAAGATCCAGAGGCGGTCATGTAGGGAGACGGCGTGGTAAACAGTTTGGACTACGGTGCTAATCTTTTGATCGTAGAATTCTGGCCAGTCAAATCCGATGCCTGCATTTAGATGCGGGATACCAAGGGATCCGACGGTGTCTGTGATGCCCATAAATCTTATTGGGCGTTTGACTTGCCAGATCCGAGATGAGTTCCTGCGGAGTTGTTTGCAGTACTCAGACTTTGGGTGGTCGATGTCTAATGGGCTGCGGTAAGTTCGATATACCTCTTTACAGAGGGTTTCGATCTCACTGGGAGTGAGGTTGTCGGCTTTTATGATGCCGCAGTTGTTTATCATGCCGGCTACACATCGAACGGTATATGCGCCACGACTGAATCCAAAGAGCCATATTTCGTAATCGGAGGTGAACCTCTCGACAATAAATTTGTAGACAGATACGCATTCTTCACCAATGGTGGATGCGGTTGCACTGTCCCAGAGGTATTCGAGAAATGTCTTATTTAAACCGATGCCTTCTTGGTATCCGCCTTCTACTTTGGGATCAGATGTTTGAATGGAATGAACGGCTGTAGTGGAGATGTTGGAAGATGTGTCAAACCGGACAGTGCCGATCATATCAGCGAGCCTTTTAATGTTGGTGTCTGTACCGGTTTCACGGCCACACCATGTACCATCGCAAAAAATCACTAAACGTTTTGATGGAGTATGGAAGGCCATTTTAATACAAAATATAAAGATGTGTAAAGAACTAAGCATATCTTAAGTAGAAGGAACGAGAAACTTTGAATGTCTGGTAGACTTGATAGAAGGATTTTGCTAAATGATGAAATAAGCAGAGGTTGTGGAATCCTTTTCTCTTTAATGATCTGGATTTGAGCGGGGTTACTATTGATTAGGTGCGGCTGTACCACATCAGGCGTCCGCATGTGAACGCCCAGTCGTTCCACAAAACACTTGGCGGAATGTTCCGAAACAATCATTTTTAGCTTTCGAGTCTCGTTCGAATGTAGGCCATGTGGCTTTATATGAAAAAAATACTCTAGCTTTCAGCCTAGAAATGTAGCTAATTTGCCCTGAGATAGTATCTTAAGCTATAACTCCTAACGCTGTCTGGGCTATGTTAGCTGCACGGCCACTGACAGTATCTTAGAACTTCACTCTCAATGACCTAAAATCTCATCCATAGCCCGCCACATCTGCCTCTGACTCTCTTTTCTACTCTCCCCAATTGCTAGAGCACCAACTTCTTCCGAAACGGCGCTGGCGAGGCTCTCCGGCGCAGTCTTGGCGAACTCCGCGAGTGTTTCCTCCACCTTCTCTTTCATTCGCCGGATGCCGTCCACCTCGGCCCTCTTCCTTTCTAACTGCTCCTCCATCATGTTTATGAGCGTCTCGCGTGCCTGATGCGGTCGGTATTCGTTGATGAGGGCGTGCATGTTCGCAACAATGGTCGCAATGTCGCCGAGTTTTTCGTCCTTATCCGCTGCGGCCGGATTGTTTGCTACAATGCCGAGCAATTCGACGAAGTTGAGGATGAGTGAGCGCACCAAGTCCTTCAGGTACTTGGCGCGATCCAAGGTCCAGCCGGACTGCGAAGTCGGGTCTTCACCCGCGACGGGAGAAGGGGGAGAGGGGTAGAGCTGTTCATAGTGCCAATCCTCGAGGGATGGCAGGACTTGCCTAATCTTGGTGGCGCTTAGATAAAGTATTCGGTAGCTGAAATTGTGGCAAATATTCACCTTGGTGTCCTCGTTGAAGACGCGATATTGCTCATCTTCTGCTGGAGGCTCCGGCGGGACGAGGTACCGTAGCTCCGCTGGAAGACTGAGCAATTGCGACGCCGAGAGCAGTGGAAAAGCGCTGCTATCATTGGCACCGATCCCATTTGCCTCCCTGAACTCATTCAGACGCGCAATATTCTCGGTCGTGAAATGCTTGTAGAAAGGCGGCGGGGAAGGGTACAAGGACCGAGGCCCGTCTTGCTCAGGTAATCCTGCCATTGTGGGAGCTGCTGCAGCGTTAGCACCTTAGACCGGGCAGATTAATGCGGCCAGCGCATAAGCGGTCGTGAGACGCGTGAAGGCGATCAAATGTGGTGTAGTAGAGGACGGAACTCACGAGTGATTTTAAGTTGGTGCTTGGCCGAACCCCACTAGCGCAAAATGTTCCCTGCCCGTAGCGTGAGCCATCCAATACATTACACTCACCCGCAGTATCAGCCGCCCTACCACGACATCAACCTCACTACGCCTCCACAATGGTGATGACCAACGCAATCACACGGCTCGGCTATTTCTGCGTAAAGCAAATTTTCTGCAGTCGTTATCCCGACTGATATCCGAAGCGCCTGAGCCCAATTCATCTCTGTTTCTTTATTAAGTCACTGATGACAAATTGAAAGAGGATAGCATGCGAAAGCCCTCAGAAGCTTAGTATAAGTATCTCATTCTTTCATAATTATGAATTTCAATTTTTCATGCAACTGCGGTCCCTATTTGTAAGGCGACATTGCAAATCAACAAATCTCTCATCATCATTCATTGCTTGTTCGGTCATGTCTACTCAACGTGCAGTAGTCCACAAGGAGTTGGGTGCCGAGGTTAGGTCAGATGTTCTTCTACCTAAGCTCCGGGATGACTACATCATTGTTAAAACCAAAGCTGTCGCTTTAAACCCTACCGATTGGAAGGCATATATTAAGAAGGCATCCATGGGCGGCCGCAATTCACCCGGCGCTATCATTGGCTGTGACTACGCTGGCATTGTCGAAGAGGTTGGAAAAGCCGTGACCAAACCGCTTAAGAAGGGTGATAGAGTTGCTGGGTTCGTAAAAGGGAGTACGTTGAAATAAGCCTGCATGCCATTTCTATCCCACTCGCTTACAAGTACTCTAGGCGACCCATTCAACCATGAAAATGGTGCATTTGCCGAACACATCACTGCGAAGGGCGACATACAGACAAAGATACCAGACAGTATGTCCTTTGAAGAAGCGGCAACCCTAGGCGTCGGTATCACCACTGTCGGCCAAGGACTATTTCAGTCCCTTGGTCTGCCCCTGCCCCCTAACAAGTTCACTGAACCAACAAACATTCTTATATACGGCGCTAGTACTGCAACTGGCACTATCGCCGTACAATATGCCAAACTGTTAGGAACCTAGATCATGATCGTCAGGGCACATTGACTGACCTATCCAGCGTTGGTGCAAAGGTCATTGCAACGGCCTCACCCCACAACTTCGAGCTCGTCAAATCCCTAGGCGCAGACGAAGTCTACGACTATAAGGATCCCAAAGTCGGCGCCAAAATCCGTGCCGCCACCAACGACAGCATACATCTAGTCTTCGACACTATTTCCGAGCACTCCTCCCCGGCCATCTGTGCTGCCGCTATGAGCTCCAAGGGCGGCCACTACTCCGCTCTACTTCCCGTGAAGTTTCCACGTGATGATGTGAAGGCGTCGCTGACTCTCGCATACACTGTTCTGAATGAGAAGTTCAACGACGCTTGGCCCGCAAGCAAAGAGGATTTTGATTTTGCTGTCAACTTCTTGAATATTAGTGAAGAGTTGATAAATAGTGGGAAAATTAAGCCGCATCCTACCCATGTGCGTGGCGGGCTCGACGAAATTCCTCAAGGTCTTGAAGACCTTCGGGCTGGGAAGGCTAGTGGTGCAAAGTTCGTCTATAAGATCGACTGAATAGGGCTATATATTTAATTTCTAGTTTATTCAGTACTGAATAAACATCTGGTTAAACATCGTCACGTTCCACGTCCCTGTTTCTGTGTTCAGCGTCACATTGGTCTGTCTCGTAGTACCCCTTTGTAACGCCCCGGCCTCAACGGTGCCATTCCCCACATTTCTCGTCAAGTGATTATCGCCTGCTTTGACCGTGAAGTTGGCCAGGCTGATTTCAAATGGGTTACGAGATGCGACCGTCGGGCAGCCTATTGCCCTATCAGCAACCAATCCAAATCTACAAAGGGCAATACCATACCGAAGTAATTCGCTTGGATTTCGTCAGGCGAGATATGTAGCTCGTAGTACCCTCTATAATACCCTTCGCTCCACTGCAGCTCTTTGTTATCCCTGACTAGCCCTTTACTTTTTGTCGTCGCATTCGCGATGGTACCTCCGAAGCCTGAGCTGGATACTGCAGTACCGGCAAACTCCACACCAACGGAGCCAACGCCGGTAACTTGATCGTACGGTTTCTCATCAAGCCAAACCAAATCTGAAACCCAGTTTGCATGGCTGTCGCCGGCTAGGAAAATAGTGTTGGAAATTGAGTTCGTGTACAGGTGTTGCAAGGTGCGGTTGCGGTTTGCTGTGTATCCCTATCACCATTGTTAATTGTTCGCTCCCTTCCACTTTTGTCCTTTGATCTCAAGAGTTTAGGGGCTAGGGAAGAAAAAGGGTCGAGAGACTCACGTCCCACTGATCCGCATTCAACCAATCACTACTCCTCGCCGTATTATTAATTCGCGAGAAAATGATCTGATTCCCCACAAGCCTCCACGTCGCCCCACGAGCTGCCGACTTCGAAAGTTGATTATAGAACCAGTTCTCCTGATGACTCCCCATTAACGTCCTACTAGCGTCATCCTTCAAATCCGCAATGTACTCATTATTCCAGCCTAGCGTGGTAATACTCCTATCATAATTCCGCGTGTCAAGCATGATCAAATCAAGCAGCTTGCCCATCTGGAACGACCGCCAGATACGAAGATTATCATCCATATCTACCTGCCGGATAGGCATCCATTCAAAATACGCGCGCACGGCGTTCATTTTCCGCTGATCGACACTCACCCCGCCGAACTTTAGGAACGAGTCTTCGGTGTTATTGAGGCCTGAAGATCCGCCGCGCCACCCGTTGTTCGATATCTCATGGTCATCCCAAACAGGGATCCAGGGATATTGGCCATGAGAGAGTAGAAGGTCAAGATCAGTCCGATATTGTGCGATTCTTGTGCGATAATCATATAGCGTAAATATCTCCCTTGGGGGATTGGTGGCGCGCGGATCCTTGCCTAGTGTGCCTCTCGTCGATTCGTAAATGTAATCTCCGAGATGTACCACATAGTCGATATTATCCTTTCGAGCAGCATTACCGTAGGCGTTGAAGTAGCCGTTCGGATAGTTACTGCATGAGTAGACGGCAAGGCCGATCTTGGAGCCATCATATTCTGCACTCGGACTGGTTTTTGTGCGTCCTAGAGGGCTTTTGTTGTCGGAGTTGCAGACCATGAATTGGTAGTAGTACGTTGTAAACGGCTGCAGATTCTTGGCTTCGACCTTGACCGTATAGTCGATATCGGATGTTGTGTATGCTGTACCTTTGTCTACGATGCTTGAGAAATCTCTGTCTATTCCGATTTGGTAGTCAACGCAGACCGGGTTTGGTGATGCTTCGATATAGGTCTCGGTGTCGTGGTTATATAAAGGAACATTTCCTTCAACAGTCACATTCGACTTATCATTCTCGAGCATCGGAGAAACTCGAGTCCAAAGGATAACCGAATTGGGATATGGATCGCCTGAAGCCACTCCATGTGTGAAGTTCAACTGCACTGGATCCCAGGCTCGCGTTTCTAGTCCTCTTCTTACGACTTTGGGAACATCTATTCCTAGCGAAGGATGCCTCCGAGACGGTGAGTTGTAATTTAGGTTGCCGTCTAAACTCGCCGTTACCATCGAGACAAGAGAAACTGCTGCAATTAAGAACTTCATGCCAGAGGATCGCTAGAGAATGCAGTGACGAATGCGGTACACGAGGGTTGTCGAATTGCATCCATCTTTATATATAAGTTAATCTCGGAACAACCTTACCTCGTTAATTGTTGTAGTACAAATGCTACATCATTGCGGGGCAAGATGGGGAGATATTGTGAGTTCAACGCTGCATGCGCGCAACTAATTTGGCCAATTGCAGAAGGTGCAATGGCAGCATGTCACTCATGTCATTGTTTGTCGGTATGTAGATCCTACGCGTGGCGATGCAGGCTGGTTGGATTGGCCGCACTGTCAAGAAAGCGGGATGAAGCGCCCCAACCAGCCCCAGCGACGAATTCTTGGCGCGTCAACCCTAGTTCGGAGGTTGCATAGTAGGATTTCAGTACCTGACAGCCAAAATTGCCTTGAACCATTTTTTGTGTGGGGGATGGGGGAACAACTAGTTGGAAATTATGCCCCTTGCATCATATCCTAACCGTATCAGCGACTTGAATAAAGGCATTCCGTATCTCCAAGTACCCAATTTTTCAATCGCCCAAACAAAATGTGGAAAACCAGCGGTCAGGGTCTTGCTAGGGGTTAGCCTTATATAGCCATGGTTTAGCTTTTCCTCAAATCACCATACGGGAAGAAAGGGAAACTAAGGAGGTTTTAAACACTTCGATAGGATGGTAAATGGCGCAAGTAGACGTTCCAGGATGGGACGTAATTGTTCTAGTGAGCGGCATCAGACAGTTAAGAATAAACACGATCAGACATTCTTAACATACACAACGGTCTTTTCCTTCCCTTGCCCCATCTTTAGCTTTTCAGATGCCTCTGGCGCATCGTCAAAATCGAAAACAGAAGTACAAGCCGGATCCTGCCCTCACTGACCCGGTTTCCAAGTTGTGCGAAATCTTTCGCTTCTGCGTTGACACTAATAAAAGCATACTTGCGCTTCCCGCCCCCGAAGAATCCTGGAAGTAGAGTATTCTCTACCACTTGTTTGAAAGAGGAGAAATTTGTGTTAGCGCTGACCTGAACATATTTTCCGTCGGGACGGAGAAATGAGTCGGGGACTAAATATAAATTGGAGGGTGAGCCTACATTGTCGACAACAAGATCGAGAACTTACCCTTTCTCTGTAATCATTTTGGTGACATCAACGGATTTGTAGTCGAGCACATCGTCTGCTCCGAGATCTTTGCACAAGGTAAGGTTGGCCATTGAGTAAGAAGCTGTTACTTGACATTCCAGTATCTTCGCGATCTGGATGCCCCAGATGCCAGTTCCTCCAGAACTTCTGTTAATGAAAACCCCGTCCTCTCCTTTTATATCTGTTTAGAGCTGTGGTACGCAGTCGCTCCGGCCACGCTGATGGAAATGGTATCATCGAATCGCGTTCTATAAGGCATCAATGCCAACATCTCCTTCGAAACCGCCCGGTACTGTGCTAGGGTCCCGTGTTTAGAATTTCTAGTCATGGTTCCATACACCATTTCTCTTATGCGAATACTGTTAACCTTATTCCTGGCCTCCGCAACCCTTCCTCAAAAATCCATGCCGGACGTGGACGGTGACGGTATCACCACCCGTGCTACAAGACCAGGTTCGGGGACTTTATAGTCGGCCGTGTTAAGTGACACGCTATGGACCTCAACGAAAACCTTATCGTCGGTAATTTTTGGCATCGCAACACCTACAGCCAGTTAGAAGAGGTCGTTCTCGATGTCACTACTAGCGCTGCTAAATTGCTATGCTTTAGTCGTGGCCACTGCTGTCAAGCTAGAATATGAGATAGTAGAATACGGACTGAATGTTGGATTGAAGGCATAGAGGTTCATAGGTTCCGGGGGTGTCTGGTATATCATACACTAGCGCTAAATCATAGTGGGGCAATCGCCATCCGGTATTCTTAGATCGTGGTTCGATGGGCACGTATAATGACAAGCGTATCACTAAAATTGTGGACTAGACTCTCTTCGATCAATTCATAAGTCCTCACTATAGAAATGCTTGCAGGAGTGACTCGATACGTATAGTGTTCTGTAAATCAAGGAGCGATGCTTAGAAACGTATTTCCAATGTCCGGGCGGAACCCCTGAATGAGTTCCCACTCCAACTCACTGATAGTCTCTTCTGGCATTATTTTTGCGCCATTTCTCCATATGATACTCGCTTGTTCTTGTTGGATCTTCTTTACATCTTGCCTCACTGAGTCCGAAGCGGCACCTGCCGCAACGCCTTCCAAGCTCCAGCCCTTCAGTGCTGGGCTAGCATAGTCCTTGTCTTCATGATTCTTCCCCTTGAGCCCCCAGCGAATGCGCACTGAGGAATGAACCTTTTCATTGGTGCGGACGAGATTTTCATGTGGAACTTTTGGCAGTCCAGTATAGTGGTCATAGCGGAGATACGCCATTGGTGATCGAGTAAGTGAGTCAGAGAGAAGATATATGCTCTTGAATTCGTTATGGATCGGACCACAACCCCACGGAACATCCGGTTCCTCCCCTTGGGGCTGATAGAATTGTTTAAGCATTATTTGCTTGTCAAAATCGAGACCAATTCGCGAGAGCTGGCTTATCATCCATGCTAGTGTGATATCCGCAGCTCTCGCGTCGTCATACGAACCGCCGATGTCTGCATGAGCTCCCGCGAACCAAACTTGATTTAGAGTCTGACCAGAAGCAGGATTCTCCCAGATCGTGGGCATGAAGGGTTTACGGTCTTCGTCTAGGGAGATGGCGTGTATTGCATGCGAAACACACACAGGAACACTCGTATCCACAAACGCATAATCCAGGGATTCATGATTGAGTGTGTTGAATATACCGAGACGAGGAAGACCAAGAGCACCTGCACACCTTTAGTCTCATATCAAATAGAGTAACTCATTGAAAGATTGGAGCCCACCAACAGTGTCCCAAACTGCTACCGCCTTGATCTTCACCCCGGGGACGGTCATTCCTAATTCGGCTAGCTTGGATACATACATTTGCTTTCCGGTTCCGTCATTGAGATTATATTCGGGCTTGTCGTGGCCAACAAATGGATCATCTTTGAAGGGAACTTTCCAGCCTTTCTTCTGTTGGTTTTCCCAATCGGCAAAGATGGTGTAAAAATGCATCAGCCCAACAGCGGTGAGCAGTCCCACATCATTGATAAAAGCTGCAATTGAACGGGCTGTAAATGCGCCACGAGAAAATCCAATGAGATAGATTTCATCGCCTATGATGCCGTCTCCGTCGACGTCGTAGGCGGCATGATTGTAATTAGCGGCTATGAATTGGTAGGCTTCTCGAATATGCTCAGACAGGCCGTAGCCCGTTGCACCGCCTAGTATCTTATCCTCGAGATTTTGTGAACCCAGTCCCGCTTGGTAGTACGTTATCTGTTGAATGGGCTCTGAAGAGCTAAGGAAAGTAAGGATGGCTACTACATTATGTAATATTTGTAATTCACATACTGCCGAGTATCTAGCTGCTTGACGCATCTTCCAATTCTGGTAACATTTGAAGGCGTCTGAAGTGAAATTTTGCCAGTAAGCTCGGCGGCAAGTGCTGCAAGAGGATTGAGAGAGCTCTTAAGCCCTGTGTTTGAATCAAGCCAAGTGCCTAGAAAGACCTGTCAATAGTTGCTCCGTCTCTAACTATAGAGAAACGCGATCATGAGATATCAGACATATATCGTTGATATTTACCTACCATCGCAGCAGATGACTAGACGCTTCATTGGTAGTTGTCCTTCCATCATCGATCCTTGACACAAAGCTGGGGTACGGTTGAACGAACAAAAGGATCTGATTGGTTGGCTTCCAACGACGTAAAGCAATAACTTGAGGGCGATCGTCGTCTGCTGAGTGGTGCTTTGGAATTAAAATCCGATCGTTTTATCCTGTCCTTTGGACTCAGTCCAATATTAAGTCTTTATGTATGATGCCCCGCCCCCGCTTTCAAAGATTGTATTACTCGGGTGAGTCGTCAGCTCAGCCATGAACGGCTAGAACCATCTGCGCCATCTAAGCTTGCATACCTGAAGAAAGCTTAATTGGGCTGGCAACGGCTTGAGCCAGACTCCAGGTCATATAATGGTCAGGTGGAAGCGGCTGAGGTGCGAACAGATGCAGTGAGGCCCGTCTGGGGGGTTCAGCTGAAGGAACGTGGGCTGAGCCAAAATGTTGGTTTGTGGACAGATTCTGACACCTCGCATCAGCTGAGCCTTAGCCGAGGAAATGATAGATGGACTGTTCTGAAGGTGGTGGATAGATACGTAGGTTGATAAAAAAAGGCGGGGTTAACGGTTACAAGGCAGCCTTAGGCAGGTGGAAAGACACACTGGGCTCACCTATGGATGGCAGGTTTTACCGAGATCAGCGCCTGATTTTCAGATTTGTGTACCTACCTGCGCATACGCCATATTGGATGGACGACTAGTGCATTATTCTTTTTTGACACTTGAGGGGAATATTCTATTAGTAGATGTTGTCTCGCGCTGGTACCTATCCACTTTGATATTTCATCACGTGCACAAACCTTAAAAGGGATGGATGCCACGGGAAAGACTTCGAAGTCGGATTCATGTGATCTGTCTCAATGTCAAGATTCCTCTTATGCATAAGTCTATTTGCTAAAGATAGATTGGGATGGTAGTTTACTACGCATCATAGCCGCGTTCACCGGCGCTGCATGTCTATGCAATTTACAAAATCGAGTAACTCAGTAAACTTACACGTTATGCATCTAGGGATGATAGAGGAATAATCCGGGAAACATTCTGAAACGTGTACTTTCAAAATCTTGATGTCGACTGTTTCCCCCAATTTAGCGTTCGGTCCCTGGATGCAAGCCCCTTTAAATCTCGGGTGAGGTCCGAAGAAAGAAGCCGACAGCAACGCTAAAAGACCTCGGGACACACCCTGGACAATGCGTGACGAATCCTTCGCAATTTCCCACCTCCACATATTCGTCTGCCTGCAACTCAAGAAAGCTCTTAATCACTTCCATTGATGAATCAAATCTCACTCGTTCAAATTACTTCAAATGTCTTCGATAACTACTGCAATCCCAACTGGCGCACTCACAGAATGGTGCCTCCATACAACATTCGACTGGGGTGATGGCATAGAAGAATGCGCCAACTCTACACGCGGCACATCAAAAGAAGATTTTCAGACATTCTGCTGTGACGGCGATGTCATTGACAAGACTCAAAACATATGGTTCAATAGAACCCACGATGTCACACTAGAAAACCTGGCCTGCTGTCGTTATTTGGAACCTCAGATGGGCGGTCTTAGACCCATTCCAGATACCAATTACATGACGTGCACAGAAGGGATTGAGACGCCACTAGCCAGCTTGGCGGCAACGAACACAGACAATGCGGTGGAGTACACCGTCGTGTACAA
This sequence comes from Lojkania enalia, assembly GCA_010094045.1. Taxonomy (NCBI): domain Eukaryota; kingdom Fungi; phylum Ascomycota; class Dothideomycetes; order Pleosporales; genus Lojkania; species Lojkania enalia. Next base: position 418,474 of record ML986592.1, read on the forward strand.
GTCCGCAAAGGAAGTAGGAACGTCGCTGACGGATATGATATGGACAACGGAGCCATATTGCTTCTGGGCATACACAAAGAATGCATCGATGGTGGAGATCACGCTTCCTGCCGCGCAGATTACCCCACCACCTCCGCCGACGACAGATATGTTTGGGCAGCCTATTAGTACCGCGACAACGACAGCTACTGAAGATACTTCGTCAGATGACGTGTCGCCTGAAAAGACGGCCACAATACGACAATCTGGGACTAGTCAACTATTATCAATTACGGCAAATCCGCCAGACACGGTTGGAGCTGCGGCCCTGTCGCCCACATCTTCAATCACTACATCAGCTGCAGTAAGCCGAAAATCAAGGGCATCAGGATATATGATTTTGGGCACCTTACTAACATTCTTGGCTATTAATGTGCTGTAAAATGGAAAATGTAATTGTGAGGCAGATATCGCTAATAGGAGAAAAGACTGGAGAGCTGAGGTGAATGGGCTAGCAAGTGCCATTTCCTCGTTGGCTATCCAGCCTAAGGAGGTATGAGTATCATCCCTATTAGCCTAGGTTGATGAAGCATTGCTCCTTAGCCCAATGGGGGAATCTCAGGGACTCGAACTCGCTGACGCTTTCCGAAAGCGCAGAAAAGATCGACTTGGAAGATATGTAGAGCGATTAGAAGGGCAGCAGCTATCCTGGATGCCAGCATAGTCTGGCATCAGCACGAATATATTTCTAATGGCCAGTTTATGCGAAAATCAAAATGTTTTCGCCAGAAACCCACTCATTACTTTCGAAGCGTCTATGGAAAAACCATGACTTGTAAAAGAAGTGATTCGGGAGTAGCGAGATTCCTCGCCGCAAATTTTGGAGTCAATCGACAATACAGATTCTGACAAGCCGCCACAGTTATTGGATGGATTTTTAAATGACGAGATTGTGCAGATAGACTGGGCGGATCGTATGAATGATTAGGATGATTTAAGTTGAACCGCATGTGGGCCCTCAGCAGTGAATGTCGGTAATCATATTGACCCAAAATTTCCTATCTTAGAGCACTTCCCTAACTTCTTCTTGCGTTGCAAAGGGTTGTACTAAACTAAACATGTACAACCTCCGTACTGTACGGCTAATGTGCGGAGATATATTTTTTTTCCATAGTCCGAACCGAGTAATTTGTTTATATAATCTTGAAAATGCGCATGCCAGCGGTGGATTGCGGAAAGTCTCGTATTAAACGAATCTTGAATTATTCCTCATATGAGCAGCTCCCACAGTTTGGCCGCTCATTCTTCACAAAGAGTCTGCATCGTGTCTTCTCGAGCAAGACTCCCATCCCTCTCCCTGTTCTTTGTCAGATCTCCATGAGATGTCTTTCTATCACATGCGCCCTTTTCATGTCTCAACTCCTTTCGTGCATTCGTGATATCTCTTTCTGCGGCAGATAACCCAATGGACCCTAAATCACCTCTTAATTACCATATATCGTGCCTTGATTGATACTTACCTAGCAATTCAGGTCGTGGTTCGTCACGTATGAAGCGGAACTTTCGCAGCTTATAGCGAAGATGAAGACATGCAATGACTAGGGTTGCCGCAGCTAGGAATACGGCAATGATGTTTAGGATAGTATTAGGAAGCTGATCTTCTTCCCGTATATCGATAAAGCAGTCTTGATGGGTAGGCGAGGTGTAGTTGATGAAAATTGCTGGCATGATGACCGATAGAAACAAGATTGTATATTGATGTCTCCTTGATGAATGCAACTGTGAAATAGGGAGAAAAGCAATGCTCTCATATACGCAGGGAGGCATACTATATCACCTCGATGTAGGAAAAGGAGACAATAGATCCGTAAGAAACCTGTTAATTTATGCCGAAGAGGTTCTTAGTCGGCATCGTGACTGGATGCTCTTTAACGATGGAGGCATACTGAGCGGGTGTTCCTGAACCGAAGTTGGCGACTTTCAGCCTCATTCGTTCCACACAGTTCTTTTAGAATTCCGACGTTACACATGGAGGCATGCATTCTTCGTCTACGCAAGCTTACTAGTACGTTCTAACTGAATGCTATATATGAAAGCCCAGACTTCTGCCCTTGTCGGCGTATGTTGACATGGGATGCCTCCAAGAACCCTGTTATCAACAAGAGGTGCATGTGATTGGACGAACAAGCGAGACCAGCTTCGGTCCATGAACTGTAAGTACTAAAGCCAGGACTATTCACATTGTGCCTCCAGCGCAATCGACGCTTCACCTCATCTAGTTTTAACGATAGATTTGATTCTCGTGGATTCTGATCTTCGATCACTAGATTATTCAATCGTTGCAAGTGTTTGCAGATTTTACTGTACTCGCCCCCATTAATCTCCGAGATGAATTTAGTCTAAAAATAAAAATAAATAAGTTTTTTATGTTTCGAAAGCAAACTCCGTGATGTTTCATTAAAATGCTAATTGATAAAGTAAATTTTCGATCAGTATTTACACTATGCGGTGGTAAATATATCCAGTACGAACACATCTAGTATATTTACAGGAAACGAGGTATCTCAACGCTCAGTGCCTGTCTATGAGAGATACGAGGTGTCTACCCAGCCTACATACGAGCTTCCTAACGTACTCGAAATACTCACAGGGCTAGCCAATTGCTTCGCAAAGCTAGCTCTGGTTCCTGATGCCCCAGCTCCAGCGTTGGAATATTCTCCAAAATATACATTGTCCGTCCTTGTGTCGGACGTTCCCCAAACTGACCAGCCAGCGCTATTGACAACGTTAGTCATGTTGGTGCTCTGGAATACCACGCGGGCATAGCTGCGCCACGGACGGCCAAGGTAGTATGCTTGAGGCTTGACACTATTTCCAGACGCGGCGGCAATGGTGCCTTTGTTGATAACGTAGTAGGAGGGGTTCAAGGATGAGTCGCGGCCGTTCGCGGTGATGTATCCAGTCGAGGCTGCAAGAACGCGGATATCGACACTATCGAACCAAGCAGCCGCTCTTTGACCAAAGATGAAGTCGGTCGCACCTTCGATGTAGCATTTGGCGTAGACTTGAGCTCCGCTATTGGCGAGCACGGTATCCTGGAAGCCCTTGAATTGAACACCGTAGTAACCTTGCATGTCTGCTTGAGCGCTAATAGCAAGGGCTTGAGAACCCGAACCGCGGGTGTTGACGAGGTTGATATTGTAGACCTTCAAGTTGGCTGACCAAGCACGGAGAGTCGCTGTCAGGTCATTATTAGCGGAATCATCTTGGCTTCGTCTCTGGGTGATGGTAACCATATTCCTGGAGTAGATTGATGTATCTTCAGTGTATCCGTAAATTGTTAAGGCGGCTTTCCGGGTTGGAATATAGACCTGCTCGCTGTAGGTCCCCTGATAGATGAAAACGCATTGAGAAGCGGGACTCGATGTACTAAGGGCATCTATGGCGGCTTGAACAGTGACATACTGGCTTGAGGCAGCCGTCTTGCTAACAACCAAGCAGCCAGATGGTGGCGATGTGCGGCTGGTGGCCAGCGCCCTGAGAGCGGAGCAAAGAAGCCAAAGAAGGTAGTACATGGTGGCAGAAAAATCGAAAGTAGAGCAATAACCGACTAGTAATTCCAACATGACTTTTCTCCGCTCTTATATACGTATTTCCTTAATATATAGCTCGTTTACTCTCATGGTCTCATACATGCATCGTATATTAAGGGCACCCTAAGTTCGCGACTCTTCCCAACGAAACATCCTGGGGTATACCTTTCACGCGTACATTCATCTCAGAGCGTTTGAAATAATTTACACGAAAATTGGTTACTGCGCATAGCGGATATGTGGTCCTGCACGGGATTTAATTAAGACGAGGCGATTCCTGGTTGGTGGAATTGCTCGGCAACGGCTTGTGATGGTCGGTGGCATGTGCAATAGGTTGGCGGCCTCATATAGAGAAAGCGTACGATACGTGGAATTCGAGTCTGAAGTATGGTCGATTTCTCTACGAGGGCCTCTCTCAGTAACGGATGTTGTTGTGGAAGAATCGAGATGGAGAGAATTCGTCGAAGGCCACCTTTGGAGTGGGGCACAACGCTAAGGCGCTGAGGTTCCGCGTACGCCCGAGCATCCATTAACCTCTAACCCCCTCCGTCATCCGCTCAACTGTGAGGGTTTCCTCATGCATTAGAGCACTACTAGTTGAATAGTAGAGCTTTCGGAGTCTATCTTTGGATTGGCGGGCTATGTACTAGAGAGCTTTCAGCTCCAGTGCTAAGTGCGGCTGTGCGATGCGATAGCCGCTCAACTGAGACTTTATGATGTCCGTGTCTCTCTGATGCATTTCTGACCCTCCTGCTTCGTCATAACTACTCCGATGCTTTATTTGTCGCAAAGGTGCCGACATAGCTTACTCGTCAAACTTCCCTCGCTGTACTGGATACACTGCTGTATTCACTCGTGCAGGTTTTATCGTCCAGTTGTTATAACAAGCTATTCCTCACCGGAGTCACTGTTACCTACGAGCCATTTGTGCTCAGTGAAATCATCCAATGCCGTCATGGCTCACCAAGGTCAAGAAGAGTTCCCCGTAGATATATGCGAAGATGTGGCATACTGTTCTGTGATAAGAGCCCCGTCCTCCACGCAGGTTGAACAAGAAGAAATACCGTTGCCTCCGCATCACGATGTCGATTTTGGATACTGCGCTCTCCACGCTTCCTACCCTATTTCTTCCCTTCTGGAGCTCATGAAATGTGCTCAAATTCTCTTACCTCCGATCGCGTATCACCGGCATCGGAATAAATCACTGGAACTACGAACATTATCGCACCTATTGGTGCAACCATTGTCGTGCCTAACATTGCAACTAACCCCCTTCTTAGTTCTCATCAAATGGATATGACTCAAGTCGACATACTCATACCGAACGTCGGATTTTGGAGCCTTGACTACGAACCCTTCTGCAAACCAGCCTGATAAAAGTTTGAGGTCTAAGCGTCCACGAGATGAAGACTTAGAAGAATCTCAACCGTCCTTACTGGTGAAACGAAGTCGACATTCGGAATCACCCATCGCCCCCAGGGCCGAGGAATGGACGCCGTTCCCTAGCCTAGCTGCGCCGGATTCAGTTGCGCTTCTTGACGAATGGATACAGGACTCCGGATTCTATGACGTGAAACCTGAAATCGTCAAGCAAAACAAATGCTACGAAGAGAAATTGGGCGTCTATGCAAAGCGACAGTATGATGGAGAAATCAAATTAATAGTATCAAACGAATTAAGATCAGTCTTGAACGCTTTTGACCATGACGAAACGCCTTTTCATGTGCGCTTCACTGTGCACTGGAGTGTACTTTCATTCATGCGCCCCCAGTTTGGCGAAAGTATACCTAAACTTAGCTCCTTGGTAACTTCGACTGAAACCACACTTAATGCGCAGGCAACTATTTGCTCCAACTACTTGAAAAAGCTATGGCCTGAAAATGGTGAAAATCTTTTAGAGTTGCTACAAATACTTATTCCATATAAACCCCGGACGATCCCAAAATTCTATGTTACCCAACGTGAGTATGACCCAGGCAGATTTCTGTCACTGGGTTGCTAGCAATAAATGACATATAATAGATACTTACAATGGGCTCAGTCTCCGACTAGAATTGAATAGTGATAGCAGCGATACAACAATCAATACTCTGGAAGTCATAGCCTATGGACTAATTGCGATGCTTATTGAACTGGCTCAACAATTGGCCTGGCTTGGATCAGTCTTTAGCACTTCACCGTTTAACGATCAATTAGCGTATCGTAAGGTTTCAATTCAAAGCGAATCATCCTCCAAGCCAGTCTCGCAGCTGTCGTTCGCAATTACCTTCAACCATCTACCAGTAGATTCAAGCGAAGAGGCCTGTTGGCTTCCACCCCTCTGTGGCGCCTGTATTGCCCAAGAGTTTCCAATTCCCGAACGTCACAATGCCAAGGGTTTGGAAATTCCTATACAGCTCATTGCTGGCATTGCTGGCATTCAACATGCCGTGGAATGTAACAGTGGCGTTGTCATGAAAGGCTTCTCATTTATGTTTATCCCTATGAAGAGAAATGATGATAGGGTGCAATGGCCCCTCAATCCAGCTCGGACCCAGACACTCGCCTATCTTACTACGAAGCTGTAAGCTGCTACAAAGACCGAGCCATGATGAAAGAAGTCAGCCTGGAAAGTCTGGAACAGTACCGTGCAATCGTAGAGTGGTGTACCATAGTAGCCCCAACATTGGGGTCCGATACCGCCAACTACAAGAATATAGATCATTCTGGGGCTGAAGATGCTGCCTCACACTTAAATCTAGCCGGAGGCGCGTTGGGATTTCAGCAATTCGGTCTGGCGCAGTTGGATCTCCAACTCGGTGCCAAGGACGGCAAATTCCACTTTCAGCGCAGCGGTCCTTACAAAAGGATTATTTCTGCAGCTGAAAAGGCGCCAGTGGTCCTTCATGATACAGCCGAGACACAAGCATGGCTAGTTCCAGCGACATCCGTTATGCTTCATATTGCACAACACCGCCATCGACTAGAACCTTTCGAGGTAGATAGTGATAAAGTCAATTTAGTTCAACCTGAATTTGTTGATCTATCTACTAAAAATATTCTCTCGGGGGGTGCTTCGCAAACTCTCTCTAATAACGACCAATATACATTTAAGAACTTAACTGTTAATATCTGGTCAATTCTTGAATTCCTCATCGACATTTTGAGGGAACGCAATCCTCCAGGGACCCCTACCGCTGGCACTTTCAGAGACGAACTCCTAGGCCTCGAATTCAAAGCCGTGGTTGAAGAGCCCTCTCCTTTTAGACAAAAGCAAGCAATGATAGGCAAAATGTGCGGAGGTTGGCCAATGCTTGCACGAGGTATTGATGCCCTAGTGCTCTTCGCAAATTGTTTCGAGGATGTGATAAGGTCTTCTGAGGCCGGCGATAGTGAATTATGTAGGCTGTGGAAAATTATGCTGAAGGAGAAAGACTACCTCGCGACGAGCGTTAGCGCTCTCGAAGATCTTTATGACGTGGCGGGATGTCGATTAGATCGCAAGTATTTGACTTCTAGCCGCCTACAATGGGACCGGGGTAAATTTTTGGTTTTTGAGCCCTTTAAGAGTCCAGGTACGCACCAACGCACCTGTATTCGTCTTCAACAAATCATTCCGAAATCTGGCATTGGACACATTACCTCACTAGGCCAACTTCCCCACGAGGGAGCCGTTATCTTCGGCCGATCTGGCTCCCCACTTCGAAGTATCGTAAACAAGATGAAATACTCTCTAGAAAAGGTGAAGGGTCTCTACAGTCAGCCTAACATCAGTCTTACACCAATAGTTGTGGCCGCTAATCTAGATGACGACTTTTCCTCATCCGGCAGAATTCGATGACGAAGTTCTAGATTAAAATAGCTCAAACACCACTATTAACTCTGTAGCTTCAAGTTTTCCTATATTTGATTCTCAAACGAGCTGTGAAACAGGGTTCACTGATTTGAATGACCGGGAGTCTGTGTCGGTCACGAAGAAAAGGTTATTGGAACCCGATGACCAAATGACGCCATTCCGAAGCCTTCGTCAAATTCAAGAGGAAAATCCAAGTAAGCGTAATAAAACCTGTAGATTGTTGGATATCTGAAGCAGATAGGCTGGATAAATCGGCGTGTAGCATGGCTCCGGCGATCCACCTCTGTGAAGAGGAACGCAAGAACGAATCACTCTCACGAGTCCCCTCCTTTAGGCATTACACGTTCGTTTATAACTCCTATCGTAGTTGAACTCGCGTTGTATTGTCCCACCAAATAGGAATGCTGTTTATCGGGCAATTCTAAGGGTAAGTTATCATTTAGCGCGCCTTGGCGCTGGCGTAATTGGTCACTGTTTCGCGATTTGAATCTTAATTATATGTTAGTAGTTTGTTACGACCTGGTCTTGAGCGACGAGGAAGGGAATGAGGGCGCAATTTAAGGCGGGCAACTAGTGAGAGTTATACCATGTGACTCTCCGTTTCCTTTGCAGATCAATGCCAATTCGTGAAGATTGCGTCCCAATTCGTATAAAGTAGTTTATAAGCGTGCCGTCAGTACAAGCGTGCCGTCAACCCCACCAACTTTCTACAACGCGCGATAAGCAAACTACAATACCTCAACCAACTACAATTTAATTACCCTATAACGAAGGAGATATCTTTCTTACTATATTAGCTATTAATAAAAATCAGATTCAGAGCGAAAATCGCGCTGCTATAATATTCAACGTTCCTCGATCAACACTACGTAACTGATGCGTCGGAATCGCTGTATAACGCGATTATAAGCCCAAATTAAAAAAGCTTACTAAACTAGAAGAGGAGGTAATTATAAGGTATATACTTAACCTAGATTTGCAAGGGTTTACGCCTATACTAGATACTATATAAGATATAGCGGATAAGCTGCTCGCTGAGCGTAGTACAGGCTAGATTAGCTAGTAGTAGCCTAGGAACTTTATTAAGCAAATAAATAGCCTTATTATATAATTTAGTCGAGCCTATAATTAACAACAAGCTCTTTATAAGAGCCCTAAAGCTATAAGTACCTAGTTTAAGCTTATAGCGCGTATAAAAGCTACCTATAGTATCTATAATAAAAATACTTTCAACTTTAACAAGACTAGCTTTCTAATAAGTAAGATATCTTCTTAGCTAGTTATTATAGGCTTAGAGAGATATAGCTAGCTAAAAGCAATCTAGCTAGATAATTATAAGTAGGTAATAGTAATATATAGAATTAATACTATTAGATATATAATTCTACCCTTTATTATTTTTACTTACTAGTATTACCTCTCTACCTAATATAAGAGTAATAATATACTAGGTAATTAAGCTATTAGTTTTAGTAATAATAGTTAGACTATAAATAAACCTAGTATTACTTAGCTATAGTACTTTATTAAGTATATAGTAGAGTATAGGATAGGCGTATACTAACTACTTATACTTAATAGTTATAAGAGTTATAACTTGCTTAAATTTTAAGAAATATATAAAGAGAATAATATATATATTCTTTATATACTATTATACTTATTATATCTTCTATAACTACTAGACGTTAACTACTTTTTACTATTAAAGTAGGCGTATAGGTATTAGATTAATAGTCTAATACGCGACTATATTAACTATATTATTAAGTTTAAATTTCTACTAGTATTTTATACTACCTATAATTAATTAATTATAATAAGGAGAATATTCGCGTAAGCTTTTAAAGCGCTAGACCTAGTTCTATATAATTTAGAAGTAGTAATATTAAAGCTTAATATAAAGCTTTATACGCTGTTATTAGTAGCTCTACTAAAAGCTATATAAGAAGCTAAAATACTAAGTAATTAGTATAAAGTAGAAGCTTAATTAATATTAATTTATAATCAGATTCGCGTATATAAAAGCTTGTTACTAGCTTCTATTATTAAGAGGCTTAACTAACTAGAGAAGGGCTCTTTAAAAGCGATGTATTAGATAGCGCTAATATATAAGCGGATCTTAAGCCTTAAAAGAGTAAATAAGGCTATAATAGTATATAAATAGTATAAAAAGAAGTAGATCTAGGAATAAAATACTCTATTAAAAGTAGAAGAAGAGAATATTCTTGCTTAAAAGGCTGTTAAGTAGCAACTAGAAGGAGAAATATATTAAAGTAAGACGCGATTAGGTGTAAGCTAATAGGCTACAGTATATTACACGCGCTGTAAGAAGCCTAGGTATAATTTACGTACGTGTAAGAAGGCTTCTATTAATACTACTTAATTTATTATAGCTATTCTATTAATATATTTCTAATATATTAATAAACTGTATAGCTTTTTAGGTGTAGAAAGTTAGTAGGGTTAATAGTACGCTTATACTAATAGTACGCTTATAAACTACGTTAGATTAGTATTTTATCTAGTAGATATCTTCGGTTATATAAGTAGGGTTATTAATAATATAATAATAGAAACAATATAATTATTAGTTTTTTATTAGTATTTTATCTTATTAATCGTATATTATCGTTTATTATATTCTTTACTATAGACGGTTAGACTCGCTACCTATAAACTCTTTTAATAGTTTATATCTATATAAATACTATAATTTTATTAGTTATTATATAATTATATTTTTAAATTTACTATATTATATCTAATTAATTAGTTTATAATATAAATATAGTAATATATTCTACTATTAAAGTAACTAAACTATTAAAGTAGCTACTTTTTCTTAGTATTATAAATACTATATACGAACTATAATAAATCTATAATATAACCTTCTATTAATTTAATAAAAAGATAGAATTAAGCTTACCTTATAAGCGTATAAATTAGGCTAATTTAGGAGCATATAACGTGCTGCTATAGCTTTTAATATATAATATTAATAACTCTCTACTCAACTTTATAGAATTGTATTTCGCTCTTATATATAACTAAATTACTAGAAGCTTATAGTATTCGAAGAATAAATAATCGTATAATATATTCTTAACCTTAATTTATAAGGATTTACGCCCCAGCTATATAAAGTAGTAGATATAGTAGATAAACTATTAGGCGTATATAGTAGAATATCTATAGAAAAGAATTAGTTTAAGCGATTTATAGCGTATATAAATAAACTTAAAACAGCCTTTAATTAAGTAAAGAATTGCTAAAGAATAAAATAAGAGAATTTAAAGGTTATTAATATATAGTTTAAGCTTAACGTATTCTACTATTAAAGCAGCTAAACTATTAAAGCGGCTACTTTTTCTTAGCGCAACGAATACTATATATAAAAAGTTAATTTACTTAATACTAATAAGAGATTCTATATATAATATACTTTTATCTAATTTAGAATTTTCCCTACTATCCTTTTAGTACGTACGAGCGTTATATCTAGTCTTACTACAGTTACTATAGTAGTATTAAGCTGGTTAAGCCCTTTCTTAAGTATCAGTACTATAAGTCTTCTTAAAGAGCTAAGAGTTTATAGATACTTTAATAGCTATATATAAAGATCCCTCGCTATATAATACTATACTATTATACTAAATATACTTTCTTTTATACGTTTTACGCTTAGTTACTTCTTCTAATTACCTTTTAAGCTTAGAGTTGTAAGTTTAAAGAAGTATATTCTAATATAGTATTAACTTAGCACCTTTTATAAGCTATAAGAATCCTTCTTACACCTCTTTTAGTAATCGTATAAAGGACTTTCGTACAAGTATTAATTGTAACCCAAATTTATATATATTACTTAGAGTTTTAGACTACTAGAAGTCTTCTTATAGAAGTAGTTCTAGTAGAGTACATAATTATATATTAAAGCAATCTAATACAACCTACACATTTAAAGGAACAATTCCTATTACTTTAAAGGCCTTTTAATAGTTCTTATATATAAATATATTAAAAAACGCGTTTTTAAAGGCTGGAAGAAAGCCTTCTTTATTAATATAGTAGACGTATTAGTACGCTAAGTTTTATACGCGCTGTAAGTACTTCAGTTTTAATAGTAAGAAGTAAACTATATTAAGAGGCTAAAGTATATATAATAAATAAGAAGGTATATAAAGCGTTAGAATCTTTTATATAAGGTAGTAATCTTTAAATTCCTAGTTAAGGTAGCTTTTATAGCTGTCTAAAATAAGTAGCCTATATAATCCTATCTAATATATCTTTATATACTTATGAAAGTACTTTAGCTATTTAAAACTAAACGTATTATTTATCTAGCTATTCTTAGAGACTAAAATTTTCTAATTATATATTATACCTGCTTCTTTATACTATATAGAAATATAGACACATCTTTTATAAATAATAAATAGTAGGGTCGCGTACGTAGTAGTATAAATACTCTAAATAACTATAACTTACTTATAATCGTCTAGCTATATAAGAGTAGATCTTATACGATATTCTAAATCTATTATAACCTTTATAGTACTAATAATACCTATCTAAAAGCCTGTCTTATTAAAGTTGTAGATATTATTATTATATATATTATATTTCGCAATTATATCCTATATAAACTTAAACTATATATTAATAACCTCTAGATTCTCTTATTTTATTCTTTAACAATCCTTTACTTAATTAAAAGCTGTTTTAAGCTTATTTATACGCGCTATAAATTGTTTAGACTAATTCTTTTCTATAAATATTCTACTATATACGCTTAATAGTTTATCTATTATATCTGCTACTTTATATAGCTAGGGTATAAATCCTCGCGAATTAAGGTTAAGAATATATTATACGATTGTTTATTCTTTGGTTACTATAAACTTCTAGTAATTTAGTTATATATAAGAACGAAATATAATTCTATAAAGTCGAGTAAAGAGTTGTTAATATTATATATTAAAAGCTATAGTAGCGCGTCGTATACTCTTAAACTAGCCTAATTTATACGCCTATAAGGTAAGCTTAACTCTACCTTCTTGTTAAATTAATAGAAGGTCGTATTGTAGATTTATTATAGTTCGTACGTAGTATTTATAATGCTAAGAAAAAGTGGCCGCTTTAATAGTTTAGCCGCTTTAATAGTAGAATACGTTATATAGAATACAATTGTAAAATATAATATATATAATAATAATATCTACAACTTTAATAAAATAGACTTTTAGATAGATATTATTAGTATTATAAAGGTTATTATAGGTTTAGAATATTATATAAAGTCTACTCTTATATAGCTAGACGATTATAAGTAGGTTATAGTTATTTAGAGTATTTATACTACTACGTATACGACCCTACTATTTATTATCTATAAAAGACGCGTCTATATCTCTATATAGTATAAATAAGTAGGTATATGTTATAGGTATCCTTATAGGAACCCCCGTACTAGACCTAATTAAGATCTAGAACTCTATATAGCTAGAAGAATAAAGCTAGTATAAAGCACGTAACGCGCTTAGTAGCTTAGTTAACTAAGCAACTAAGTACACTTAGTAGCTTAGTTAACTAAGTAACTGAGTAAGAAAATAATAAGGGGACTAAATTGTATTTAACAACCTTACGACTCTAATCTTTATAACCCTTTATAGTCAATTTAAATATCCTTTACACATTCTACTTACGTACTTCTATTATAAGCCTATAAGAATAATATACTTTATAGCACGTAATTACTCTTAGTTATTACCCCGCCCTGTACCCGGCCTATTAGAAGGGCTGTTATACTTTAACTACCCTCGTAAGGCTAGAAGAAGTAAGACTAGTTAGACTACTCTAGTTATAAGGAAAGAGATACCTTTAGTAAGTAACGTAGGAAACTCACGCAAGTAGAATGTCGGGATTAGCTAGTAAAGCCACCTCTTCGGAGGCAGATATAACAACTATATTTATAAGAATGTAGAACGAATTAGCATAATAATAGGAACAGCTAGTTCTAGCAGATAAATAGATAAGAAGCTTAAAGGAGACTTAGGATAGCCTTCTTAAAAGCTTTAAAGGAATATAAGGAATAGTTAATAGTAAATAAAGAATAGAACTTACGGGAATTATCTAAAAACTCGAACAAGTTAAAAGAGTATTACTAATAATATATTACTAACAATAAATTAAACTAGTACTACTCGATAAATTTAATAGAACTAAGTCTAAGCTTAAAGAATTCCTAATAGTAGTAAGAATCTATATTAACGCCAACCTCGATATTATCTAATATAAGAACGAGAAAGTACTATTTATAGGAGTATACTTAATAGGTAAACCACTCGACTAGTTCTAGTCCTTCCTAATAGATTTTAAGAACTATATAGAGGAATACTAGAAGAGCGAAACTAAGGTAATATTTATAAGCCTAGTATACTTCTAATAGAAACTCGAACTAGCGTTTAGAGATATCGACGAAGTACGAGTAGTAGAAGATAGATTCTACAACCTAGTTTAACTAGGATCTGTTACCTTATATATATTAAGCTTTTAACAGCTCTCGAATAAAGTTGTCTAGAACGACTATAGTATAATAGTAAAGTTCTATAAAGGATTGAAAATAGAAATAAAAAGAGTAATAATGTATATAGAGTAACCGCAGGACCTAGTGTTATACTTCTAACTAGCGAAGAGAATTAATAACAAACTATACTAGTTTAAAAATAAGAAAAGATAAGCATACTACTAAAGGGTATACTTTTTAGTAAAGGCTGCTGACGCGGGCGGACTTATAGATCTGAGTACTACTAGGGAAAAGAAGTTTAAACTATAGGCGACTTAAGAAAAGAAGATTTAGAAAAAAGATATTAAGTATTATAATTGTTAAAAACTAGAATATATAGTAAAGGAATGTCGAAGTAAAAAGAAAGAAAAGAAAAACCGGCCTATAAAAGATAAACCGTAGGAAGCAGGTAAAGAAAAACTAGCTATAACTATAGAATATAGAACCTTATATTAGTCCTTCTATAACGAAGACGAGTATTAAATATACCGGCAACTTAAAGAAGCTATAGGATATTAGCTTTAAAAGAAAATATAACTTACAGTAATATAGAAATATATAAAAAGATAGTTAGAAGAAGTTTAGGAAATATTAGATAAGGATAAAGAAATAAACACCCCGTTACAAATAGAAGAAGCTATTACTAGAGTACTAATACCTAAACTAGTACCTAGAGTATATTCTATATACCGACGAGGAATAATTAAGTATAAATAGGGAACCCCGGCCCCTATAGCTACCCTATAAGAAGAACTACCTATAAGGTTCTATAATAAAAATAGACTAGGATAAGATATTATCGACGTTTACGAAGAATAGTAAAATACCTACCCTAGGGAAATCCGCTTCTCACACTTCTAAAAATAGATAGAAACTACGAAGGTAGCAGAAAGGCACCTTAATATAATAGACTGGGATAAGGCTGCGTATACAGTACGGAAAGTAGTAGCCTTCTTACGAAGTAAAGTACTAGTAAAATACTAGGTACTAAAAGCATTACGATATAAATAAGAATAGGACTACTAAGTTAGAGAAGACGATAACTCTCGTATAAACTAATACCATCTAGTATATTTTAAGATAGTATAGATATCGTGCATTAAACAACAGTATAAGGCCTACTAAGGAAGAAAGGAAAGTATAGGTATATAGCTAAGACGACTAAACAAAGACAAAGTACTAGGAAACCCTATAAAGTAAGAAGCTATAATAGGATGGGAAGTTACTAAATAAACCTAAAACTATATAGTACTTAAACCTAGACTTCTATTATTTAAAGTATATATTAGAGGAAGACTATAGTATAAATATCTAGAACAGAAATACCTGAAATATATATCTATAAAAGAAGTAATAGCCTACTAGCCTAAAATAACTTAGTTGTATAGAAATATAGGAGAATACTACCTTATAATACCCGGATGGTACTATAGCTATAAAGTATATATACTCATTAATAGTAGAGTAATAAAAAATTTTATAGCTAGTAACTATATTACTAGAAAAGGAATACCTATAATATAACTAGAACAACCTTATATAATTTAAACTATAGAAGAGAAAGATTTCTAGAAGAAAATTATATATACTATAGAACTAGGAGAGTTTAAAATTCTAGGAACAACCTAATAAGGATAAATATTCTAAATTATAGAAATTACTAACTATAATATTATCCTAGAAATCTTATAGTTAAGAAAAGAAAACTTTTAGATAAATTAGTAAACAGGACAAATTATTCTTAAAAACTCTAGCTAACTAATTAAGAAACAACTTGCTGTAATAGTAAAAGAAGTAGTAAAAGAATTATTCCTAATAGGAAACGTATTATATAGTATACCTAAGGAATACTAACGTTTAATAAAATAGCTCTAAGAACTACTATAATACCTACCTAAATATAGAGAATATAATTATAAAATTAAACTACAACTAGAAAAAGAACCTGAATATAGACTAATATATAGCCTAATACTAAGAGAAATAGAGGCTCTAGAATAGTATATAGATAAATACCTAAAGAAAGGAATAATTAGAGAATTAAACTTACTAGTAGCATACCCTATACTCTTTATAAATAAGAAAGGAACAACTAACCTACGAATATATGTTAATTATTATACCCTTAACAATATTATAATTAAGGATTAATATCCTCTACTACTTATTCGTGATTTAAGAAACTAATTAAGAGAAGCTACTATCTTTATAAAATTAGACATCTAGAACGCGTACTATTAAATCTGTATTAAAGAAGGAGACGAATAGAAGATAGTATTTAGAATAAAAAGGGGACTCTTTAAATATCTAGTTATGCTATTTAGACTTACTAATATACTAGCCACCTTCTAAAAACAAATTAATAAGGTATTAAGACCCTACCTTAGATAATTCTATATAGTATATTTAGACGACGTCCTCGTATATTTAAAAATAAAATAGGAATATAAAGAATATATCAAATAAGTACTATATATATTATAAGTAGTAAAACTATACCTTAAAGTAAGAAAATATAAATTCTATACTATAAGAATAGACTACTTAGGATTTATTATCGAACTAGAATAACTATAAATAGACCTAAATAAATTAGTAGTAATTAGAGACTAGCTAACTTTAAAGTTAGTTAAAAATATCTAATCCTTTATAGGATTTTATAACTTCTATTAAACCTTTATTAATAATTAGAGTAATATAACTACACCTCTAACTTAACTATTAAAGAAAGATGTTACCTTTATATAGGGAAACGAATAAGAAAAAGCCTTCCAAGAAGTTAAGAAATAATTTTAGCAAGAACCGGTACTAAAACTCTATAACCTAGAAAAGAAAGCTCTTATAAAAACCAACGTATTAGGAACGAGAATAGCTAGAATCCTTATATAAATCTATAATAAGAAATAAT
>ML986592.1:478721-527768 GCA_010094045.1 Lojkania enalia
CTTTCTTCCAGCCTTTAAGGACGCGTTTTTTAATATATTTACGTATAAGAACTATTAAAAGGCTTTTAAAGTAATAGAAATTATTCTTCTAAATACGAAGATTATATTAGATCGCTTTAATATATAATTATATACCCTACTAGAACTACTTTTATAAGAAGATTCTTAGTAGTTTAAAACTCTAAGTAATATATATAAATTTAGATTACAATTAATACTTATATAAAAGTCCTTTATACAATTACTAAAAGAAGTATAAGAAGGATTCTTATAGCTTATAAAAGGTGCTAAGTTAATACTATATTAGAATACGCTTCTTTAAGCTCGCAACTCTAAACTTAAAAGGTAATTAGAAGAAGTAACTAAGTATAAAACGCGTAAAAGAAAGTATATTTAGTATAGTAGTATAGTATTATATAGCGAGGGATCTTTATATATAGCTGCTAAAGCATCTATAGGCTCTCAGCCCTTTAAGACTTATAGTACTGATACTTAAGAAAGGGCTCAACCAGCTTAATACTACTATAGTAACTGTAGTAAGACTAGACATAACACTTATACGTACTAAAAGGATAGTAGGGAAAATTCTAAATTAGATAAAAGTATATTATATATAAAATCTCTTATTAGTATTAAGTAAATTAACTTTTTATATATAGTATTTATTGCGCTAAGAAAAAGTAGCCGCTTTAATAGTTTAGCTGCTTCGATAGTAGAATACGTTACTAGTTTAAGTACTATTATTATTTCTAATACTAGTCTAAAATACGTATACTTTATTAGTTAATCTACTACGTTTATAATTACATCGTATTTTCTTTCTAATTCTAGTTCTATTAACTCTAGTAACTTAGTTATAAAGTCGATTATAATCTACTTCTATAGTCTTTTAAATATTTCTAATAGCTATAAGAATTTATAAAGCTTATATTTTATAGTCTTATTCTTTCTATATTCTAAATACTTGTAGAGTATATCTTATACTTTTCTTCTTACGTTAGTAAGAGTAAAACTCTTCTTTAGCTTTTACTCTATTTCTACTACTCTTAGGTATTTCTATTCTAGTAATTTATATAATTCTTTTATTATCTACTATTATATATATAGATATATATATAGTTGTTTCTAAGTTATATTTTTAATTACTTTTACTTCTTTACTATTTATTAGATATCGCTCTATTATCTATATATCTCTAAGCTTTTACTACTAAGTTTACTCTAGTATATTTAATTTTATAACTTAAGCGACTTATAGATAATTATATATAAGAGATCTATCTAATTTCTATTTTAGAATTACGTCTCTTTTATATCTTTCTTTAGTTATATAGTCGGCTCTACAACTTAGTATATCTATAGCTATATTTTCTAACCCTTTCTAGTATATTATCTTAAAGTTATAGTCTACTAGTTATTCTACCTATCGTATTTATCTTTCTATAAGTTTCTTTATTATTATAAAGTATATAAAGTTTTTATAGTCTATTTAGACTTTAAATAGGCATTTAGTTCTTATTAAATATACTCGCTATTCTCTTAACGCTTTAACTATTACTAATAGTTCCTTATCGTATATATTATAGTTAAGTTCTTCTAGTTTTATTTTTCTTGAAAAGTAGGCTTATAGCTTCTACTTTCTATCTTCGTTTTACTAGTTTAAATAAGCGCCTATTACTTTATCTAAAGTTTTAGTTTCTATTTAGAATTACTTCTCTAGGTCTAGCATCTTTAATATTAATACTAAAGTAAAGTAGGCTTTTAATTCTTTAAAAGCTTTTTACTACGCTTTTTACTATTTAAACTCTTTTTCTTTCTTAGTAATTTCTATTAAAGATACTACTACTCTAGAGTACCCGCTTATAAATTTTCTATAGAAATTCGCAAAACCTAAGAATAATTAGACTTATTTAACTAAGGTAGATACTAGCTATTTTAGTATTACTTTAACCTTTTCTTATTCTATTTTAATACCGTCTTTAGATATCTAAAATTCTAGAAACTCTATTTCTATCTTATAAAACTCGTATTTCTCTAGGGCTATAAGTAACTTATATTCCTATAGTTTCGCTAATACTTTTCTAATATATTCTTTATACTCTCTTAGTAATCTATTTATATAGACTAGAATATTATCTAAGTACGCTGTTATAAATATATTTAAGTATTTTCTTAACGCGTTATTTATAACCGTTTAGAAGGTTACTAGTATATTTATAAGTTTAAATAGTATTACTAGATATTTAAAAAGATCTTCTCTTATCTTAAATACTATTTTCTATTTATAGCCCTCTTTTATCCGAATTTAGTAGTATCCTTCTCTTATATTAAACTTTATAAACTACTTAGCTCCTTATAATTAACTTATAAGTTCTATTATCTTAGGTAATAGATATCTATTCTTCTTAATTGTGTTATTTAGTTACCTATAATCCATATATAACTTTAGTTTACCGTTCTTCTTAGATATAAATAGTATTAGTAATACTATTTTACTCTAACTTAGTTATATATACCCTTTCGCTAAATTCTTTTAGATATACTTCCTAAGTTCTTCTTTTTATTCTTAGTTTAAATTATATATTAGACTAGATTTTAGTTTCTTTTTATCTTTAATAATAATCTTATAATTATATTTCTTATACTTAAGTAATCCTCTATTCTCCGCTTCTTTATATAGCCCTATAAATTCGCTATAATCCTTTTAGATTTCTTAAAATATATTATCGTTCTATAGTTTCTTATATACTTTTTAAACTATAATAATACTTAGTATCTATTTTATCTTCTTAAGATATTTTACTATCGTAGCTGCTAATACTCTCTATATTAACTATAGACCCGAGAGATACCTTACTTTATACTATTCTACTATTAGTTCTACTCTAAATCTACTCTATAGCTTATAAACTATCTCTTACTACTAATCTACTCTAGAATTATATTTAGCTAGCTAGTTTATATCTAGTAATATATTAAATTTTTCTAGGTTTATAATATTAATACTCTTTATATTAGTATATTCTATAATATTAAACGCTTACTTCTTAGTTTCTATTAATATAACTCCTCTACTATGGTCTATTAGCTTATCGTCTACTAGGTATATTATATAAGGTACTATTTTTTTCCTCTACTCTATATTATTCTTATAAACTTATTATACTGATATAAATATATTTAAAGCTCTACTATTAAGTAGTATTTTAAGCTTCTTTCTATTAAACTCTATTTAGAGTACTATATATAAAAGTACTATACTAGTAACTCTTCTAATAGCTTTTCTACCCGGTTCCTCAGCGTAGCTATTACTTTAGAGGCTACTTAGTTTTTTAACTAAGATAGGAAGAACTCTACCTTTTCTTTCTCTTCTTTATATAATAGATATCTATCTATATTATACCTTATCTATAGTTTTTAAGCGTAAATAGCCTTTACCTATTTACTATATATCTTATACTTCTATTTTAAGAAATACTATTACTATTTAATTAGTTAGTAATCTTTATTTAATTCTTACTATCTAAGTACTTTAAATACTTTTTAATAGTACTAGTATCTAACTATATATTATTTCTAGCTTAAAGCTTTATATTTCTCTAAATATATATTATTTTTAGAATATTTCTTCTTCTTAAATATATTTACTTCTATTATCTTACGAGCTATAATATTAAATTATCCTCTAATATCTTTCTACATCTCTCTTACTTCTAAAACTACTTTTCTTAGCTCCTTAACTTCTATAATAATTTTACTAAGCTAGTATAGATACTCTATTCTAAGGTAAATTAGACTTCTATAAATCTAATAATACCTATTTTCTATATAATCCTCTATCTTATTCTAAAATAGTAAGATTCTTAATAATAATTATATATCTATTTTTAGCTATACTTTTGGCTTTATCTTAATACCTTTATATATTAAGTAATTGTCTTAGTAATAGCTAGCCCAATCTTTTTTATAGCTGTTCTTATAGAGTAGTATATATTTTCCTTTTTTACCTTTTACCTATTTTATAGAGTAGCTCTAATATATCTCCTATATATACTCGAATATTTCCTTATCCGTGATTTTTCCTACTAACTTTACTATAGCTTCTAATATATTCTAACTATCTTAAAATATTACTTCTTTAAATAATATATTCTAATATTTTTAGAAGTATAATCTTACCTAATATATTTTATTATAAATCTAGTACTTCTTTTACTTTATTCTTTCTAGGATTAATATACTATTAAACTTTAGTATACCTAGTAGGTATTTTATATATCTAATAACTACTACTACCCTTCTTAGTTGTAGCTAATAATTACTTTCTTCTTTTACTAAATAATATATTCCGCATCTATTATCTATATAATATATCTAGTACTATATTAGTTGTTAGTATCTATTAGTAGGTTATATAGTTATTATTTAAGCTTCCTTCTTCTTATTTAAATATTCTTTTATATAATACCCTTTTTATCTATATAGAAGATATACTCTCTTTTTAAACCTTTCTTTCTTAAGATTACTTATCCTTAATCATTAATAGTTCTTTCTCTTATCCTTTTCAACTTTTCTAAGGACTATTAGATTACTATCTTATAGTACTATCTTACTTTCCTTCTTAATTAATATAAATATTTGCAGCTAAAATTATTTCTCTATTTCCCGCTCGTATTAATAGTTGTTAATTCTAACCGCTAATTCGATTATTTCTAACAGCTCTATTAGCCTTTCTTCTCTAGCTAGATTATCTTTAACCTTATCCTTAAGCTCTTTATAGAAGATTTCTACTAATACACTATTATCCTATTCTAGTCTAATACTAAATCTCTAAAACTCTATAATATAGTCTATTATTTTTTTAGTTTAAATTAGCTTTAGTAATTTTCTTTATACTTTCTATTCTATATCTACTTCTCCGAAGATATTTTAAACCTTATTCTTAAATTCTTCCTAGCTCTTAAAGAGTTCGTCTATAGATTCTCTAGTCTTCTTTATATTACCTCTATTTTCTAGCTAATTAGCTATAAATAGCTTAGTTTATACTAGTAGTATCTCTTCTATATTTATTATTATAACTAAAATCTTATTTTTATTTAAGAAAAAGATTATATTATTAAATTTAAAGTATAGCTCTATTAATATAAGAAAAGAGTTAATATATTTTTTCTTACTATTAAACTTCTTTAATAAAGCTATTTTAGCTTATACTTACTCTTTAGCTTTAACTAGATTAGTTCTAGCTACAGCTAGCTTATATTATATCTATATAATATAGGTCTCCTATTTCTATACTTTTTATACTATAATTTCTTTTAGGGCTTATAGCCTTTAGATTATTATAACTTAACTTTATAATATAGTAGATATCTTTAAATAGTTTCTATTCTCTTAATATTAGGTAGTTTTATATTATTAACCTATATACTACTAGTATATATAATAACCGCTATTATAGTCGTATATACGCTAGAGCCTTATTTATATTAGATTGGTTAGAGGTGGTAGTTTTAGTAAAGAAAGAATAGTAGAATTATCTAGTTCTTTAAATATAATAAATATATTCTTAGAAGTCTAATATAATAATAAGATAAATCTATAAAAATAACTATATAGGATTTAATCTATTAAAGAAATCTTCTATCTTATATAGTTAGATTTAAGACTATTAAGCCTAGCTTATTAGGTCTATTAGGTTTATTAGGTCTCTTCTACTATACCTAACTGTTACGGGCATCCTTATAGGAACCCCTATACTAGACCCAATTAAGATTTGGGACTCTATATAGCTGGAAGAATAAGACTAGTATAAGGCACGTGACGCGCTTAGTAGCTTAGCTAACTAAGTGACTGAGCAGGAAAATAGTAAGGGAACTAAATTGTATTTAACGACCTTACGAGTCTAATCTTTATAGCTTTTTATAGTTAACTTAAATATCTTTATATACTCTACTTACGTACTTCTATTATAAGCCTATAAGAATAATACACCTTATAGCACGTAATTACTCTTAGTTATTACCCACCCTATACCTAGCTAATTAGAAGGGCTGTTACACTTTAACTACCCTCGTAAAGCTAGAAGAAGTAAGACCAGTCAGACTACCCTGGTTATAAGGAAAGAGATACCTTTAATAAGTAACATAGGAAACTCACGCAAGCAGAATATCGGGATTAGCTAGTAAAGCTACCTCTTCGGAGGTAGGTATAATAACCACATTTATAAGAATATAGAACGAATTAGTGTAATAATAGGAACAGCTAGTTCTAGTAGATAAATAGATAAGAAGCTTAAAGGAGACTTAGGACAGCCTTCTCGAAAGTCTTAAAGGAATATAAGGAATAGTTAATAGTAAATAAGGGATAGGACTTATAGGAATTATTTAAAAACTTGAACAAGTTAAAAGAGTACTACTAATAATATATTACTAACGACGAATTAAACTAGTACTACTCGATAAATTCGACGGAACCAGGTCTAAGCTTAAAGAATTCCTAGCAGCAGCAAGGATCCATATTAATGCTAACCTCAATATTATCTAATATAAGAACGAGAAAGTACTATTTATAGGAGTATACTTAATAGGTAAACTACTCGACTAGTTCTAGTCCTTTCTAATAGATTTTAAGAACTATGTAGAGGAATACTAGAAGAGTAAAACTAAGGTGATGTTTATAAGCCTAGTATACTTCTAATAGAAACTTAAACTAGCGTTTAGAGATATCGATAAAGTACGAGTAGTAGAAGATAGACTTTACAACCTAGTTTAACTAGAATCTATTACCTTATATATATTAAGCTTTTAACAGCTCTCGAATAAAGTTGCCTAGGATAATTATAGTATAATAGTAAAGTTCCGCAGAGGATTAAAAATAGAAATAAGAAGAGTAATAATATATATAGAGTAACCGCAGGACCTAGTATTATACTTCTAACTAGCGAAGAGAATTAACGACGAACTATACCAGTTTAAAAATAAAGAAAGATAAGCGCACTACTAAAGGGCACGTTTCTTAGTAAAGGCTGCTAATACGAGCGGACTTATAGATCTAAGCGCTACTAGGGAAAAGAAGCCTAAGCTATAGGTAACTTAAGAAAAGAAGACTTAGAAAAAAGATATTAAGTATTACAATTGTTAGAAACTAGAATATATAGTAAAAGAATGTCGAAGTAAAAAGAAAGAAAAGAAAAACCAGCCTATAGAAGATAAACCGCAGGAAGTAGGTAAAGAAAAACTAGCCGTAACTATAAAATACAGAACCTTATATTAGTTCTTTTATAACGAAGACGAGTGTTAAATATACTGGTAACTTAAAAAAACTATAGGATATTAGCCTTAAAAGAAAACGCAACTTATAGTAACGTAGAAATATATAAAAAGATAGCTAGAAGAAGTTTAGGAAATATTAGATAAGGATAAAGAAATAAATACTCTATTATAAACAGAAGAAGCTACTACTAGAGTACTAATATCTGAACTAGCATCTAGAGTATATTCTATATACCGACGAGGAATAATCGAGTATAAATAGAGAACCCCGGCTCCTATAATTACCCTATAAGAAGAACTACCTATAAGATTCTATAATAAAAATAGACTAGGATAAGATATTATTAATATTTACGAAGAATAGCAAAATACCTACCTTAGGGAAATCCGCTTCTTATACTTCTAAAAATAGATAGAAACTACGAAGGTAGTAGAAGAGCACCTTAATATAATAGACTGGGATAAGGCTGTATATATAGTATAGAAAGCAGTAGCCTTCTTATAAAGTAAAGTACTAGTAAAATACTGGGTATTAAAGGTATTGTGATATAAATAAGAATAGAACTACTAAGTTAGAGAAGACGATAACTCTTATATAAACTAACACCACCCAGTATATTTTAAGATAGTATGGATATCGTGCATTAAATAATAATATAAGGCCTACTAAGGAAGAAAGGAAAGTATAGGTATATAGCTAAAACGACTAAACGAAGACGAAGTACTAGGAAACCCTATAAAGTAAGAAGCTATAATAGAATAAGAAGTTACTAAATAAACCTAAAACTATATAGTACTTAAACCTAGACCTCTATTACCTAAAGCATATATTAGAGGAAGACTATAGTATAAATACCTAGAACGGAAATACCCGAAATATATATCTATAAAAGAAGCAATAGCCTACTAGCTTAAGATAACTTAGTTATACGGAAATGTAGGAGAATACTATCTTACAATACCTAGACAGTATTATAGCTATAAAGTATATATACTTATTAACAGTAGAGTAATAAAAAATTTTATAGCTAGTAACTATATTACTAGAAAGGGAATACCTATAATATAACTAGAACAACCTTATACAATTTAAATTATAGAAGGGAAAGATTTCTAGAAGAAAATTATATATACTATAGAACTAGAAGAGTTTAAAATTCTAGAAACAACCTAACAAGAATAAATATTCTAAATTATAGAGATTACCGACTATAATATTATCCTAGGAATCCTATAGTTGAGAAAAGAAAACCTTTAGATAAATTGGCAAACGGGATGAATTATCCCTAAAAACTCTAGCTAACTAATTAAGGAACAACTTACTGTAATAGTAAAAGAAGTAGTAAAAGAATTATTTCTAATAGAAAACGTATTATATAGCATACCTAAGGAATACTAATATTTAATGAAACAGCTCTAAGAACTACTATAATACCTACCTAAACACAGAGAACACAATTATAAAATTAAACTATAACTAGAAAAAGAACCTAGATATAGACTAATATACAGCCTAATACTAAGAGAAATAGAGGCTCTAGAATAATATATAGACGAACACCTAAAGAAAGAAATAATTAGAAAATTAAACTTATTAGTAGTACACCCTATACTCTTTATAGATAAGAAAGGAATAACCAACCTATAAATATATATTAATTATTATACCCTTAACAATATTATAATTAAAGATTAATATCCTCTACTACTCATTTATAATTTAAGAAACTAATTAAGAGAAGCTACTATCTTTATAAAATTAGACATCTAGAACGCGTACTATTAAATCTGTATTAAAGAAGGAGATAAATAGAAGATAGTATTTAGAATAAAAAGAGGACTCTTTAAATATTTAGTTATACTATTTAGACTTACTAATATACTAGCTACCTTCTAAAAACGAATTAATAAGGTACTAAGACTCTACCTTAGACGATTCTATATAGTATATTTAGATAATATCCTTGTATATTTAAAAATAAAATAGGAATATAAAGAATATATTAAACAAGTACTACGCATATTATAAGTAGTAAAACTATACTTTAAAGTAAGGAAATGCGAATTCTATACTATAAGAATAGACTACTTAGGATTTATTATTAAACTAGGATAACTATAAATAGACCCAAACAAATTAGTAGTAATTAGAGACTAGCTAACCTTAAAATTAGTTAAAAATATTTAATCCTTTATAGGATTTTATAACTTCTATTAAACCTTTATTAATAATTAGAGTAATATAACTATACCCCTAACTTAACTATTAAAGAAAGATATTACCTTTATATAGGGAAACGAACAAGAAAAAGCCTTCTAAGAAGTTAAGAAACAATTTTAGCAAGAACCGGTACTGAAACTCTATAACCTAGAAAAGAAAGCTCTTATAGAAACCGACGCATTAGAAATAAGAATAGCTAGAATCCTTATATAAATCTATAATAGGAAATAATATCTAGTAGCATATTACTTACAAAAACTTATACCAGTAGAAATAAACTATAATATATACGACCAAGAATTCCTAGCTATTATAGTATACTTTAAAGAATAGTGTATATATCTATAAGGAGCGAAATAGTAAACCGAAGTCTATTATAATTATAAGAACCTTACTACCTTCCTTACTACTAAAACTCTTACCCCTAGATAGGTTAGATAGTTATAAGAACTAGCTACATTTAACTTTAAGATTATCTATATTAGTAGAAAACAGAACTAAAGAGTAGACGCGCTAAGTAGACTACCAGGATATAAGTAAGAGAAAGAAACTACAGCCACACTACTAAGGAAATAATAAGATAGAAGTATAGTATATAATTACCTATAACTCGTAGCAACGGTTATTACTAAAGAAGTAAGCTAAATAATACTAATTAGATTAGTAATAGACGGGATACCCGAAGAACTCTAAGAACAAGAACTAGAATAAATAGATAGACTACTATATATCTATAATTAAATCTATATACCAGCTAAAGTTAGAAAAGAATTTATTAGGTAATTCTATAAAGCCTCTACCTACAGATACTAAAGAACTGAAAAAACGCTAGAACGAATCCTTAGGAGATTCTACTTTCCTAAAGTAAGAGAATAGGTAAAGAATATATTATAGGAATATATAGACTATTAATAGAATAAACCTAGTAGATATATACCCTATAGACTATTATAAAACCTAAAAATACCTACTAGACTATAGACAGAAATTACTATAAACTTTATTATTAAGCTACTAAAGTTAAAAGACTACCCTAAGGGAGAAGTATACAACTCTATTATAATAATTATAGATAGACTTATAAAATACACCTACTTTATCCCCTATAATAAAGTATTATTAGTAGAATAAATTATAAACATCTTTCTAAAATAGATTATAGTATAGTATAGAGTACTCTAGAAGATAATTATAGACTAAGATACTAAGTTTACTTTAAAGTTTTAGCAAATAATTATAAACTTACTAGAAATTAAATATAAAATATCTACAGTATTTTACCTATAGATAAATAGACAGATAGAATAAATAAACTAAATAGTAGAGTAATACTTATAGTACTATCTTAACTATAGATAAAATAATTAGATAATACTACTACTAATAGTACAACTCGCGTATAACAGTACTATATATAGTATAACTAGAGTATTACTATTTATAGTAAACTATAGGTATAAACTAAAAATATATAATACTCTAATTAAAGTAGTATTATAAGTACCCTAAGTATAAGAATAAGTTGAGATTATTTAATAAACACAAGACTTACTAAAGAAAGATTTCTAGTTCCTATAATATACTATAAAAAAATACTATAATAAGAAATATAAACAACTACCTTACTTTAAGAAGGGAGAAAAAGTTTAGCTGCTGAAACGAAATATTTAAAGTAAACAACTAAGTAGTAAACTAGACTATATTAAAATCGGACTATATAAGATTAAAGAATAAACGTTACCCGTAAACTATTAACTTAAATTACCTACAACTATAAAAATCTATCTAACCTTCTATATCGTACTTATAGAAAAGGCACCTTAAGATGCTGAACTAGTAGTATATAATATAGACGTGTATAGAGAGGACCTAGAATAGAAAGTTAAGAGAATAATAAGGTATAAAATATAGAATAGTAAATAGTACTATCTAATAAAATAGTTAGAAATAGATAAATACGGGAACCTATAGAACGATACCTAGAAACTAGAAGAAAACTTTAGCCCTACAGCATTATAGGTATATTATAAAAACCGAATTTACGAAGAAAACTAGAAGATAGAGTAGTAGGATTAAACGATGTTAGCTGCGTTATAGGAGGCGACTCCGCCTTAAGAAGGAGACCTACCTTATAATCCGCCTCTTTCTCTTCCTTAAGTTGCTTCTATATATATTTATAACCCTCTATCTACCTATATTTTACTTATTTACGAATTTTATAAAGACGCTGGATCTTTATATAAGCTATTACCACCTTATTAAGAAGTTGTTTTAACTCCTCCTAGGCTAGATAGATTTCCTCTTCTAGCCTTACAACTTCAGCATCCTACTTTACTACTAAAAAGAATCAGGAATAAACTAGTATTATAGAATTATAATATACAAGTAATCTAAGTATTGTAATTTACGTCGTACGATAAACGTATACTAGTATAAAGGCACTCTAAATAACACAATTTTTTAGATGTTTCCTTTTTATCTACCTTATAAGTTAACCCCTTACGGGAATACTAAGAATAAGGTATAATCGTTTTACCTAAACAGTCTATATAATTAGTATAATAGTATTTACTTAGAGTTAAATAATAAAGGAGAGGTATTAGAAATATATATAGTCTTAGCGAAAACAGTATATTAACCCTACTATATACTAGTTTAGAACGGGAAAACTCTTAGGCTGAGAGTTTAGAAGGGGAAGGTAGTATTACAGGTATCCTCGTAAAAACCCCCGCACTAGACCTAATTAAAATTTAGAATTCTATATAACTAGAAGAATAAAACTAGTATAAGGTATATAACGCGCTTAGTAGCTTAGCTAACTAAGTAACTAAGTATACTCAGTAGCTTAGCTAATTAAGTAACTAAGCAGGAAAATAGTAAGAGAACTAAATTATATTTAACAACCTTACAAGTCTAATCTTTATAGCTCTTTATAGTTAACTTAAATATCTTTATATACTCTATTTACGCACTTCTATTATAAGCCTATAAGAATAATATACCTCGCAGCACGTAATTATTCTTAGTTATCACCCGCCCTACACCTAGCTAATTAGAAGGGCCGTTATACTAACACTTCTACTATTATTATATATATAGGTTATACTATACTTTATTATCTAGCTAATTATCTCTCTAGTTCCCGCAGTCCTACTATTTACTATCTAATAATTGGTTCTTAATATACTTCTACCTATTATTATCTTATTAGTCCTCGTCTAAATCGACCTGTATAATAGCTGATATTAGATTAAGCTCTAGTTATAGAAGCGGTACCTCTTAGCATTCTTTATTTATAATAATAGTCTCTTTATAAAAGACTTTTCTATTAAAACTAGTTAAGTATAAGTTATATAAAAGTTATATCTTTTAGAATTTTAGAGTATATATAAAGTTTCTATAAATATAACTATAACTAGTAGCTCTAGTATTAATAAGAATATTAATATTTTACTAAACTAGGTCTTAATAGATTAAAAAAGAAGTTAGAATTAAGTAGTTTTATAACTATTTCTATAGAAGCTAGTTCTATAAATATATAGAGATTCGGTATAAGTATAGTTTTAAGAGATAACTTACTTCTAGAATAGATCTTTTAGCAACATTCTAGTTAGTAAAACTAGCTATATTTAAGAGTAAGAGTAATAGCTTTATCTATAAAATAATAATTGTATTAAAAATTGATTAGAAAATTAGTTAGAGAATTAAGAATAGGACCTATAAAATATAATAGAGTTCTAAAACCCTTAATAGATTAATAGTAGAGGAGTACTATATTCTAGTAAAATATATCTCTTACTACTATACTTATAATAACATTCTTTATAGTAGCGCCTTTCTTATTTATTAGAACCTATAAATATATAGCTAGAAGTATTAAGTTCTATAGTATTTAAGTTCTTTTAATAAGTAGTATAATACTTTAATTATTTATAGTAGTTACTAAATAGGTAATATAGGTTAGTATTATATAAGGAAATTAGGTTAGTATAGTTATTTAAGGTACTAGATATTATAATACCTATTATAATATAGTAGAGTTTATTAGAAAGAGAATATTAGAAATATATACTTTATCTAGTCTTATTTAGTTTAGTATCTATAATTAGGTGTTGAAATTTAGTAAAATAAGTAGAAAACCTACTTTAGCCTTATTTTAAGGTTTCTAACTTACTTTATACTATAGTCTTCTTATTATAGTTGCTATAGGCGGTATAATAATACGAAGAAATCGTTCTATAAAAAGCTTTATATATAACCTTATCCTAAAGCTTTTTACTTATCTTATCTTACCCCCAGCTCCGCCTCTTTTCCCTTCTATATATAATTATACACTCCCTTATAAGTAATTTAATAGTTCTTCTATATCCTTTTATATAAGGCCTATAGGTATTAATAGAATTTCTAGGTCTTTAAACCCTTATATACTCCTATATACCTCTAAGTAGATTCGTACTATATTTAGACCTATTATTTTATCTACGCTATTATATTATATAGAAGAATTTAATACTACTAGTAACGGCTTCTTTAATAATATTATATTAATTATTTATTTAACTATATCTAAGTTTAAAATATACCCGACTTAGTTTAGATTATAATACTTATATACTATTATATTAAATTATTTAGTTACCTAGATAAGATTTTAGAGACTTTCTATTAACTAAAGCCTTTAGGTTTAGAATTTCCTATCCTCTATAATTAGGATTACCTTTAGAAAAGCTATATAGAGTATACCTAGGTAGAAACTTAGAAACTACTAATAACCTATTAGAATTAGAGGCAACCGCCGATATCTAACTATAATTTACCTTCTAATTCCTATACTAGAACTAATATATGCGTAAGTTATAGTAAGAGTAAACTTCTATCTACGCGTATAGAACAACTATTACCTCCTATAGGGGGCCCTATAATAGGCGGACCCCTCTTTATAAGGCCTATAATAAAGAACCTATCTAATTCGGAGGGAAATTAGAGTAAACTAACCCTTAAGAAATAAATTACAATTTTATAAGAAGAGATTATACGCTTAATATAATAGAGAACTATTAGTTCTAATTAACCTCTATAAACCACCGAATTAGAACTAATAATATACTAAGAAACTTTTACAACTCCCCTAGTAAAAAACCTCTTAGCTACCCTTAAGCCCCTTTAAGCCTATCTTATTAAACGTATATCTAAGATTAAAAGCTTTATAGATAGTAGTAAACCTATATTTAAATAATAGTAAGCCTTAATCCTAAACCGACTTAAAATTAATATAGATTACTATCTAATAGAATATATATATATAGTATTAATATAGAAATATACTTTTAGTACTGTAAAAGGGTATTTAGAGCTAAAATACCTAGCTAAATTAGACTAGTATTAGTTTAAGAATACTAAAGAAATAATTTTACTTCTACAATTATATTTTATTATAGGTAATAAAGAGATAGAGGTATAATAGGCGTTTTAGGTTCTAAGGATAAATAAGGGAGAAGTATTCCTAACTTTTAAAGCTCGCTTTATTAGTATAGCTATTAGAGGATCTGTATCTTAATTTAAGTAGTTCTTCTATCTATAGAATAAGATCCTCTCTAGTTTAAGGATACTAAACCTTAGTTTTAAGCTTATATAGAAAGGCTCCTTTAATACTATAGTTACCTACTTAACAGCCTATAATATAGAAAGGAGGAGTATTTTTAACCTTCTAGAATAAACTATTAGTTTATAAGTTGCAGCTAAAATAAATTTAGATTAGTACTAGAAGGTTTCTAAGAGTTTATCTAAGGTAACCTATAATCTAATACTACCCCAATCTATTCTAGTATTAATACTTTATTCTACTATAATCACTTTCTAATAACTTAATAAGACTTCTACACCTAAAAGGTATATAACTCTAGATAATTACTATAATTATAGTAAACTAGGATACTTTACAAATAAATATATAGTTCTTAAAGTATAAGAAATAGAGGTTAAATAAGAGAAGATTAAAGAAGAAGAGTTCCTAGACGTAAATAAGTACTATCTAGATAGTTTTTAGGTGGGAAATAGAGACGTTTAGAAAAACTTTCTATCTTAAACTTAAGTAAGTATAACTTATTAAATATTAATTTATCGTATTTATTTAGAGGAAAGTACTTCTAATCTCTACTATCCTATATTTAAAAGGCGTTAGTATATAACTAAACGCTCTTATTAATATAAACGCCTAAGACTTCTTATTTCTTAATTCTATAGTAGTTAGATTACTCTTCTAAGCTCTATATATATTAATATAGTACTTACCCTTTAAAATTACTATTAAAGGTTTTTAGAACTAAATCTAAACCCTAGTTAATTAGTATATCTATTTATATCTATAAATTAATAGGAGAACTATTTAAAACTACCTATTTATTATTATAGATTTAGATATTTAGGATTATATTATTAGTATTAAATAGTTATATTATTTTTAACTCTAGCTAGATATAGATAAAAATTGGATTATATAGCCCTCTAAGTATCCTACTACTTATAATTCTTTACCTCCTCTTCTTATATAATTAACTTAGCTAATATATAATAAGAAGGTAGAGCTAAATATCTAGTAACGCGACGCTCTATAGGAAAAGAACTAGTATTAGTAGTTCTATAGTTTAACTATCTATTATATTAAAGGTCTACTAAAACTACTAAAACTATATTAGTCTTTTATAGCCTATAGTTTAAATAAGCTTAAAGCTTCTATATATCTATATATAATAAAGTCTAAACCTAATCTAAAGAAAGTCTATTCTTCTATTATTACTCTTATCTTAGCTAATACTTTCTACTTTAATATAAAGAGAAAAGAGAACAAGTTTTTCTTTATATCTCTATACGAAATCGAGTAGCTAATTAAAGATAAGTAAGCCCTAGAGCTAGAAGATAAGGCTAAAAACGAAGTACTAGTAAATCTCCGATTACTATCTAAATATTATAGGTATTAGAATATATTTAGTAAAACTATAGTTTATTAATTATTAGAATACTACTCTTATAATTATAAAATTATCCTTATAAAATTCCTTCCTAATAGTTATAGCCCGTTATATAAGTAGAATATTAAGGAGCTAGAAGTAACTAAAAAATATATTATAGATAATCTATAATATAGGTATATTAAGTAGAGTTAAAGCTTTTTTATATCTCTAATCTTTTATATCTATAAATCTAATAGTAACCTATATATCTGCGTAGATTATTATAAACTTAATACTCTTACCTATAAGAATATATAACGTATTCTACTATCGAAGCGGCTAAACTATCAAAGCGGCTACTTTTTCTTAGTATTATAAACACTATATATAAACTATAATAAATCTATAACGCGACCTTCTATTAATTTAATAAGAAGGTAGAATTAAGCTTACCTTACAGGCGTATAAATTAGGCTAGTTTAAGAGTGTGCAACGCGCTACTATAGCTTTTAATATATAATATTAACAACTCTCTACTCGACTTTATAGAATTATATTTCGCTCTTATATACAACTAAATCGCTAGAAGCTTATAGTAACCGAAGAATAAACAATCGTACAATATATTCTTGACCTTAATTTATAAGGATTTACGCCCCAGCTATATAAGGTAGTAGATATAGTAGATAAACTATTAGGCGTACGTAGTAGAATACTTATAGGAAAGAATTAGCCTAAACGATTTATAGTGCGTATAGATAAGCTTAAAACAGCCTTTAATTAAGTAAAGAATTACTAAAGAATAAAATAAGAGAATCTAGAGGTTATTAATATATAGTTTAAGCTTATACAGGATATAATTATAAAATATAGTATATATAATAATAATATCTACAACTTTAATAAGACAGGCTTTTAGATAGGTATTATTAGTACTATAAAAGTTGTTATAGGTTTAGAACGTTGTATAAGACCTACTCTTATACAGCTAGGCGATTACGAGTAGATTATAATTATCTAGAATATCTATACTACTACGTATGCAACCCTACTATTTATTATCTATAAAGGACGCGTCTATATCTCTATATAATATAAAGAAGTAGGTATACCGTACAATTAGAAAATTTTAGTTTTTAAGAACGGCTGGATAAATAATATACTTAATCTTAAGTAGTTAAAGCACTTTAATAAGTATATAAAGATATATTAGGTGGGGTTATATAGGCTACTTATTTTAGACGGTTATAAAAGCTACCTTAACTAGGAATTTAAAGATTACTGCCTCGTATAAAAGATCCTAATACTTTATATACCTTCTTATTTATCGTATATACTTTAGCCTCTTAATATAGTTTACTTCTTACTATTAAAACTAAAGCACTTACAGTATATATAAGACTTAGCGTACCAACGCGTCTACTATATTAATAAAGAAGGCTTCCTTCCAGCCTTTAAGAACGCGTTTTTTAATATATTTACATATAAGAACTATCGAAAGGCCTTTAAAGTAATAAGAATTATTCCTCTAAACGCGTAGGTTATATTAAATTGCTTTAATATATAACTACATACCCTACTAGAACTACTTTTATAAGAAGACTCCTAGTAGTCTAAAACTCTAAATAATACGTATAAATTTGGGTTATAATTAATACTTATATAAAAGTCCTTTATACGATTACTAAAAGAGGTGTAAGAAGGATTCTTACAGCTTATAAAAGGTGCTGAGTTAATACTACATTAGAATATACTTCTTTAAGCTTATAACTCTAAGCTTAAAAGGTAATTAGAAGAAGTAACTAAGCGTAAAACGCGTAAAAGAAAGTATATTTAGTATAGTAGTATAGTATTATATAGCGAGGGATCTTTATATATAGCTGCTAAAGTATTTATAGGCTCTTAGCCCTTTAAAAAGACTCGTAGTGCTAATACTCAAGAAAGAGCTTAACCAGCTTAATACTACTATAGTAACTATAGTAAGACTAGATATAACGCTCGTACGTGCTAAAAGAATAGTAGGGAAAATTCTGAATTAGATAAAAGTATATTATATATAGAATCTCTTATTAGTATTAAGTAAATTAACTTTTTGTATATAGTGTTTATTACGCTAAGAAAAAGTGGCCGTTTTAATAGTTTAGCTACTTTAATAGTAGAATACGTTATCTAATACTATATATAGATAAACTTCTATCTAGATCTACTAAAGTAGCAATTTTTACTAAGTTTAATATTTATATAGCCTTTAATAAGATTAGAATAGACTCTAGTTTTAAGAAATATACTACCTTTTAGACTTAATACGGAACCTATAAATATAAAGTTCTACCTTTTAAATTATATAATAGTCTAGTAACTTACTAGTATTATATAAATAATATACTAATTAACTACCTAGATAATTTTTATATTACTTATCTAGACAATATTCTTATCTACTCTAAAGATGAGGTAACATACGCTATCTACGTTAAGAAAGTTCTTAAGAGATTATATTAAGTAGGGTTATAAGTTAATATTAAAACGAGCGAATTCTATATTACCTAAACTAAATATTTTAGTTATATTCTCGTAAATAAAAGCCTTAAGGTTAACTTAAAGAAGATAGAAGTACTATATAACTAGTAGCTACCTACTCCTATAACGGGTGTAAAATCCTTCTTAGGTTTTACTAGATTCTATTAATAGTTTATACTAAAATTCTCGTATATTATAAAGCTAATTATTATACTATAGAGTTCTATAACCCCTTTTATATAGATTTTAGAATATAATATTACCTTTAAGAAATTAAAGTTAGCTCTATTAAGTATACCTATACTCTACTAATTTAACCCTATATTAGAAATAAAAATAGAAACTAACGCTTCTAATAGAGTAGTTATAAGAGTACTATTATAAAAATATTCTAATAGAAAATAGTATTCTATAATGTTTTATAGTAAGGTTCTATCTAGTTTAGAACTAAACTAAGAGATTTATAATAAGAAACTATTTATAATTATTACTACGTTTAAGTAATAGAGGGTAAAACTTACTTCTATAGCTACTAGAACTCTAGTATATACTAGTTATCGCTTACTTAAATATTTTATAATTATAAAGGTATTTAATACTTATTAAGTTTATTAGACTAAGAAATTAGTTTAGTATTAGTTCTAAATCGAGTATACCCTAAGTAAGAATAATACTAGAGTAGATATCTTTAGCTATTATAAATAAGATATAAAAAACTTAAAAGTAGCTTAAACTAATAACTAGTTAAGAATTCTATTTAGACTGTATTAACTTTACCTCTAAATTAATACCGAATTAGTCTAGTCCTATATTACCTAAATAATAACTTAAGTAGCTATATTAAATATTATTAAAGGCTAGAAGTAGATTATATTACTAGACTCTCTAGAGTTAATTAATATATTACTATAGAAAAACCGAGCCTTCTTTATATAGAAATATACCCTCTTATCTTACAAGTATTAAATAGAAAATAGACTACTCCTCTATAATAATTACTTATATATTTTATTAGATTTAGGCCTTTATATATAACTTATATAAGAGGCTTATAACTAAGTATCCTCTATACACCTAAGCGCTACTAAAACCTATTAGTTACTATCTTAGAAGTACTATTAGAAGGGTATAGAAGCTATTTATAAACGATATATATAGAATTATATTCTATACTATAAAGCTTATCTAATATAAACCTAAACTCTAGGTTTTATCTATCTACTTTCTATATTAAATTAACTAATATAGTACCTATATATTAACTTTAAAAATTTTCCTATAGATAAGTCTAGATATAATTAAATTATAGTAGTAATTAATCGCCTGTCTAAATAAGTAGTATTTATTTTCTACTATTATATAATTAATATATAGGGAATAGCTGAATTATTTATTTAATAGATATACTACTTTAATTATATATCTAAAACTATTATTTTAGATTAAAAATCTTAGTTTATATTTAGTTTCTAGTTTAAATTCTACTATATTTTAGGCGTAAAAATTAAACTATCTACTACTTATTATAAAGAGACTAATAGATAGATAGAGATTATAAATAAATATATTAATCAGAGACTACGCTCTTTTATATCCTTCTACTAAAATAACTAGAATTCTCTATTACTTATAATCGATTAAATATAAGCAACTCTATTTTATATAACTATTAGAATATCCCTATATTAAATCCTATATAGATTTAAACCCTATTAGAGTTAGGATTAGAAATATTCTATTAATCCTATTACTATAATAGATAAATTAAATTATAAGAATAC
Source organism: Lojkania enalia (assembly GCA_010094045.1). Taxonomy (NCBI): domain Eukaryota; kingdom Fungi; phylum Ascomycota; class Dothideomycetes; order Pleosporales; genus Lojkania; species Lojkania enalia. Next base: position 499,464 of record ML986592.1, read on the forward strand.
CTTAGCTCTAATAACTTATATATATATAACCTAGAAAACCGTAAAGGCTAATATTAAGAAAGTTTAAGATTATATATAATCTATTATTAACTATTACTAGTAACTAATTAATTAGTAGATTAGTAATATAGTCTACCTAAATACTAAGAACCTTACAGTCTAGAAACCGAGCTAAAAGCTATCCAATTAATAGAAAAGACCTTTTAAAGTACTAGAATAGGTTAGAAACTTATATTATTTATAACTACCCTTAGGGTTAAGAATATATAATATTTTTATACTAAACCTACTATATAAAAACCTCTAGAACCTTCTATTAGGGTAAGAAGCTCTAAAACCACCCGCTATTACTATTAAAAGGGTAGAAGAGTAGGAGGTTAAGAAAATACTAGCTAGTAAGCTATATTATAAGACCCTTAAATACCGTATAAAATAGGTAGGATATAATCTTAACCCGGTCTAATATAAAGCCTTAAATTTTATAAGTTTACCTTATAAGTTAAAAGCTTTTTATAATAAGTATCTAAATTAGCTAGAACTCCTAAAAGTTCTAACTAAATAAATTAAGGTATATAAGAATAGTATAGAGAATATAGATTATCTAGTAGATAATAATATATAAGAGTTAAGTAGTAGATTAGAAAACTAAATTATAGGCCCGAAATTACTTTTCTATAAAATTTAGAGGGTCTAATAGTAAGCTATTAGATACTTTTCTAGTCCTCTCCTCCTCTACCCTTCTTCCTCTTCTTTCCCTCTAAACTCCCCTTAAACTTCCTCTACTTTATATTTAGCCGCTTAAGAGTACTATAATATTAGTTTAAAAGCTAGATACTAGAGCTTTTAAAGTTAAAACCTAATAGAGTAATTTAGTACTCTAGTAGAATAAAGCTACCTAAATACTAGCTATAAGAAAGCTATCTTCTTAATTCTTTATAACCTAAGCTATAAGCGCTAGACTATAAGTAGATTCTAAAATAGTCTTAAAGGCTATCTTTTTATCCTCTTTATCTTCTATATATTAGGCTATTATCTATAGTTTAAGATAGCCCTGGAAGACTAGAAACTCCTTTTTATAGTAGAAGGGAATCTATAAGTATATTAGTAGTAAGTACCCTATTAGTATTAGATATAATTTATATAGGGTTATACTTTTTATTTTATAAGATATAATACTCGTATTTTTTTAATCTTAGAGATTAAAAGGTAAATATTATATACTACCTATAGGCGAGCGAGTATATAGCCTAAAGGTAGATAATTTAGAAGGCTTTTAAAAAGGCTCTAAAAGATAAGTAGAGTAGTATATTAATTAATTTTTTCTATAAGGCGTTAGTAATACTTTAATAATTAATAGTTCTAGAGATATATAATAATATATATAGAGTAGAAGTTATTATTTAGTTAAAGAAGCTTAGTTAATAGTAACCTAGTAATATACTAAGATTAGTAAATACTTATTACTATATACGACGAAATTGCAATATTAATAAACTATTATAATAGTAGTTACTAGCTAATATATAGGTTAATTATACTTACTGTAAAAATCTTACTTAATATTATATTAATATATAAATGTATCTCTATAGATAACTATATATATTAGCTTTTACTAATAAATACCTTCTTAAAGAAATTTCTTTATACTAGAACCTATTTATAACAGCCCTAATTCTCTTCTAAACTAGCGTAGATAGGGACTATTAACCTATAAGAAGGGGGGTAATATAATAATACGAAGAAATTATTCTACGAAAAACTTTATATATAACCTTATCTTAAAGCTTTTTACTTATCTTATCTTACCCCTAGCTCCGCCTCTTTTCTCTTCTATATATAGTTATATACTCCTTTATAAGTAGTTTAGTAGTTCTTCTATATCCTTTTATATAAGACTTATAAATGTTAATAGAATTTCTAGGTTCCTAAACCCCTATATACTTCTATATATCTTTAAGTAGATTCGTACTATATTCGGACCTATTATCTTATCTATACTATTATAAGTAGATTTTAAAAAGGCGACTAAGCTATTTATAAAGTTAATACTCTTATCTATTAATAGATTAACTAATATTACTAGATTTTATTTTAGATAGGAATAGATATATAAAAAGTAGATATATTTAATTAGATATTAGTTAATATTTTCTTCTAGTTTATAATAGAGCTTTTTAATAAAGTATTAAAACTCTAAACGTTTACTAGAAAATATTAAAGGGTTAAATAAGTAGTTAAAATAGAAATATAGGTTATATTTAGTTTTAAGCGGATTAGAAGTTAATATAAATATCTATTTAAAAGCTAGAGTTATAGATTAAATTAGGCTAAAAGTAGGTAATAGTTCTATTACTATTAATATACTAGTAGCTAGTAGAGGAGTAACTATTTAATAGCTACTAAATTCTCTTTATATTATTTTAAAATCTAACTTATAATAGTTCTTCTAGATTATTAATACTTCTACTAGTATCTTATTCTTCTACTATAAAAAGTCTAGTTTATCTTAAATCTCTTTAAGTATATTAATAAATACGTTCTTATCTATAATATATAATAGTAGATAATATAATATAATATTATAAACGTTTATATATAGTTAGTTAATTATATTTTAGATAGTTAACTCTATTACTATATACTATATATAAATATTAAAATATTATATAAAAAATAGAAATATCTATATTATATAGGTTTTTATAGAAGCTAGATCTATACTATTATATAGGCTAGCTAGATTAGTAAAACCATCCTCTATTATAGTTATAATAAGTCGGTTATATTTTAGCTAGTAGCTAATAGCTGTTACTAGTAGCTAATATAATCTACTACTAAACGGTTAAAACCACCGAGCGGTTAGTAACCTACTAAAATCTCTACTACCCTATTAATTTTCGTAATATCTCTACAATTATATAATAGAATATACTTATTTAAAGCCGATATAACTATAGTAAATAAAGCTTTTAAATAGGGTTAATTTAAGTTAAATCTAACTGTAGTATAGGCGTTTAAAGTTAACTATACTACCCTAAAAAAGCGCTATAATAGGAGACCTTATAGAGCTAATTATACCCCTAATTTAAAGAATTTTATAGAGCTAGAGGAGAGGTCGATTATAGACTATATACTTAATATAAATACGTGTAGGTTTTAACTTAATCTTAATATACTATAAAATATAGCTAATAAACTACTTTTTAATTGTAGTTAGTAATCTATTAGTAAAAATTAGCTTAATTACTTTATCTTACACGTTTTAGAGCTTAAATTATATATTAATCGATAATATAACTACTAAAAAGCTCTAAATAAAGATTCTAAAGTTATTTAAAGCTAGTTCTACCTTATATATAATACTAAAGCTAAATATAGTATCTTTAATAAAAATATATATAATTTCGATAAGACTGGCTTTTAAATAGGTAAAATTAGCCTAAGAATAGTTATTACTAGTACTAAGAGGCGATAAATACCTAAATCTATCTAGTCTAGTAATATTAAGTAGGTAATAGTAATTATAGTAGTAAATACGCGTAGCTAGCTAATTCTACTATTTATTATCTTTAAAGGCGCGTAATAATATAATATCTAGTACTAGTTAATTATAGATAAACCTTAGTAAGTTTTATCTATTAGTAAAAAGAGCTAGATATCTATTAAATATAGGTTTAAGTAGCTTAAGTACTTTAATAAATATACTAAAGCTAGTACTACTAGTACCTATTAACTACTTATTATAGACGGTTATAATAGCTATAATTCTATTAAATTTTATAATTATTATAAAGAATATAATATTATTATACTTTATATACCTCTATCCTTACCTTATCTTCTATAACTACTTAATATAGGCTATTTTAGTCTATTAAAGCGTATATATAATAAGGAGATTAAAAGTTTAATTTAGTACTATATTAACTATATAACTAAAGAAAACTTTCTACCTATATTTAAAATAGCTTTTAATAATGCTATTACTAATAAAAATATAGCTAGAGGCTTTAGAGGGTCTAGATTAGTTCTATTTAGTCTAGATTATATTATTTTAAAACTCGATATCTAAGCTTTATAAACTCTAATACTACTACTTTTAGAACCTACTAAATAGTAGTTATAAATACTATATAATTATTTAGAGGTAGAGTACTAAATATAATATATATAATAGCGTATAGAATAATATTAAGATAGCTTACTAATATTAATACTTAAGGGTCTTATAAGTCTTATAAAAGGTATTATATTTATAGTATATAGGTAGTCGTTTTTAGAGATAGAGAATAGAGATCTCTAGGCGGTAAATATAATATTTATAAAATATAAGGAGCGTAAATATAAAATAATTAAAGGTGTAAATACTATCTCTATATTAGATAGACTGTAATTAGTAAAGTAATAATAAGAAGGCTATTAAATAGAATAAAAAGGCTTAAATAGTTATAGTTAACTATACTAACTAAGATATTGTGGGCGCTATTAGGAGCTAGACTACTATATTAAAACGTATAAAATAGCTCTAATTAAAATATTAAATAGTAAGAATTATATAGATATTACTATATAATTAATTACTTTAATAGTTATAGAGATATTTTACTTTAAAATTAAAATTAGGTAGGTTACTAACTACTCGATAATTTTAACCGCTTAGTAGTAGATTATATTAGTTTAAGTATTATAATAAAAATAGTATAAATATAGGTATTATAGTATTACTATAATAATAATATACTAATTTAGAGTATGATTAAATATAAGTAGATAGTATAAAATATACTATAACCGCTATAATAAAACTAGATATAATTCTTATATATATTAAAAGAATATAAAAATTTCTATAGAATAATTATATAAGTTATAAATTACTATTATATTATTTAGTTATTAAACTATATATATATAAAAGTTAAAAAAGTTAATAGAATAGACTATTTACTTATATAAGCCGCTTACTTATAAAGTATATTAGCTAGAATTAGAAACTTTAATTAATAGATTTCTTTTTTTAGTAGTTTTAGAATATTTTAGATTAGATTATTATTTAAATATTTTTTATTAATAATTTCTATAATTAATTAATCTATTTTTATCTATTAAAATACTTTAGAACGAAGTAATATCTATTAATAATCTCTATAAACTTCTTCTTATATAGATTTATCTTATAATTTTTAAATTAATATATTAAACTTCTTTTTAAATCTTCTAAGTTAGTATATAATATTAAAGTTAAATTTTAATAGATATTTTAATTAATAGTTTTATTAGTAGTTTAACTATTTTATTATTATAATATATTATAGATTTTTATAGTTGTTTAATACTTTTATAAAAAATACTATATCTTCTAATTTAGGTTTTTATTATTTAAAATATTAGATAATTATAAGTAGTTTCTTATTATATATTTTATAAATACTTTTAGTAGAGTTTATATATTTAGAAAAATAGATAATAAGTTTTAGTTTACTATTAGTACCTTTCTAAAATAATATACTAGCTATTATAAAGTTAGATATATTAACTTCTACTACTATTAGTAGCTTATAATTAAGTATTAGAAAATTATTATAAAGATAAAAATATTCTTTAAATAGTTAAAGAAATATTAATAGTTATTATTCTAGTTAAATTAAATATTCTTCTTAGTTAGATCTATTAAAAGAGAAACTCTTTATAAGAAGTTACTAATAAATTATTAGTAGAAGTTTATAAAACTTATAAAAGTTTAAATATCTTTTATATTTTTAAAGTATTTCTAATTAATAATTATTTCTACCTTCTTTAAATCTATATAAATCTCTTCTATAATAATTATATACTCTAGATAGATTACTTCTAATTAGTAAAACTTATATTTATCTATATTAAACTATAAACTATTTGCTTTTAAAACTTTAAGAACTAGCTAAATATACTACTTATACTTCTTTAAATTCTTACTAAATATTAGAATATTATTAATATAGGTAGTATAGAATATATTAAAGTACTAGAATATATTTAGAATATTAGCTAAATTAAAAGATATTACTAAATACTTAAATAGTTTATAATATATATAAAAGATAGTTCTCTATTTATCTTTTTTAATAATTTTTAACTTATTAAATATAATAATAATATTAAGTTTTATATAATATTTAGTCTTACTAAATTAAGTTAATATTTTTTAAATTAGTAGAATCGGGTATTAATTTTTAATAATAATAGTATTTAAAATTCTATAATCTATATAAAATTAGAAATTACTTTTAAATTTCTTTATAAAGATTATAGGTATAGCTACTAGTAATAAGCTTATTCTAATAAATCCTTTAAATAAGTTCTTATTAAATACTTTCTTAATACTTTTAACTTATTCTAGAATATTCTATAGTATAAACTAAAGCTAGTTTAATTACTACTTTCTAATTTAATTTTATAATTATATAGTTATTATTTAAATAGTTTATTTATATTCTTATATTAAAAAATAAATAATAAATTATAGTATTTTTTAAATACTTTAGTAATAAAGTTAATATATATCTTTAAAGCTAAAGTTTTATTAATATTAGCTATTAATATAGTAAAAATTTTATATTTAAATTATTAAAAAAATAGACTAGTAATATACTACCTATATAATATATATTTAGTTATAGTATAAACTTTAGATATTTAAGTTTAAATAAGTTTTCTTAACTATAATTTTTTTAGAAGTTAAATTAGATTTAATATTAAATTCTTTTAACTAATTATAAGAATATATATACTATTATATATCTATAATTAGTAATATTAATTATTTATACCTTTTAGTTATAGTAGTATAGTAGTATAGAACTATACTTCTAATAAAAATTTAGTATATAGAAGTAGCTACTTTATAATCGTATTTAAAGTTATTAGAATTTATTATCTTCTACTCTACTTAAAATAGTAGAGTAGCTTTATAAAGGTTATTAAAAAATAGATTACTTAAATACCTTATAATAAAGTTAAATAGCTACTTTAGAGTAAATTATTAAAGATTTTATATAGTATAAGTAGTATAAAAGAAAATATATATAAGAAGAAAATATTCTATTAGTTCAATAGAGTCTTAAAAAGGCTTCTAGTATAGTAGAAGGTAATAAGTATTAATAGAAGCTATTAGTACTAAATAGTATATATATTATAAAATACCTAGATATAATATCTATATATATAAATTAGACGAAGATAGTATTTATTAATTCTATATTAGAATATCTAATCAATATCTTATAGTATTATTAAGCTAGTTACGTTTAAAGCTTAATACTAATAGTAGATCCCCGATCATTTGTACGACTAGATTGGGAGTCTCGTGTGGCTTATCCCGAACAACGCATGTAAGGGTTTTGGCCGAGATGGCCAATGAATAGATGCCTCGCCTTTTTCAGTCCGATAATCCGAGAAAACAATGTCAATAGGCGCCAGGAGGGCAGGCTACCATTAGGAACGTCTTGCGTTCACAAGCTTCGCTCCTTCTCACTTAGAGCTACCGTCATCTCGAGATTGATTACGCAACGCTGCTAGACATATAGTTCTCCCTAGCTTTAATTTTGTAATCTCTCAGCCGAGCTCCAAATTTCTAAACCAGTCCCTGGAAATTCTAGCTCGACATTCCGTCTGTGTCGATAATTGCTCATTAGTGGGACACGAAAATAAAAGAATGATTAGATTTGCTTTTTCACGGATGCATATTATCGAATCGAGGTGCCATATCTACCGGCACCAGATTCTATCTAAAGTTCTGCTTCTTGCGAGAATACGTAAGTGACTGGAAAAAACAAGAGTCGGAGGCCTCGAACTGATCTTCTGAAGAAAATACGTGATATGCCATAAACTCTAAATGCAAGAATTAAAGATCCAGAGATATCCCATGTAATTTGGGGCATCTTCGGAAGGAGTTGCGTTGATTCTTTATTAGATGGGTCAACTAGATCCGTCGGCTTATTTCCATTGCAGCCCCTATTCAGCAATCTTGGTAAAATATCATATTGAGTTCTCGAGACTGTTTAAGGCGCGCTAATCGAATAACTCTCTGTAGCTGTTCCCGGGACCCAAAATGCTCCCTATTAGTGATCGTACATGTCCGTTGTGAAAGAGCACAATGCATACTTTGTTAGACATAATAAGCTCTTTTTATCCCGAGCTTCTTTGTTTCTTTATCTCCCCCTACATCATATCCGCGCAACAAGTGCGATCTACACAATGCACGCCCCTCCCTATATGAACACTCACAATTCTCTTCCGATTTCTCGGAACCGATCCAAACGTCGCGCTCACAGAGCAACATACAAAATGCCGGAAACTTAAACATTGGAGATATAGCCCAAAATCCTACGTGTGCACTCACTCGCACTAGTAGCAATCCCTGAACCACAAGATGCCCCTCCAACTAACCAAAACTTCTAATGGTATCAAGACATTGTCAAAAAAGCAGGTGTGGTACGAAGCCGAGATAGATGAAAATGGCCAGAAATGGATTGTCAAGCACTTCGGTAAAAAGTCAAAGCACGACAGGAAGGTTGCAGCTGTGGAGAAGAACCAAGGTAAGAAGAAACTGGAGTAGAAGAGATAGAGTACTAGGGAGACTGGACGCTATAGTGAGGATGGGGAACTGCCTGAGGAGTTTGAAGGCCAGGCCCTAGAGAGGGACGGGCATGTCGGTGACAAGAATGATGGGACGGCTGAAGAGCTGGCAGGGGTGCAGCTTGAGGAGCGGACTGTGGAACAGGCAGAACCTGCTGGGTTGTCTAAGGGGAAAGGGAAGGCAAGAAAGAAGAGGTAGATATTTTTAAAGCGTTGGTGAATATAGTAGACTGCTATTGCCATAGTAGGGTCCAGTAAAAAGATGCAAAATTAACTTGACTTTTTGTTAATATCCAAACCGCGTACATCTCCTATCAGCTAAATCAAAATGTAAATACGGGACATATAGAAAAGATGCCCAAATGGCACGATGCCCTTCTATTTGTAGTCTATCTAGTTAACCATTTGACCCCCGGGCAACTCGGTTAGCCATCCATCAATATTCTCCTTGACCTTCTGCTGCTGAGCACACTTGTTCCCCTCTGTAATGCTCTGAGACTTGAGCTCAGGGCAATTAATATAGCAGTTCGAATCCATAGCTTTCTGGAGTGCATTATCTTTCCAGCCGAAGACGTAGTCGCCGTGGTTGCCGTAACCAGTCCTGAAGTGAACATATTAGCATCTATCTGAGAACACAACATAAAAAGAATAGCTAAAAAAAAGGAGCGGGAAATGTGCTAAAGGGTTAACATACGCATCGCCAAAGCTCCAAATAAATGGCTGCGAGCCGTCCTCCGGCCACAAACTCATATCGTTAAACTTTGTAGTATCCCAAATGACCTCATAAAATAGCTGTGGAATCTTTATAGGATGAGATGCTGGACAAGGTCCGTCAGATTCGAAAGTCCCGCTAGAAGCTATTATCATATCATCAGCCACTATGATTTAGCCTTTATTCGGATGAAATCGAACTTACGATAAGCGACATGGCTCATATGATCCGGCGAATCAAGATTCACGCCATCCCAGCATGTCGGAAATCGTACATTGGCCATGATACCCGCTGGACATGGCTTCTTTGGGAAATCAAGGGTTTCGCCAGTTCGGGTGTTCATGTTCTGCAGACATGTGTATGTTAATTGGCGGAAACGTTTGGCCTCGGTTTCGGTGCGGTAAGTTGGATTGCCTATCTTAGTCAGTACCCTCACCATCACATGATCTGAGCTCACGATTTCCATAGGACGTACCAACGATCATCCGAAATCCTTTCTTGAAGGCTGTAATCTTCTCCCTCGGTTTTCCCATCTGGATCGTAGGTGTGTAATATACTGTCATCCCACCCTGTGATTGTTCGAACCCGACGTTTCCCTTGATCGGCACACGCTTGAATGTCCCGTTTCGAGCTCGGAAGAAGAGGACCGCTGTCCAGTAATTCGAGAAGTCTTCTGCAAACGTACAGGTCGTGCAGGTAGCAAGATCTGGAGGTGCCACGCTAGGGTCCATGGATGCCTTCACCAAGATTAGAGAATTCAACAGTATGGGTTATGAACCTACATTGAATGCATTACCCCCAATAATCTGATGAAGATGCGGGGATTGAAGTTCACCAGGGTTAACAAGTGGGTCCAGGCGCTCGATGACAAGCTGGGAGCAAGAGAAGCGAAGAAGGGCGTGGATACTAGGCGCAAGAAGCGCGCTGAAGGCATATGGTGTCCAACGCATTGTGACGAGTACAGAAGATGGCTAGAAATTGAAGATAGAGGTAACAGGTCCACAGAGGAATCAAGCGCCCCTTTAAATGATATGACCCCTACATGCCTATTTTCTAGATAAATCAATCAAAGATCGGCTATTTCGTTGTTGCATTGCCTGGTCTCGTGGCAATATATCATGGGGCTGTTATTGGCAAGGATATCAAAAGGTATATGGAAGTCACTGTTCCGAGTCTGTGGAAACGATTGTTGATCATGCCCATATCAGGAATAGGCATAAATATTTAATTGCAATGGGAATGAGTCAACCAATTGCAATATCCTGAGCCACGTTATCATCGCTGGCAAAACCTTTTCTTTGACGTCGAATGAAGCTTTGCCTCATTCATTTACTACTTTAGCAACAAGGACGGTTTATTGACGGCACTAGTCGCTTCTGCCGGCATCTGCACCCCCACAATCTTTTAAATTGACTCTCCACATTGAGGCCCAGGTACTAAGCATATCGCCATTTGATTGAGGTATACGAAAGCTTCCGCTGTATATAAGTCGCCAACAAGCGCGTATAGGCCTATATCTGCGGTATTTCTAAGCCCGAGGCACATGAAGCACTTTGCTGCAGTGAAACTCAAGTCAGTGTAAATCTATCCGTACTTCAGAGAATACGATAGGTGTTATCACAATGTTATTAGAAGTGTGGTACCACTGAGAACCGGAAGACGTGCTTCTCAAAAGGTTGAATTTATGGAATCTTGACAAGATTGGATTACTTCAACCAGAAAAACCTGACTTGCTGATTGATGTCAGAGGAAATGAATCGTGTATGAAAGACTAGAAATACAATGCCATGCTGAGTTGGATTAATGATAGAAATGCTGTGTATACCTCTTCAATCATATATGAACTAGGAACCCCTTCAAATGGAATTAGGTTCGTTGCCCTCGTCACTGCTTGGAATATCGCTCAACTCGTCGCTTTAATTCTCAGTCTCTTCACCCTTAGATCTCTTCTTACCCTTGATTGTACGTGGCTTAGCTCCCCGCGGCTTCGGGGCACTACCCTTTCTCCCACCTGTGCGCTGCAATAAATGGTCAATGACGCAACCGTCTTCCCAGCCCATGCTGGTTTTCCCGGTAATAGCACGACATCGTGGGCATGTTTTCCCGTGTGTAATAAAGAGTTGATGAAGAGGATACTTTAGCTCGTCTGGGATCCTAACCTCACAATGCGCGTACGTCGAGTTTCGATTAGGCCCAGCAAACTTGCCTTTAGCTCCGGGTGCTACACCAGCTGGATCACCCGGCGCTGGGACCCATCCCAGCCACTTACAAAGACGGAAGACATGGGTGTCTACGGCAAAAGAAGGGCGTTGGAGGCAGAAGAGGAGAACGCACGATGCGGTCTTCGGCCCAATACCAGGATACTTGGTCAAAGCATTGAAGGCGTCGTCGTTAGAAAGAAGGTGAAGATGATCGAGTGAAAGGACGTTTTCTTCGGCCTTGACTATCTCAGTGTTCTTTCCCTTTGGGGGTTTGGCAATACTGGGGGCTTTGGAAGACGCTACTAAGGCGCTACGTCGAGCTTGGTTCTCTTCCCACACCATCTGAAGGATCTTCTTAATATCCTTGCTCTTTACGTCCGCAAGTCCCCCAATCTTAATCGCTTCGAATATGTCTCTGGTATCTGCCAGGCGTACTTTATTCCAATCTACACTACCTTTCCCAACGCCCTCTTGCAAGATCCCAAACTTCGCTACCAAGCCGGCGAAAGCCCGCGACGAATTCGTACCAGAAGTTGCGGCAGATAAACGGGTACGAATAAGGGCATCCAATACCGATGGTACTTCACCGCAACCGGAAACGTTTAGCGATGGCATTGGGATAGTTTCCGGTGGCTTGACCTCTCCATGAACACTAGACAGCAGGCGAGTGACCTCTTGACACTCTTCTACAGTCGGATGCGGCCAGTTGGGGTAAGGGCTTTGTCCAGGCGTGAGGCCGTACGTATTATTCTTAGCTTTCTTCTGGGGCGACTCAGAAGTTGCTGTAGCTTTTGTAACAACGTGGATTGCGTCTTCCGTTTTCAACTCCACACCCTTCTCAGTTTTGCTAGTCTTTCTGGCCCTCTTCGTCGGCCGCCCGACTCCATTCTCCTGGCCGGCAACAGGCAAATTTGGGATTCTATCGAGGTTATGTGGAAGCTTATTGATGCCATCATCATTTTTCACGGCAGGTTGTTGATTTCTCCTGCGGGAACTGTTGGGCGTACTTGGAAGATCTCTAAACGGTTGTGTATTCGTCTCTGTTTTAACGGCAGTCTTCTTCTTGTTCTGCGAAGGCCCTGACGTTGCTGGAGGGCTTGATAGCTGTACTTGCTCCCCCGCGGCAACTGATGGTGGTTGAGAAGCGGCGAGCCTCGCTGCAGAGCTCCTGGTTACTCTTGCTGCCATATTGATGGGGTGCACAATGTTCGAGCAAAGAGTAAGAGAGCTAAGGCGCCCTCTCAAGGAGTGTATAGCTAGATGCAGCTTTGAAAGACAAGCGCAGAATGTGATAAATGTTGACGGCGTTATCTGTACTATCAACCACAATTGAGCAAGGAAATGACACTCTTTTAGTCTTCTCTAGATCTAGTGAGGAACACGACGAGAAATCCGAGTGAATGGAACAAGAGCGAGTAACTAGAATGAATGTGAATGCTAGATCAACAAGAGGTGTTCAGCGTCCCTTGAAGAGTGAATGCATGACGTTTTGAAGAGGGAGCTTTGACCCTTAGGACGGATGCAAGAGTCCTCACAGTTTAGCGGGGCCGCCGCCCACGTCCATCAGTCGGAACGAAACTTCACCCCACGACGACTATTCCTCTACACCTCGTACACTCCAGCGCCTGAAACAACCTATTCCTCGTCCGACTGTTCTTTCTCCTCTGCTGATTTGCCACAATGGCTGGAAAGGCGCCGTTTGTAGTACCGGCACTTAGACGACATACAGCGACCATCATTCTCGCGCACGGGTTGGGCGACAGCGGCGCCGGCTGGCAAGGCAATCCACCCGAACGCATTGTCAAGATACTGATCGATATGAAGGATGTTCCTCGCCGAGAATTGGCGGCGGCGGAGCAAGTTCGAAGAGGTCGCCTTCATCTTCCCAAACGCGCCTAATATACCTATTACCGTTGTGCGTATCCCTGCGTATCCACCCATTTGATCGCGGCCCGTCCCTCCAATGAAGAGGACCCATAACTAGAAATCAATGTGCTGGAAAAATACTGATTGCTATAATAGAATATGGGCGTGCGGATGCCCGGCTGGTACGACATTAAGTCTCTCAGCGACCTAGCCAGCCGCGAAGAGGACGAGCAAGGTATTATTAGATCCCGCGACTACTTCCACTCCCTCATCGATGCCGAAATCGCCAAAGGAATTCCTGCGGACCGCATCGTTATCGGGGGCTTCTCACAAGGCGGGGCCATGTCCCTGATCTCCGGTGTCACATACAAGAATAAGTTAGGGGGCATCTTCGGTCTGAGCTGCTACCTGCTCCTGCAGTCGAAGCTCAAGGACATAATTCCAGCCGATAGCCCGAACAAGGACACTCCTATCTTTATGGGTCATGGTGACTCCGATCAAGTCGTTGCGCATAAGTACGGGAAGATGAGTGCGGATTACTTAAAGGATCTTGGCTATAAAGTCGACTTCAGGACATATGAGTAAGGATAGGGTTAGAGCTAACTTAAACGCTACAATCGCTTATCATCTGTTTAGGGGCCTTGTTCACTCCGCAGATCCTGAGGAGATTGATCACCTCGAGTCCTATTTAAACCAACAGATACCAGCTTTAGGTGATGAGAAAAAGCCTGAGACTTCCCTTTGACTATCTCTGCGCTCTTCTTTCATTCATCCTATAGCGTCTACGGAGGCTATGGCAGCCTTAGTTTTGGTAATGACCTTGGCGGTTTTAGAGGTTGCGACGTTCAAGAAGCGCATGACGAAAGTGCGGGAGTAGAGCATTCCGGAAGAACATATCAGGGCCAAAATCGGTGTGCCCCCGCTCTATGTAGATAGATTCCCACACAGTGATGAACGTATACACAAGCAGGTAATTCGTGATTGTTTCATTTACCCTACCCTCGTTCGATGCAAAGACATACTGAGCAGCCGCTTCTGTAATAGGTGATATATTAATGATAGAAGCAAGAATATATCGTCTCCTCAAATTCTCCCCCTATCTCCATCTCCAATTTCATCATGTGAGCCATATTAAGCTACATGTAGTCAAAGAACCTTCCTCAACACGTCAGCTGTGTTCCTCAATTTCTGCTATTAAAGCTTTTCGTCTCCGCGCTTCTTGATTGCGTCAACGAGGCCCGCCGACGCGGCCGCTGTGCCACATACAACGACGGAGACGACAGCAGTACCATAGCCTCCCGTCTCTCAAATAGTTAGCAACGATTAAGGAAGGGGAGTATCCATTACTTACCGCCGCGGACTACAACGTGGCGAATACGGAGCCTGCAGCGACCGATGCGATACTAGAATATATGCCCGCAGCAAGAGAACCTGGACATCATGAGCCGGGTTATAATCAAGAACATCGCATAGCCGTACCTCTAGCGATTCCAGCTCCAGTGAAACCCGCCATGCCTAGCACTGGCATGAATAGGAGAGAGGGTACGGCAGAAATGACAGTGAACGCAGTTTGCACTGGGTGTGCGGCCACATAATGGACAATGGGAGGAAGGATTCGACGCGAGACCTCAAGGACTTTGTCCTTGACATGGTTGATGGCATTGGCGATAAAGGAGGAGACCTTGTTACCCATATTGAGGATTGCAGGACCGAAGACGCTCTAGATGGGAAGAAAAGCTGGAGAAGAGGCGAATATTGATGGGTTACAGGAGCTGCGACCTGCCCCAGCCTTGCTATTTTCCACCTCTGAGCCTGGGGCTTGCCTTGACCTCTCAGGGTCATTAGTACCTGGATCTGTTCGCGCTACATGACTTCACTGTCGAATCTTCTCAATCTTTCACCTTTCACCTTTGCCCGTATGTAGAACATACGGATCCACCTTTACCAATAGAAAATATGGATCCATCTTTACCTGCAGAATCTTCCACGGCTTTCTAAGTATCCAAATGGCCAGGCAACGGCGCTAGTAAGCGTGCAAACAGATTTTCGGCGATGGTCATGTAACAATCCGCTCGGGTCATACTTAAAGGTATATATAAGGGCGCTTTCCCCCTCTCCAACAAACTCTTCTTCATTCCACTTCACTCGACCTAACAGTTAAAAGTCAACCACTTTTTATGTCATGGGGATTTTCGGCTAGTCTGCCGAGCTGTATCAGATATCGATGTACGATATCACGGTCGATATCACGCCGGATATCAGCTAATATACCCCTTTTTCATGTACATAAATATGGCCCACTGGCCATCTTCAATCAACCAGTTCAGCACCTCATCTCCCTCCCTGAGACAAGATTCGCCTCTCACCACAGTTATAAGCCTGGTTACCGCACTAAAATAGCTGCAACTTAATTTATATATTGTGATTAATATTACTCCTTTTTATTTAGTATTATAATATTATAATATCCTTATCTTTATTATTTACTAACAATTTTTTTAGATACTTAGCTATTAGAATTATATATAAATTTTATACTTTATAAGCCTATTAATATACTATATTATATTTAAGGCTATTTTATTCTCCTATATTAATATATTCTAGTATATTTTTAGCTAAAAGTATAGGAATATATAGATTTAAATATATTTCTTAAAAAGGTTAAAATCTATTAGCTAGAATCTTTTCTCTCTAAAATAATTTAAATTATATTTTTTATATACTCTAATAATATATAAATATATTTAATATTATTATAATACTAGTAGAATTCTAGAAAATACTATATTAATACTATTCTATAAAATAATTACTATTTTATAATATTTTTAATAGAGCTTTTAATAATAATTCTAATATTTATTAAAATTTTTATAATTATATATTTTTAACTTTTTAAAATATTAATTAAAAATAACTAGTAAACTATATTTATATATATAAAAAAGAAGTATATTAGCTAATATTTAATATAATATATTCTACTATTAAAGTAACTATTCTATTAAAGTAGCTACTTTTTTTAGTATAATAAATACTATATATAAAAAGTTAATTTATTTAATATTAATAAGAAATCTTATAATATATAGTATAAATAAGCTAATTATCTAAATAAGCTAATTATAATATTAAAACTCTACTAAAATTATAATAATTATACTTTATAATATTATATTATAACTAATAACTATAGAATTAATTTAGAAAGAAACTAGAATATAATTTATACTTTAAACTCTTTAATAAAATATAATACTAACTATATATTATATTATATTAATCTATAATATTTTCTAAAGTATATTTAATATATAATAATAAGAAATAGCTTTATAATATAATTACTAGCCTAATTTAATAAAGTTTAGTAAGATTAAAAAGTAGATAATTATTTAGTATATACTAGATTTAAATATAAAAGAATTTCCGTTATAGCTTACTACTATTTAAAATATAGCTAATTTACTACTAGCTATATACTCTACTAGTTAGGTTAAAAAGAACTAGATAAAGAACTTTATTAAATATATACCTAAACTTAAGGTTAAATTTAATTAAAAGTATAACTATTTAAAAGTTAAATATAAAGATTCTAAAATTATAGAAGACTAGTTCTACCTTATATAGAATATAAAGGCTAAGTATAGTATTATTAATAAAGATATATATAACTTTAATAAACTAGACTTTATAATAGGCGTAATATTAATAGAAGTAGTAGTTATTAGCTTTAAGAGATAGAATTAACTAAAGCAGCTCTAGTTAAATAATTATAAGTAGACTATAGTTATTTAAAGTATTAATATAATAGAATAGATAATACTACCTTTTATTATCTTTATAAGTATTTACTACCTTTCTATATAATATAAAAAAGATAATATTCTACTAATCTAGGCTATATAAGTATTACTAACCTAAATACTACTAGTATATATAATAACTACTATTGCAGTCGTATACGCATTAGAGCCTTATTTATATTAGATTAGTTAGAGGTAGTAACTTTAGTAATAAGAGAGTATTAAGTTCGCCGGTTCTTCGAATATAATAAGTATATTTAGAAGTCTAATAGAGTAATAAGATAAATCTACGAGAATAACTATAAAGGACTTAATTTTATAAAAAGATCTCCCTTCTTATATAGTTAAGTTTAAGACTACTAAGCCTAGCTTATTAGATCTATTAGGTCTATTAGGTCTATCCTACTATACCTAATACTTCTACTATAGTTATATATATAGATTATACTATACTTTATTATCTAACTAATTATTTCTCTAGTTCCTACAGTTCTACTACTTACTATTTAATAACTAGTCCTTAATATACTTCTACCTATTATTACCCTGTTAGTTCTTATCCGAGTCGACCTCTATAGTAGCTAATATTAGATTAAGCTCTAACTATAGAGGTAGTACTTTTTAGCGTTCTATATTTATAATACTTACTCTCTCTTCTATAGGTTTGTCCTAAAGCTCTTTAATCTATTATCTTACCTATTCTATTTAGGTATAGTATCTTACTATTATAGGTAGCTTATTCTAGCTTCTAATATACTTAATATAAATGTACTATAAGACCGCGTCTATATTTTTCTATTTTAGGGTTAGTACTTTATATATTCTAGTAGGTTCTGCTTAACTTATAAGTATAGCTCTATTCTTCTTCTTTTTCTTCTATTATACTAAAGGTCTAGCGCGAAAATACTTCTACCTATAATTATTATACTAGTTACTTAATTCTTTTTTTAAGTATTATAATAGATTTATTCTACTATTATTTAAACTATTAGTCTATAAACTACAACTATTATAGTAATACTACTCTTTCTTCTATATATAGAGAATATCTTTTTTAGAGTCTGTCCTGCAATCTTTTTCTAACTAAGAGTACCCTTCGCCGTTTCCTAGTAAATATATTAAAGGTTTATAAGAAGTCTACCTCTATCTATTAAGATTTTATAGCTGCTAAAAAAGAGGAGATTTATTATTTTAAGGAATCTATATATTATTATTAGGCGGCTCTTTCTCGCCTAAAATATACTAAGAAATATATCTATTTTCTAGAAGAGTATAGTTTAGATCTTAGGAAATAAGAGGTGAAGTTAATAGAAGAGTAAGAGAAGTTAGAGGAAGAGGAGAGGAGGTCTACTAGGTCTAAGGCGCCCTTTACTATTATTCTAAGTTCTATATAAGGGGCTTCTTCTATATTACTACTACTATTATTTTCTAACTAGGCTTTACTTAACAATCTATTATTTTAGCCTTCTAGTAAAACTCCTTTAGCTTTATAGTATAGTTGGTTAGATTCTGTACTAGTTTCTATAAACTTTCCTCTTATAGATATCTTTTCTACTTTACTAGATACTTCTACTAACGTTTAAATCGCTTTTTTACTAGTATATATTCTACTTTATATTTCTATTCTAGTTCTATATTAATACTTTCTTATAGTAGTACGTTATCTAGCGCTAGTTCTAGTTTTAACTTGTAAAATACTAGGTGTATTTTTATCTTACTTAGTAGCTTTAGTTTAAAATTTATAGGTCCGACCTATTCTTTAATTAGAAATAGTCTTATTCTCTTATAATCTAACTTCTTTACGGGTTTCTTAGTCTTCAAGTTTTTTGTTAATAGGAAAACTTTACCCCCCTCTTTAAAGGTTAGTCTCTTAATCCTTATCTTATTAGCCTATTCTACTATCTTAAGGTTTCTTAACTAGATTTTTTCCTTAAGTTAATTATAGATTTCCTCTATTTCTTTAGCTTTTTAATCTACTATTAGGACTTAGAGATCTTTTCTTATTCTATTCCTAATATATAATAGCTTTCTGTCTATAGTTAGCTTTAAAGAATATAGTCCCTATAGTACTCTAGGTTATCTTATTATAAACTATCTATATTATAGGTAATAATTCGACTTAATTGTTTTATTATTTATTAATATACATTCTTAAATACGTTTCTAGGCTCTAGTTAACTCGTTCTATCTAACTATCTATCTATAGGTAGAAGCTAGTTAATATCTATTATTAGATTCTTATCTTTTCTATCTATCCTTACTAGTATTTAAATATAAACAACTTATCTCTATCTAAAATAATATACTTTAAAATTCTATATTTTATAAATACTATATATAATAACTCGTACGCTAGTTTAAGTACTATTATTATCTTTAATACTAGTCTAAAGTACGTATATTTTATTAACTAATCTACTATGTTTATAATTATATTATATCTTTTTCTTAACCCTAATTTTACTAACTTTAGTAACTTAGTTACGAAGTTAATTATAATCTATTCCTATAGTCCTTTAGGTGCTTCTAGTAGCTATAAGAATTTATAAGGCCTATACCTTATAGTCTTATTCTTTCTATATTCTAAATACTTGTTTAGTATATCTTATACTTTCTTTCTTATATTAGTAAGGGTAAAGTTCTTTCTCAGCTTTTACTCTATTTCTACTACTCCTAGATATCCCCATTCTAACAATTTGTATAATTCTTTTATTATCTACTTTTATATATACGGGTATATATATAGTTATTTTTAAGTTGTATTTTTAATTACTTTTACTTTATTACTACTTATTAGATATTGTTCTACTATCTATATATCTCTTAGCTTCTATTACCAGGTTTACTCTAGTATAGTTAGTTTTATAACTTGGGCGACTTATAAGTAGTTATATATAAGAAATCTATCTAATTCCTATTTTAGAATTATATCTCTTTTATACTTTTCTTTAGTTATATAGTTAGCTCTACAACTTAGTACGTCTACAGCTATATTTTCTAACCCTTTCCAGTGCGTTATTCTAAAGTTGTAGTCTACTAACCGTTCTACCTATCGTATTTATCTTTCTATAAGTTCTTTTATTATTATAAAATATATAAGGTTTTTATAGTCTATTTAGACTTTAAATAGGTATTTAATTTCTACTAAATATACTTACTATTCTTTTAACGCTTTAACTATTACTAATAGTTCTTTATCGTGTACATCATAGTTGAGTTCTTCTAGTTTCATTTTTCTTAAAAAGTAGGCTTATAGCTTCTACTTTCTATCTTCGTCTTACTAGCTTAAGTAAACGCCTATTACTTTATTTAAAGCATTAGTTTTTACTCGGAATTACTTCTCTAGGTCTAGTATCTTTAGTATTAATGCTAAGGTAAAGTAAGCTTTTAGTTCTTTAAAGGCTTTTTACTATACTTTTTATTACTTAAACCTCTTCTCTTTCTTAGTAATCTCTGTTAAGGGTGCTACTACTCTAAAGTACCTGTTTATAAATTTTCTGTAGAAATTCGTAAAGCTTAGAAAAGATTAGACTTATTTAACTAAAGTAGATACTAGCTATTCTAGTATTACTTTAACCTTTTCTTATTCTATTTTAATACTATCTCTAGATATCTAGAATTCTAAGAACCCTATTCCTATCTTATAAAACTCGCATTTCTCTGGGGCTATAAGTAACTTATACTCTTATAGTTTCGCTAGTACTTTTCTAATATATTCTTTATACTCTCTTAGCGATCCTTTTATATAGATTAGAACGTTATTTAGGTATACTATTATAAATATATCTAAGTATTCCCTTAATACGTTATTTATAACTGCTTAAAAGGTTACTAGTATATTTGTAAATCTAAATAGTATTACTAGATATTTAAAGAGACCTTCTCTTATTTTAAATGCCGTTTTCTATTTATAGCCCTTCTTTATCTAAATCTAGTAGTATCCTTCTCTTATATTAAACTTTATAAACCATTTAACTCCTTATAATTAACTTATAAGTTCTATTATCTTAGGTAATAGGTATCTATTTTTTTTAGTTGTATTATTTAGCTGTTTATAGTCTATATATAACCTTAGTTTACCGTTTTTCTTAGGTATAAATAGTATTAGTAATACTATCTTACTCTAGCTTAGTTATATATATTTTCTTGCCAAATTCTTTTAGATATACTTCCTAAGTTCTTCTCTTTATTCTCGGTTTAAGTTGTATATTAGACCAGGTTTTAGCTTCTTTTTATCCTCGATAATAATTTTATAGTTGTATTTCTTATACTTAGGTAACCCTCTATTCTCTACTTCTTTATATAGCCCTATAAATTCGCTATAATCCCTTTAGATTTCTTAGAGTATATTATTATCCTATAGTTCCTTGCGCACTTTTTAAACTACGATAATATCTAGCGTTTATTTTATCTTTTTAAAATATCTCGCTATTATAGCTGCTAATACTTTCTGTATTAACTATAGACCTAAAGAATACCTTACCTTATACTATCTAGCTACCCGTTCTATTTTAGATTAGCTTTATAGCCTATAAACTATTCTTTACTACTAATCTACTCTAAGATTATATTTAGCTAGCTAGTCTATGCCTAGTAATATGTTAAATTTTCCTAGGTTTATAATATTAATACTCCTTATATTAGTATATCCTACAATATTAAGCGCTCGCTTCTTAGTTTCTATTAATATAACTCCTCTACTATAGTCTATTAGCTTATTATCTACTAGGTATATCGTATAAGGTACTATTTTTTCCCTCTACTCTATATTATTCTTATAAACCTATTACGCTAATATAAACGTATCTAAAGCTCTACTATTAAGTAATACTCTAAGCTTCCTCTCGTCGAATTCTACTTAGAGTACTATATATAAAGGTACTATACTAGTAATCCTTCTAACAGCTTTCTTATCTAGTTTCTTAGTATAGCTATCGCTTTAGGGGCTGCTTAGTTTTTTAACTAAGGTGGGAAGAACTCTACCTTCTCTTTTTCTCCTCTATATAGTAGATATCTATCTATACTATACCTTGTCTATAGTTTTTAGGCGTAAATAGCCTTTACTTACTTACTATATATCTTATACTTCTATTCTAAGAAATACTATTACTATTTAATTAGTTAGTAGTTTTTGTTTAATCCTTACTATTTAAGTATCTTAAATATATCTTAGTAGTACTAGCATCTAACTATATATTATTTCTAGTTTAGCGCTTTATATTCCTCTAAATATATATTGTTCTTAGAACGTTCCTCCTCCTTAGGTGTATTTACTCCTATTATCTTATAAGCTGTAATGTTAAGTTATCTTCTAATATCCCCCTACATCTCCCTTACTTCTAAGACTACCTTCTTTAGCTCTTTAGCTTCTACGACGATTTTACTAAGCTAGTATAGATACTCTATTTTAAGGTAAATTAGACTTCTATAAATCTAATAGTACCTATTTTCTATATAATCTTCTATTTTATCTTAAAATAGTAAGATTCTTAGTAACAATTTTATATCTATCTTCAGCTATACTTCTAGCTTTATCTTAATACCCTTATATATCTAATAGTTGTTCTAATAATAGCTAGCCTAATCTTTTTTACAGCTGTTCTTATAGGGTAGTATATATTTCCCTTTCTTACCTTTTACTAGTTCTATAGGGTAGCCTTAGTATATCTCTTATATATACTCGAATATTTCTTTATTCGTAACCTTTCCTGCTAATTTTACTATAGTTTCTAGTACGTCCTGGCTATCTTAGAACGTTACTTCTTCGAATAGGATGTTCTAGTATTCCTAGAAGTATAATCTTACCTAGTACGTTTTATTATAGATCTAGTACTTCTTTTACTTTATTCTTTCTAGGATGGTTATACTATCGAGTTCTGGTGCTCTTAATAGATACTCTATACGTTTGATAACTACCGCTACCCTTTTTAGCTGTAGCTAATAATTGCTTCCTTCTTTTACTAAATAGTATATCTCGCATCTATTATTCGTGTAATATATCTAGTACTATATTAGTTAGTATCTATTAGTAGGTTGTATAGTTATTATTTAGGCTTTCTTCTTCTTATTTAGATATTCTTTTACGTAGTGCTCTTTTTATCTATATAGAAGGCATGCTCCCTCTTTAAGCCTTTCTTTCTTAAAATTACTTATCCTTAATCGTTGGTAGTTCTTTCTCTTATCCTTTTCGACTTTTCTAAGAACTATTGGATTATTATCCTATAGCGCCGTCTTACTTTCTTTCTTTACTGGTACGAATATCTGCAGCTAAGATCTTTTCTCTATCTTCTACTTATACTAATAGTTATTAATCTTAACCGCTAATTCGATTATTTCTAATAGTTTAGTTAGCCTTTCTTCTCTAGCTAAGTTATCCTTAACCTTATCCTTAAGACCTTTATAGAAGATTCCTACTAATATACTATCGTCCCATCTTAGTCTAGTACTAAGTTTCTAGAATTCTGCGGTATAATCTGTTACCCTTTTAGTCTAGATTAGTCTTAGTAGCTTTCTTTATACTTTCTATTCTACGTCTACTTCTCTAAAGATATTCCGGACCTTGTCCTTAAATCTTTCCTAGCTCTTAAAGAGTTCGTCTATAGACTCTCTAGTCTTCTTTATATTACCTCTATTCTCTAGCTAGTCTGCTATAAATAGTTCGGCCTATACTAGCGGTATCTCTTCTATATTTATTATTGCAGCTAAGATCTTATCCTCGTCTAGGAAGAAGATTGTACTGTTAAACCTGAAGTACAGCTCTATTAATATAAGAAAAGGGTTAATATATTCTTTCTTACTATTAAACTTTCTTAGTAAAGTTATCTTAGCTTATACTTATTATTTAGCTTTAGCTAGGTCGGTTCTAGCTGCGGCTAGCTTGTGTTATATCTATACAATACGGGTTTCCTATTCCTATACTTTCTGTATTATAGCTTCCTCTAGAGTTTATAGCCTTTAGGTTATTATAACTTAACTTTATGATGTAGTAGACATCTTTAAATAGTTCTTATTCTCTTAACGTTAGGTAGTTATTATATTACTAACCTAAGTACTGCTAGTATATATAATAACCGCCGTTGCAGTCGTACGCATACCGGGGCCTTATTTATATTAGATTGGTTAGAGGTAGTAGCTTTAGTAATGAGAGAGTATTAGGTTCGCCGGTTCTTCGAATGTAATAAGTATATTTAGAAGTCTAATAGAGTAACGAGATAAATCTGCGAGAATAACTATAAAGGACTTAATTTTACAAGAAGATCTCCCTTCTTATATAGTTAAGTTCAAGACCGCCAAGCCTAGCTTGTTAGGTCTATTAGGTCTGTTAGGTCTATCCTACTATACCTAATACTTCTGCTATAGTTATATATATAGGTTATACTATACTTTATTATCTAATTAATTATCTCCCCAGTTCCCGCAGTCCTACTACTTACTATCTAATAACTAGTCCTTAATATGCTTCTACCTGTTGTTACCCTGTCGGTCTTTATCCGAGTCGACCTCTATAGTAGTTGATATTGGATTAAGCCCTAGCTATAGAGGTAGTATCTCTTAGCGTTCTGTGTTTATAATAATAAGTTACTAATAACAGCTAAACGATAAATAATATTAGTATTAAATAGTTAAAGTACTTTAATATATATATAAAAGATTATACTATTAGTATATATTAATTACTAATTCTTAATAGTTATAAGAGTTATAACTTACTTAAATTTAGGTAGCTTTATAAAGAAAAGAATATTATTACTTTTTATATACCTCTATATTTATTATATTTACTATAGCTATTAGATATAGGTTATTTCTTACTTTTAAAAACTATATATAAGTGTTAAGTTAAGTAGCTAATATATAGTTATATTAACTATATTATAAAAATTAAATTCTTATTCTACTTTAAAATAGCTTTTAATATAGTAATTATAAAAAGTAATATTTTAAATAGCTTTTAAAGTATTAGTTTAATTCTATTTAACCTAAATATAATACTATTAAAGTTTAAAGTTTAACTATATATACTAATACCCTCTATAGTTAAAAATACCCCTTAAAAGTTAAAAATATTAAGTAATTCTATTAAATTTAAATCTTAATCTATATATATTTAATTAAAAATTTAAAAGTATCTAAGTAGTTTATCTACTTTAATAGTAGAAATATTTAAATAGTTTATAAAGGGTACTATATATATAATATATAAAAACGTACTATTATATATTTAGGTTACTAAGTTTTAAGTAGCTAATAAAACTATTATATAATATTGATTATATAAAAGAAAGTATATATAGAAGAAAAATAACCTAATAATTAAAGAAGGCGTTGAATTAACTACTCTAAAAGAGTTTAACACTTATATTAATAAGAAGAAGAGTAGGAAGAAGATATATATTAATAGAGACCAGCTAATTTAAAGGTACTATAAGTAGTATAGTAAGACTAGATATAACTCGTAGACGTGTAAAAATGATGCTATAGATATAGAAGAATAGGCTACTATACTATATAATACGATAGAATATAAGAAAGTATAATATTTTGCGAAAAGTAGTTACGATTTTAGTATAGTTTTAGTATTATAATTAGCTTACTTGAGTAATTAACTTACTTATACTATATATTATATAATATACTTTTATTTAATTTAGAATTTTCTCTACTATTTTTTTAGTATATATAAGTATTATATCTAATTTTACTATAGTTATTATAGTAGTATTAAACTAGTTAAACTCTTTTTTAAATATTAGTATTATAAGTTTTTTTAAAGAGCTAAAAATTTATAAATATTTTAGTAGTTATATATAAAAATCTCTTATTATATAATACTATACTATTATATTAAATATACTTTCTCTTATATATTTTATATTTAATTACTTTTTCTAATAATTTTTTAAACCTAAAGTTATAAGTTTAAAAAAGTATATTTTAATATAATATTAATTTAGTACCTTTTATAAACTATTAGAATTCTTCTTATATCTCTTTTAATAATTATATAAAGAACTTTTATATAATTATTAATTATAATCTAAATATATATATATTATTTAGAGTTTTAAACTATTAGAAGTATTTTATAAAAATAGTTCTAGTAGAGTATATAGTTATATATTAAAGTAATTTAATATAACCTATATATTTAGAAGAATAATTCTTATTACTTTAAAAGCTTTTTAGTTCTTATATATAAATATATAAAAAAACGCGTTTTTAAAAGCTAGAAAAAAGCCTTCTTTATTAATATAGTAGATATATTAGTATACTAAGTTTTATATATATTATAAGTACTTTAACTTTAATAGTAAGAAGTAAACTATATTAAAAAGCTATAATAAATATAATAAATATAAAGATATATAAAGTATTAAAATCTTTTATATAATATATTCTACTATTAAAGTAGTTAAACTATTAAAATAGCTACTTTTTTTAGTATAATAAATACTATATATAAAAAGTTAATTTATTTAATACTAATAAAAAATTCTATATATAATATATTTTTATCTAATTTAGAATTTTCTCTACTATTCTTTTAGTACGTATAAATATTATATCTAATTTTATTATAGTTATTATAGTAGTATTAAACTAGTTAAACTCTTTCTTAAGTATTAATACTTTAAGTTTTCTTAAAGAGCTAAAAGTTTATAAATACTTTAGTAGCTATATATAAAGATTCTTTATTATATAATACTATACTACTATATTAAATATACTTTCTTTTATATATTTTATACTTAATTACTTCTTTTAATTACCTTTTAAATTTAGAGTTATAAGTTTAAAAAAGTATATTCTAATATAGTATTAACTTAATACCTTTTATAAGTTATAAGAATTCTTTTTATACCTCTTTTAGTAATTATATAAAAGACTTTTATATAAATATTAATTATAATCTAAATTTATATATATTACTTAAAGTTTTAAACTATTATAAATCTTTTTATAAAAGTAGTTCTAGTAGAGTATATAATTATATATTAAAGTAATTTAATATTATCTATATATTTAAAGGAATAATTCCTATTATTTTAAAAGCTTTTTAATAGTTCTTATATATAAATATATTAAAAAACGCATTTTTAAAAGCTAGAAGAAAGTTTTCTTTATTAATATAGTAGATATATTAATATATTAAGTTTTATATATACTATAAGTACTTTAACTTTAAAAGTAAAAAGTAAACTATATTAAGAAGCTAAAGTATATATAATAAATAAAAAGGTATATAAAGTATTAAAATCTTATATATAAGATAGTAATCTTTAAATTCTTAGTTAAGGTAGTTTTTATAACTATCTAAAATAAGTAGCTTATATAATCTTATCTAACGTATTCTACTATTAAAGCGGCTAAACTATTAAAACGACTACTTTTTCTTAGTATAATAAATACTATATATAAAAAGTTAATTTATTTAATATTAATAAGAGATTTTATAATATATTCTACTATCGAAGCGGCTAAACTATTAAAGCGGCTACTTTTTCTTAGTATTATAAATACTATGTACGAACTATAATAAATCTATAATACGACTTTCTATTAATTTAATAAGAAGGTAAAATTAAGCTTACCTTACAGGTATATAAATTAGGCTAGTTTAAGAGCATATAATACGCTGCTATAGCTTTTAATATATAATATTAACAACTCTCTACTTAACTTTATAGAATCGTATTTCGCTCTTATATATAACTAAATTACTAGAAGCTTATAGTAACCGAAAAATAAACAATTGTATAATATATTCTTAACCTTAATTTACAAGGATTTACACCCCAGCTATATAAGGTAGTAGATATAGTAGATAAACTATTAGGCGTATATAGTAGAATATCTATAGGAAAGAATTAGTCTAAACGATTTATAGCGCGTATAAATAAGTTTAAAATAGCTTTTAATCGAGTAAAGGATTGCTAAAGAATAAAATAAGAGAATCTAGAGGTTATTAACGCGTGGTTTAAGCTTATATAAGATACAATTGCAAAATATAGTATATATAATAATAATATCTACAACTTTAATAAGATAGGCTTTTAGATAGATATTATTAGTACTATAAAGGTTGTTATAGGTTTAG
>ML986592.1:542642-562445 GCA_010094045.1 Lojkania enalia
CCTCCCTAGTCCTTTTCTCCTCTATTCTTCTTCTCCTTTCTTCCCTTTAGACTCCCCTTAAACCTCTTCTACCTTATCTTTAGCCGCCTAAAAGCGCCGCGATATTAGCTTAAAAGCTAGATACTAGAGCCTTTAAGGCTAAAACCTAATAGAGTAACTTAGTATACTAGTAGAATAAAACTACTTAGATACTAACTATAAGAAAGCTATCTTCCTAACTCTTTACAATCTAGGCTATAAGCGCTAGACTATAAGTAGACTCTAAAATAGCCTTAAAGACTACCTTTTTATTCTTCTTATCTCCTACGTATTAGGCCGCTACCTATAGTTTAAGATAGCTCTAGAGGACTAGAAACTCCTCCTTATAGTAGGAGGGGATCTATAAGTACGTTAGTAGTAAGTATTCTACTAATATTAGATACGATTCGTACGGGGTTATACTTTTTATTTTATAAGGTATAATTCTTGCATTTTTTTAATTTTAGGGACTAAAAGATAAATATTATATACTACCCGCGGGCGAGCGTATATATAGTTTAAAGGTAGATAATTTAGAAGGCTTCTAAAAAGGCTTTAGATGGTAGGCGGAGTAGTATATTAATTAATTTTTTCTATAAAGTGTTAGCAATACTTTAATAATTAACAGTACTAGAAACATATAATAATATGTATGGAGTAGAAGTTATTATTTAGTTAAGAAAGCTTAGTTGACAGCAATCTAGTAATATATTAAGGCTAGTAAATACTTATTGCTATACGCGACGAAATTACAATATTAATAAACTATTATAATAGTAGTTACTAGCTAATATATAGGTTAAATTATACTTACTATAAAAACCTTACTTAATATTACGTTAATAAATATATCTCTATAGGCAACTACGCATATTAGCTCTTATTAGTAAATATCTCTTTAAAGAAATTTCTTTATACTAGAACCCATCTATAATAGCTCTATTTCCCTCCCGAACCAGTATAAATAGGGACTATCAGCCTACGAGAAGGGGGGTAGTATAATAATACAAAGAAATCGTTCTACAAAAAGCTTTATATATAACCTTATCTTAAAGCTTTTTACTTATCTTATTCTACCCCCAGTTCTACCCCTTTTCCCTTCCGTATATAGTTGTATACTCCCTTATAAGTAGCTTAGTAGTTCTTCTATATCCTTTTATATAAGGCCTATAGGTATTAATAGAATTCCTAGGTCCCTAAACCTCTACGTACTTCTATATACCTCTAAGTAGATTTGTACTATATTTAGACCTATTATCTTATCTACGCTATTATACTTTTAGTATATATAAGTATTATATCTAGTCTTATTATAGTTACTATAGTAGTATTAAACTAGTTAAACTCTTTCTTAAGTATTAGTATTATAAGTTTTTTTAAAGAACTAAAAGTTTATAAATACTTTAGTAGTTATATATAAAAATCTCTTATTATATAATATTATACTACTATACTAAATATACTTTCTTTTATATATTTTATACTTAGTTACTTCTTCTAATTACCTTTTAAGCTTAGAGTTATAAGTTTAAAGAAGTATATTCTAATATAGTATTAACTTAACATCTTTTATAAGCTATAAGAATTCTTCTTATACCTCTTTTAGTAATTATATAAAGAACTTTTATATAAGTATTAATTATAATCTAAATTTATATATATTATTTAGAGTTTTAAACTATTAAAAGTCTTTTTATAAAAGTAGTTCTAGTAGAGTATATAATTATATATTAAGATAATCTAATATAACTTATACGTTTAAAGGAATAATTTCTATTACTTTAAAAGCTTTTTAATAGTTCTTATACGTAAATATATTAAAAAACGCGTTCTTAAAAATTAGAAGAAAACCTTTTTTATTAATATAGTAGATATATTAGTACGCTAAGTTTTATATATACTATAAGTACTTTAGCTTTAATAGTAAGAAGTAAACTATATTAAGAAGCTAAAGTATATATAATAAATAAGAAGGTATATAAAGTATTAGGATCTTTTATATAAAGTAGTAATTTTTAAATTTCTAGTTAAGGTAGCTTTTATAGCTATCTAAAATAAGTAGCCTATATAATTTTACTTAACGTATTTTTATATACTTATTAAAATACTTTAGCTACTTAAAACTAAATATATTATTTATCTAGCTGTTCTTAGAAACTAAAATTTTCCAATTATATAATATACTTACTTCTTTATACTATATAGAAATATAAACGCGTCCTTTATAGATAATAAATAGTAGGGTTATATATATAATAATATAGATATTTTAGATAACTATAACCTACTTATAATTACTTAGCTATATAAGAGTAGGTCTTATATAATATTCTAAACCTATAATAACCTTTATAATACTAATAATATATATTTAAAAGCCTATTTTATTAAAGTTGTAGATATTATTATTATATATACTATATTTTATAATTGTATCTTATATAAGTTTAAACTATATATAAATAACTTCTAAATTCTCTTATTTTATTTTTTAGCAATTTTTTACTTAATTAAAGGCTATTTTTAACTTATTTATATATACTATAAATCGTTTAGATTAATTCTTTTCTATAGATATTTTACTATATATACTTAATAGTTTATCTACTATATCTATTACCTTATATAGCTAGAGTATAATTCCTTATAAATTAAGGTTAAGAATATATTATATAATTATTTATTCTTCGGTTACTATAAGCTTCTAGCAATTTAGTTATATATAAGAGTAAAACGCAATTCTATAAAGTTAAATAGAAAGTTGTTAATATTATATATTAAAAGCTATAGTAGTATATTATACGCTCTTAAATTAGCCTAATTTATACGCTTATAAAATAAGCTTATTTCTACCTTCTTATTAAATTAATAGAAGATTATATTATAGATTTATTATAGTTCGTATATAGTATTTATAATACTAAGAAAAAGTAGCCGCTTTAATAATTTAACCGCTTTAATAGTTTAGCCGCTTTAATAGTTTAGCCGCTTTAATAATTTAGCTACTTTAATAGTTTAGCTGTTTAAATAGTTTAGCTGCTTTAATAGTAGAATATATTAATATATCTTTATATATTTATTAAAGTATTTTAGCTTCTTAAAATTAAATATATTATTTATCTAGCTGTTTTTAGAGACTAAAATTTTCTAATTATATAGTATATCTACTTCTTTATACTATATAAAGATATAGACGCATTTTTTATAGATAATAAATAGTAGAGTTATATATATAGTAGTATAGATATTTTAAATAACTATAATCTACCTATAATTATCTAGCTATATAAAAATAGGCTTTATATAATATTTTAAACCTATAATAACCTTTATAGTATTAATAATACTTATCTTAAAACCTATCTTATTAAAATTGTAGATATTTTTATAATATATATTATATTCTATAATTATATCTTATATAAGTTTAAACTATATATTAATAACCTCTAAATTCTTTTATTTTATTTTTTTTAGCAATCTATTACTTAATTAAAAGCTATTTTAAATTTATTTATATATATTATAAATTAATTTAACTAATTCTTTTCTATAAATATTCTACTATATATATCTAATAGTTTATCTACTATATCTACTACTTTATATAGTTAGAGTATAAATTCTTATAAATTAAGGTTAAGAATATATTATATAATTATTTATTCTTTAGTTACTATAAGCTTCTAATAATTTAGTTATATATAAGAGCGAAATATAATTCTATAAAGTTAAGTAGAAAGTTGTTAATATTATATATTAAAAGTTATAGTAGCGTATTATATACTCTTAAATTAGCCTAATTTATACGCCTATAAAATAAGCTTAAATCTATCTTCTTATTAAATTAATAGAAGGTTATATTATAGATTTATTATAGTTTATATATAGTATTTATAATACTAAAAAAAGTAGCTACTTTAATAGTTTAGCTACTTTAATAGTAGAATATATTACTATAAACTTTATTATTAAACTATTAAAGTTAGAAAGCTACTTTAAAATAGAAGTATATAACTCTATTATAAAATATATCTACTTTATCTCCTATAATAAAGTATTACTAGTAGAATAAATTGTAAATATCTTTCTAAAATAGATTATTATATAATATAGAGTACTATAGAAAATAATTATAAACTAAAATGTTAAATTTATTTTAAAATTTTAGTAAATAATTATAAATTTATTAGAAATTAAATATAAAATTATTACTAACCTATATACTACTAGTATATATAATAATTACTATAGTAGTTGTATATATACTAGAGCCTTATTTATATTAGATTGGTTAGAAGTAGTAACTTTAGTAAAGAGAGAGTATTAAAGTTACTAGTTCTTTAAATATAAATAAATATATTCTTAGAAGTCTAATATAGTAATAAAATAAATTTATAAGAATAATTATATAGAATTTAATTTATAAAGAAAATCTACTAACTTATATAGAGAGGTCTAAAACTATTAAGTCTAGCTTATTAGGTCTATTCTACTATACCTAATACTTCTACTATTATTATATATATAGGTTATATTATACTTTATTATCTAACTAATTATCTCTCTAGTTCTTATAGTCCTACTACTTACTATCTAATAATTAATCTATAATATATATCTATATATTATTATTTTATTAGTTCTTATCTAAATTAACCTATATAATAACTAATATTAGATTAAATTCTAGTTATAAAGGTAGTACCTTTTAGTATTCTATATTTATAATATCTACTTCTCTTTTTATAAGTTTATCCTAAAACTTTTTAATCTATTATCTTATCTATTATATTTAGGTATAGTATTTTACTATTTTTAGTAGCTTATTTTAACTTCTAATATATTCTATATAGCTATACTATAGTATTATATTTATATTTTTCTATTCTAGGGTTAGTATTTTATATATTCTAGTAGGTCCTACTTAACTTATAAGTATAGCTCTATTCTTCTTCCTTTTCTTCTTCTATTATACTAAAGGTTTAACGCGAAAATACATTTACCTATAATTAGTATACTAGTTACTTAAATTTTTTTCTAAGTATTATAATAGATCTATTTTACTATTATTTAAACTATTAGTCTATAAACTATAACTATTATAATAATACTACTCTTTCTTCTATATATAGAGAGTATTTTTCTTAGAATCTATTCTATAACCTTTTTCTAACTAAAAGTACCCTTCGCTATTTTCTAGCAAATATATTAAAAGCTTATAAAGAGTCTACCTCTATTTATTAAGATTTTATAGCTGCTAAGAAAGAAGAGATTTATTATCTTAAAGAATCTATATACTATTACTATACTACTCTTTCTTATTTAGAATATATTAAGAAGCGTATTTATTCTTTAGAGGAGTATAGTCTAGATCTTAGAAAATAAGAGGTAAAGTTAATAGAAGAGTAAAAGAAGTTAGAAGAAGAGAAGAGAAGGTCTACTAGGTCTAAAGTATTCTCTACTACTACTCTAAGTTATATATAAGAAGCTTCTTCTATATTACTACTACTATTATTTTTTAACTAAATTTTATTTAATAGTCTATTATTCTAATCTTATAGTAAAACTCCTTTAATTTTATAGTATAGTTAGTTAGATTTTATACTAGTTCTTATAAACTTTTCTCCTATAGGTATCTTTTCTACTTTACTAGATATTTCTACTAACGTCTAAACCGCTTTTTTACTAATATAATCTACTATCGAGCGGTTAAAACTACCGAGCGGTTAGCAATCTACTAAAATCTCTACTACCCTATTAATTTTCGTAATATCTCTATAACTATATAATAGAATATACTTATTTAAAGCCGATATAACTATAGTAAATAAAGCTTTTAAATAAGGTTAATTTAAGTTAAATCTAGCTATAGTATAAACGTTTAAAGCTAGCTATACTATCCTAAAAGAGCGCTGTAATAGGAGACCTTATAAAGCTGATTATACCCCTAATTCGAAGAATCTTATAAAGCTAGAAAAGAGGTCGATTATAGACTATATACTTAATATAGATACGCGTGGGTTTTAGCTTAATCTTAATATATTATAAGATATAGCTAATAAACTACTTTTTAATCGCGGTTAGTAACCTATTAGTAAAAATTAACCTAATCACTTTATCTTATATATTCTAGAGCTTAAATTACGCGTTAATTGATAATATAACTATTAAAAAGCTCTAAACAAAGATTTTAAAGTTATTTAAGGCTAGTTCTACTTTATATATAATATTAAAGCTAAGTATAGTATTCTTAATAAAGATATATATAATTTCAACGAGACCGGCTTCTAAATAGGTAAAATTAGCCTAAGAATAGTTATTACTAGTACTAAGAGGCTATAAATACCTAAATCTATCCAGTCTAATAATATTAAGTAGGTAATAGTAATTATAGTAGTAAATATGTATAATTAGTCGGTTCTACTATTTATTATCCTTAAGAGCGTATAATAATATAATATCTAATACTAGTTAATTATAGATAAGCTTTAGTAGGTTTTATCTATTAGTAAGAAGAGCTAGACGTCTATTAAATATAGGTTTAAGTAGTTTAAGTACTTTAATAAATATACTAAAGCTAGTACTACTAGTATCTATTAACTACTTATTATAGACGGCTATAATAGTTATAATTCTATTAAATTTTATAATTATTATAAAGAATATAATATTATTATACTTTATATACCTCTATACTTATCTTATCTTCTATAGCTACTTAATATAGGCTATTTTAGTCTATTAAAGCGTGTATATAGTAAGAAGATTAAAAGCTTAATTTAGTACTATATTAACTATAACGTATTCTACTATCGAAGCGGCTAAACTATTAAAGTAGCTACTTTTTCTTAGTATAATAAATACTATATACAAAAAGTTAATTTACTTAATACTAATAAGAAATCCTATATATAATATACTTTTATCTAATTTAGAATTTTCCCTACTATCCTTTTAGCACGTATAAGTATTATATCTAGTCTTACTACAGTTACTATAGTAGTGTTAAGCTGGTTAAGCTCTTTCTTAAATATTAGTACTATAAGTTTTTTTTAAAGGGTTAAGAGTCTATAGATACTTTAGCAGCTATATATAAAGATCTCTTACTATATAATACTATACTACTATACTAAATATACTTTCTTTTATATGTTTTACACTTAGTTACTTCTTCTAATTACCTTTTAAGCTTAGAGTTATAAGCTTAAAAAAGTATATTCTAATATAGCATTAACTTAGCACTTTTTATAAATTGTAAGAATCATTTTTATATCTCTTTTAATAATTATATAAAGGACTTTTATATAAGTATTAATTGTAACCTAAATTTATATATATTATTTAGAGTTTTAGACTACTAGAAGTCTTCTTATAAAAGTAGTTCTAGTAGGGTATATAGTTATATATTAAGGCGATTTAATATAACCTATATGTTTAGAAGAATAATTTCTATTACTTTAAAGGTCTTTTAATAGTTCTTATATATAAACACGTTAAAAAATACGTTCTTAAAGGCTGGAAGAGAGCCTTCTTTATTAATATAGTAGACGCGTCGGCGTGCTAAATCTTATATATACTATAAGTACTTTAGCTTTAATAGCGAGAAGTAAACTATATTAAAAGGCTAAAGTATATATAATAAATAAAAAGGTATATAAAGTATTAGAATCTTTTATATAAGGTAGTAATCTTTAAATTTCTAGTTAAAGTAACTTTTATAGCCGTCTAAAATAAGTAGCCTATATAACTCTATCTAATATATCTTTATATACTTATTAAAGTACTTTAGCTATTTAAGACTAAGCACGTTATTTATCCAGCTATTCTTAAAGACTAAAATTTTCCAATTATATAGTATACCTACTTTTTTATACTATATAAAGATATAGATACGTCTTTTATAGATAATAAATAGTAGGGTTATATATATAGTAGCGTAGATATTTTAGATAACTATAACCTACTCGTAATTATCTAGCTGTATAAGAGTAGGCTTTATATAATATTCTAAACCTATAACAACTTTTATAATACTAATAATATCTATCTAAAAGCCTATCTTATTAAAGTTGTAGATATTATTATTATATATACTATATTTTACAATTATATCTTATATAAGCTTAAACTATATATTAATAACGTCTAGATTCTCTTATTTTATTTTTTAATAATCCTTTATTTAATTAAAGACTATTTTAAGCTTATTTATATATACTATAAATCGTTTAGACTAATTCTTTTCTATAAGTATTCTACTACGTACACTTAATAGTTTATCTACTATATCTACTACCTTATATAGCTAGGGCGTAAATCCTCGTAAATTAAGGTTAAGAATATATTATATAATTGTTTATTCTTTAGTTACTATAAGCTTCTAGTAATTTAATTATATATAAGAGCGAAATACAATTCTATAAAGTTAAGTAGAGAGTTGTTAATATCGTATATTAAAAGTTATAGTAGTATATTATATACTCTTAAACTGGCCTGATTTATACGCCTATAAGGTAAGCTTAATTCTACCTTCTTATTAAATTAATAGAAGGTTATATTATAGATTTATTATAGTTCGTACGTAGTATTTATAATACTAAGAAAAAGTAGCCGCTTCGATAGTTTAACTGCTTCGATAGTAGAATATATTATAACTAAAAAAGACTTTTTACCTATATTTAAAGCAGCTTTTAATAATACTATTACTAATAAAAATATAGCTAGAGGCTTTAAAGGGTTTAGATTAGTTCTATTTAGTCTAGATTATATTATTTTAAAGCTTAATATCTAAGTTTTATAAACCTTAATACTAACACTCCTAGAACCTACTAAATAGTAGTTATAAATACTATATAATTATTTAGAAGTAGAGTACTAGATATAATATATATAATAGCGCGTAGAATAATATTAAAATAGCTTACTAATATTAATATTTAAGGGTCTTATAAATTTTATAAAAGGTATTATATCTATAATATATAAGTAGTCGTTTTTAGAGATAGAGAATAGAGATCTCTAGGTAGTAAATACGATAACGTATAGTATAAGCGAGCTGATTACCTAAGCGAGCTGATTATAATACTAAAACTCTACTAAAATCGGGATAATTATACTTTATAGTATTATACTATAACTAACAACTATAGAATTAATTTAGAAAGAAGCTAGAATATAGCTTGTACTTTAAGCTCTTTAATAAGATACGATACTAACTATACGTCGCGTTATATTAATCTATAATATCTCCTAAAGTATACTTAGTATATAAAGGCGAGGAACAGCTCTATAACGCGATTACCGGCCTAATTTAATAAAGCTTAGTAAGACTGAGGAGTAGGTAATTATTTAGTATATACTAGATCTAAATATAAGAGGATTTCTGCTATAACTTACTACTATTTAAGATATAGCTAATTTACTACTAGCTGCACGCTCTACTAGCTAGATTAGAAAGAACTAGGTAGAGAACTTTATTAAACGTACGCCTAAGCTTAAGGTTAAATTTAATTAAAAGTACAACTATTTAAAAGCTAAATATAAGGATTCTAAGATTATAGAAGGCTAGTTCTACCTTATATAGAATATAAAGGCTAAGTATAGTATTATTAACGAAGATATATACAACTTTAACAAATTAGACTTTATAATAGGCGTAATATTAATAGGAGCAGTAGTTACTAGCTCTAAGAGATAGAATTAACTAAAGCAGCTCCAGCTAGGTAATTATAAGTAGACTATAGTTATCTAGAGTATTAACGCGATAGAATAGATAATACTACCTTTTATTATCTTTATAGGTATCTACTACCTCTCTATATAGTATAAAGAAGATAATATTCTACTAACCTGGGCTATATAGGTTATTAATAACGGCTAGACGATAAATAATATTAGTATTAAATAGTTAAAGCACTTTAACGTATATATAAAAGATTATACTATTAGTATATATTAATTACTAATTCTTAACAGCTATAAAAGCTATAACTTACTTAAATTTAGGCAGCTCTATAAGAAAAAGAATATTATTACTCTCTATATATTTCTATATTTGTTGTATCTACTATAGCTACTAGATATAGATTATTTCTTACCTTTAAAAACTACGTACGGGCGCTAAGTCGAGTAGCTAATATACAGTTATATTAACTATATTATAAAAATCGAGTTCTTATTCTACTTTAAAGCAGCTTTTAACGTAGTAATTACGAAAAGTAATATCTTAAGTAGCTTTTAAGGTGTTAGCCTAGTTCTATTCGACCTAGATGTAATACTATCGAAGTTTAAAGTTCGACTATATATACTAATACCCTCTATAGTTGAAGATACTTCTTAAGAGTTAAAAATACTAAGTAATCCTATTAAATTTAGGTCTTAATCTACGTACGTTCGATTAAGAGTTTAAAAGTACTTAAATAGCTTACCTATTTTAATAGTAGAGGCGTTTAAATAGTTTATAAAGGGTGCTGCGTATATAATATATAAAAATGTACTATTATACGCTTAGGTTACTAAGCTTTATGCAGCTAATAAAGCCGCTATATAATATTAATCGCATAAAAGAAAGCGTATATAGAAGGAAGGCAACCTAACAATTAAAGAAGGCGCTTAATTAACTGCTCTAAAAGATTTTAGCGCTCGTACTAATAGAAAGAAGAGTAGAAAGAAAGCGCGTATTAATAGAGACCAGCCAACTTAAAAGCGTTGTAAGTAGTACAGTAAGACTAGGTATAACTCACGGACGTATAAAAATAATGCTATAGATATAGAAGAATAGGCTACTATACTATATAGTATAATAGAATATAAGAAAGTATAATATTTTACGAAAAGTAGTTGCGATTTTAGTGTAGTCTTAGCATTATAATCAGCTTACTTAAGTAATTAGCTCGCTTATACTATATATTATTTATAAAGCGTAAGGAGTATAAACGTAAGATAATTAAGGGTATAAATATTATCTCTATATTAAATAGGCTATAATTAATAAAGTAATAATAAGAAGGTTATTAAATAGAATAAAAAGACCTAAATAGTTATAGTTAACTATACTAATTAAGATATTACGGGCGCTATTAAGAGTTAGACTATCGTATTAAAACGTATAAAATAGTTCTAATCGAAATACTAAGTAGTAAGAATTATATAGATATTACTATATAATTAATTACTTTAATAGCTATAGAAATATCCTACTTTAAAATTAAAATTAGATAGGTTATTAACCGCTCGGTAGTTTTAACCGCTCAGTAGTAGATTATATTAGTAAAGTATTATTATTACCTTAGAAGTAAGTTATTATAGATTTTTATTATAGTTATATACTAATAAAATATAGCTATTATACTTTAATAGATTAAATAATATTAGAAGAGTACTAAACTTCTCTTTTAACAGCTTTCTTTTTCGCGGCTAATCTATAAAATTACTACTATAGTTTAGAGGGATACTTATACTAGTAAAATACGTTAGTAATAGAGCGTAATTAAGGCTTTTTAAGAGTTTATTAAAGCTTTTCTTATTAGACTCTTTAAAGGTATATATTTTTTATATAATTTATACTATATAATACTAATTATACTAGACTATAATATAAATATAATTTATATAAAGTAGGTTACTATTTAAAATAAGAATATATATTTAGTAAAGTAATACTATAAGAAGTTTAGTCTTCTATTAGATTAGAGTTATAATCTCTAGATAGTTTTAAACTTAAAAAAAGCTACTTTAAATAAAACTAGTATTCTACTATAATAATTTACTATAATAAATATATAATATATAATTATTTCCTATAATTATAGAAGAACCCTATAAAGTACCCCTATCTTAACCTTATACTCTAGTACTAAAAATCCTACTCTAACCTTAATCTTAATACTAAGAATTTCTATCTAACCTATACTTTAGTATTAAAAACTCTATCTTAACTTTAACTCTAATATTAAAAACCCTAAACCTAACCTTAATCTAGGTAAGATACTATATACTCTATTTACTAGTCTACTTCTAAATATCCTTATTCTAGTAATTTATATAGTTCTTTTATTATCTACTATTATATATATAGGTATATATATAGTTGTTTCTAAGTTATATTTCTAATTATTTTTAGTTTCTTACTACTTATTAAATATTACTCTACTATCTATATATCTCTTAGCTTTTATTATTAAGTTTACTTTAGTATAACTAGTTTTATAACCTAAATAACTTATAGGTAGTTATATATAAAAAATCTATTTAATTTTTATTTTAAAATTATATTTCTTTTATATTTTTCTTTAGTTATATAGTTAACTCTATAACTTAGTATATCTATAGCTATATTTTCTAACCCTTTCTAGTATATTATTCTAAAGTTATAGTCTACTAACCTTT
Source organism: Lojkania enalia (assembly GCA_010094045.1). Taxonomy (NCBI): domain Eukaryota; kingdom Fungi; phylum Ascomycota; class Dothideomycetes; order Pleosporales; genus Lojkania; species Lojkania enalia. The sequence goes on from ML986592.1 coordinate 555,051, forward strand.
CTATCTATTATATTTATCTTTTTATAAGTTTTTTTATTATTATAAAATATATTAGGTTTTTATAATCTATTTAAACTTTAAATAGGTATTTAATTCCTATTAAATATACTTATTATTCTCTTAATACTTTAATAATTGCTAATAATTCTTTATTATATATATTATAATTAAGTTCTTCTAGTTTTATTTTTCTTAAAAAGTAGGCTTATAACTTCTACTTTTTATCTTTATCTTACTAACTTAGGTAAGCGCCTATTATTTTATCTAAAGTATTAGTTTCTACTTAAATTTACTCCTCTAGATTTAGTATTCTTAGTATTAATACTAAAGTAAAGTAAGCTTTTAGTTCTTTAAGAGCTTTCTATTATACTTCTTATTATTTAAACTCTTTCTCTTTTCTAATAATCTCTATTAAGGGTGCTACTACTCTAGAATATCTACTTATAAATTTTCTATAGAAATTTATAAAGTTTAAAAAGGATTAGACTTATTTAACTAAAATAGATATTAGTTATTCTAGTATTATTTTAACCTTTTCTTATTCTATTTTAATACTATCTCTAGATATCTAAAATTCTAGAAATTCTATTCTTATTTTATAAAACTTATACTATTCTAGAACTATAAGTAACTTATATTCTTATAGTTTTACTAATACTTTTCTAATGTATTCCTTATACTCTCTTAGTAATCAATTTATATAGACTAGAATATTATCTAAATATACTATTATAAATATATTTAAATATTCTCTTAATATATTATTTATAACTATTTAGAGGGTTACTAGTATATTTATAAGTCTAAATAGTATTATTAGATATTTAAAAAGTCCTTCTCTTATCTTAAATACTATTTTCTATTTATAGCTCTTCTTAATCTAAATTTAGTAATATTCTTCTCTTATATTAAACTTTATAAACTACTTAGCTTCTTATAATTAACTTATAAGTTCTATTATCTTAGGTAATAGATATCTATTTTTCTTAATTATATTATTTAACTACTAGTAATTAATATATAACTTTAATTTACTATTTTTCTTAGGTATAAATAATATTAGTAATACTATTTTACTCTAACTTAGTTATATAAATCCTCTTACTAAATTCTTTTAGATATACTTTTTAAGTTCTTCTTTTTATTCTCTATTTAAATTATATATTAAGCTAGATTTTAGTTTTCTTTTATCTTCTATAATAATCTTATAGTCGTACTTTTAATATTTAAATAACCCTCTATTTTCTACTTCTTTATATAGTTCTATAAATTTACTATAATTCTCTTTAATTTTTTAGAGTATACTTTTATTCTAGAGTTTCTTATATACTTTTTAAACTATAATAATATCTAGTATCTACTTTATTTTCTTAAAATATCTAATATAATCTACTACTAAGTAGTTAAAACTACCGAGCGGTTAATAACCTACTAAAATCTCTACTACCCTATTAATTTCCGTAATATCTCTATAACTATATAATAGAATACGCTTATCTAAAGCCGATATAACTATAGTAAATAAAGCTTTTAAATAAGGTTAATTTAAATTAAATCTAGCTGTAATATAGGCGTTTAAAATTAGCTATACTACCCTAAAAGAGCGCTATAATAGGAGATCTTATAGAGCTAATTACACCTCTAATTTAAAGAATCTTATAGAGTTAGAAGAGAGGTTAATTATAGACTATATACTTAATATAGATATATATAGGTTTCAGCTTAATCTTAATATATTATAAAATATAGCTAATAAACTACTCTTTAATTGCGGTTAGCAACCTATTAGTAAAAATTAGTCTAATCGTTTTATCTTATGTATTCTAAAACTTAATTTACGCGTTAATCGATAGTATAACTACTAAAGAGCTCTAAATAAAGATTTTAAAGTTATTTAAAACTAGTTCTACCTTATATATAATACTAAAGCTAAATATAGTATCTTTAATAAAGATATATATAATTTTAATAAGACTAGCTTCTAAATAGGTAAAATTAGCCTAAGAAGAGTTATTAATAGTACTAAGAGGTAATAAATACTTAAATCTATCTAGCCTAATAATATTAAGTAGGTAATAGTAATTATAGTAGTAAATATATATAGCTAGCTAGTTCTACTATTTATTATCTTTAAGAGCGTGTAATAATATAATATCTAGTACTAGTTAATTATAAATAAGCCTTAGTAGGTTTTATCTATTAGTAATAAGAGCTAGACGTCTATTAAATATAGGTTTAAGTAGCTTAAGCACTTTAATAAATATACTAAAGCTAGTACTACTAGTACCTACTAACTACTTATTATAAACGGTTATAATAGCTATAATTCTATCGAATTTTATAATTATTATAAAGAATGTAATATTATTATACTTTATATACCTCTATACTTATCTTATCTTCTACAGCTATTTAATATAGGCTGTTTTGGTCTATTAAAGCGTATATATAGTAAGGAGATTAAAAGCTTAATTTAGTACTATATTAACTATATAACTAAAGAAGACTTTCTACCTATATTTAAAGCGGCTTTTAATAATGCTATTATTAATAAAAATATAGCTAGAGGCTTTAAAGGGTCTAGATTAGTCTTATTTAGTCCAGATTATATTATTTTAAAGCTTAATATCTAAGCTTTATAAACTCTAATACTACCGCTTTTAGAACCTACTAAATAGTAATTATAAATACTATATAATCGCTTAGAAGTAGAGTACTAGACGTAATATATATAATAGCGTGTAGAATAATATTAAAACAGCTTACTAATATTAATAATTAAAAGTTTTACAAGTCTTATAAAGAGTATTATATCTATAGTATATAGGTAGTCGTTTTTAGAGATAGAGACTAGAGATCTCCGGGCGGCAAATATAATACTTATAAAGCGCAAGGAGCGTAAATATAAGATAATTAAAAGTGTAAATACCGTCTCTATATTAGATAAACTGTAATTAGTAAAGTAATAATAAGAAGGCTATTAAATAGAATAAAAAGGTCTAACTAGTTATAGTTAACTATATTAACTAAGATACTACAGGCGCTATTAGAAGCTAGACTACTATATTAAGATATATAAAATAGCTCTAATTAAAATACTAAATAGTAAGAATTATATAGATATTATTATATAATTAATTACTTTAATAGCTGTAAAGATATCCTACTTTAAAATTAAAATTAGGTTGGTTACTAACCGTTTAGTAGTTTTAACTACTTAGTAGTAGATTATGTTAGCTATTATAGCTGCTAATACTTTTTATATTAATTATAGACCTAAGAGATATCTTATCCTATACTATTCTACTACTAGTTCTACTCTAAATCTACTCTATAGCTTATAAACTATCTCTTACTACTAATCTACTCTAGAATTATATTTAGCTAGCTAGTTTATATCTAGTAATATATTAAATTTTTTTAGGTTTATAATAGTAATACTTTTTATATTAGTATATCCTATAATATTAAACGCTTACTTTTTAGTTTCTATTAATATAACTCCTCTACTATAGTCTATTAGCTTATCGTCTACTAAGTATATTATATAAGGTACTATTTTTTCTCTCTACTCTATATTATTCTTATAAACCCATTATACTAATATAAATATATCTAAAACTCTACTATTAAATAGTATTTTAAGCTTCTTTCTATTAAACTCTATTTAGAGTACTATATATAAAAGTACTATATTAGTAATCTTCCTAATAGCTTTTCTACCTAGTTTCTTAACGTAGTTATTACTTTAAAAGCTACTTAGTTTTTTAGCTAAAATAGGAAGAACTCTATCTTCTCCTTCTCTTTTCTATATAATAGATATCTATTTATATTATACTTTATCTATAGTTTTTAAGTATAAGTAGCCTTTACCTATTTACTATATATCTTATACTTCTATTCTAAGAAATACTATTACTATTTAATTAGTTAGTAATCTTTATCTAATTCTTACTATTTAAATATTTTAAATATATTTTAATAGTACTAGTATTTAACTATATATTATTTCTAGTTTAATACTTTATATTCCTCTAAATATATATTATTTTTAGGACGTTCTTCCTCCTTAAATATACTTACTCCTATTATCTTATATACTATAATATTAAATTATCTTCTAATATTTCTCTATATTTCTCTTATTTTTAAGACTAGTTTTTTTTAGCTTTTTAGCTTCTATAACAATTTTACTAAACTAGTATAGATACTCTATTTTAAGGTAAAGTAGATTTCTATAAATCTAATAATACTTATTTTCTATATAATCTTCTATTTTATTTTAAAATAGTAAGATTCTAGATAATAATTATATATCTAGTTTTAACTATACTTTTAGCTTTATTTTTATACTCTTATATATTAAGTAATTATTTTAGGAATAGCTTACCTAATCTTTATTATAACTATTTTTATAGGGTAGTATATATTTTCCTTTCTTATCTTTTATCTTTTTTATAGAGTAGTTTTAATATATTTTCTATATAACGTAAAGCACCACCAAGCCGGCTATACTATTAAGCCGGCCACTTTTTCTTAGTATAGCAACTTTTCCGTACGCAACGCTATATCTTAACAATACGAAGCTAATCTATCTAATTAAGAAGGTAGAATTGAACTTACCCTTCAGGCCTATATCTTAGGCTAATTTTAAAGCGTGTAATGCGCTGCAGCAGCTTTTAACATATAATACTAGTAGCTTTCTAACCGGCTTTATAGAATTACCTTTTAACCTTAAACTTAACTAAATTATATAAAGCTTACAGCAACTGAAAAGCAGACAATCGTATAATATATCCTTAACCTTAATTTGCGAGGATTTACGCCGCGGCTTTATAAGGTGGCAGATATAGTAGATAAACTATTATATATGCGGGGTAAAATACTTATAGATAAAAACTAGTCTAAACGATTTATATCGCGTATAAATAAGCTTAAAATAGTTTTTAATCGAGTAAAGGACTGTTAGAAGATATTATAAGAAGATTTAGAGGTTATTAACACGTGGTTTAAGCTTGTATAAGAGACGGTAGTTAAGTATAGTATCTATAAAGATAATATCTATAATTTTAATAAGATAGGCTTCTAGATAGATATAATTAGCTCTATAAAAGTTGTTATAGGTTTAGAATACTATATAAAACCTATACTTATTTAGCTAGGTAATCAAAAGTAGGTTAGTAATCTAGAGTATCTATGCTGCTGGGTATATAACTCTACTATTTATTATCTATAAAGGACGCGTCTATATTTTAGTATAGTATAAGGAGATAGATATACCGTATAACTGGAAGCTCTTAATTTCTAAGAATGGATGGATAAATAATAAGCTTAGTTTTAAGTAGTTAAAGTACTTTAACGCGTATATAAAGACGCGTTAGGTAGGATTATATAGGCTACTTATTTTTAATAGTTATAAGAGCTATCTAAACTAGAATTTTAAGGATTATTACCTTATACGAAAGATCCTTACCCTCTATATACTAGCACATTTATTATATATCCTACAGCTACTTAATATAGTATACTTCTTACTATTAAAGTTAAAGTACTTCTAGTATATATAAGATTTAGTACGCTGACGCGTCTACTATATTAATAAGAAAGGCTTTCTACTAGCTTTTAGAGACACGTTTTTTAATATATTTATATATAAGAACTATAAAAAAGCTTTTAAGATATTTAGACTAGTTTCTATTAACGTGTAGGTTATTCTTAAGCACCTTAAAATCCGGTTGCATATACTACTAGAGATACTCCTACTAGAAATACTATAGTAGTTAAAAATACTAAGCAATATATAAGAATTCGGGTTATAATTAACTCTTATATAGAGGTCCTTTATACGATTACTAAAAGAAGCTAAAGAAAACTTCTTACAGCTAATAAAAGGAGCTGAATTAATGCTGTATTAAAACGCTCTTATAAGCTACTAGATTATAGAGTTTAAAGAGTAATTAGAGGTTATAATAAAGTGTAAAATACGTAAACAGAAGTAAATCTAGTATAGTAGTATAATAGAGTATAGTAAGGGAGCTTTATATAGAGCTGCTAAGGTATCTATAGCTCTTTAGCAATCTAAGAAGGCTTATAGTAGTAGTAGCAAGGAACCAGTTTAACCTAGTTAACGGTATTATAAGAACTGTAGAAAGACCAGGTATAACACTCGTACGTACTAAAAAGATATAGAAGCTTCTTCTAAATCTAGTCTAAGTATCTTATATATAGGTTCTCTTATAGATGGCGAGTAAATCAAGGTCTTATATATAGTATTAGTAGTACTAAGAAAAAGTAGCCGGCTTAGTAGTATAGCCGGCTCGGTAGTACTTTATATTATACTTAAATATTTCTTTATCTATAATTTTTCTTATAGATTTTACTATAGTTTTTAATACTTTCTAGCTGTCTTAAAATATTAATTTATTAAATAGTACGTTCTAATATTCTTAGAGATATAATTTTATCTAATAAGTTTTATTATAAATCTAATATTTCTTTTACTCTATCTTTTTAAAAATTAATATACTATTAAGTCTAGATATATCTAATAGATATTTTATATATCTAATAACTACTACTATTCTTTTTAGTTATAGCTAATAGTTACTTTCTTCTTTTATTAAATAATATATCTAGTATCTATTAGTAGGTTATATAACTATTATTTAAGCTTCCTTCTTATTAAAATATTCTTTTATATAGTATCCTTTTTATTTATATAGAAGATATACTCTCTTTTTAAATCTTTCTTTCTTAAAATTACTTATTCTTAATTATTAGTAGTTCTTTCTCTTATCCTTTTTAACTTTTCTAAAGACTATTAGATTACTATTTTATAGTACTATTTTACTTTTCTTTTTAGTTAGTATAAATATTTACAGCTAAGATTATTTTTCTATTTTCTATTTATATTAATAGTTACTAATTTTAACTACTAATTTAATTATTTCTAATAGTTTAGTTAGCCTTTCTTTTCTAGTTAGATTGTCTTTAGTCTTATCCTTAAACTCTTTATAGAAGATTTCTACTAATATACTATTATCCTATTCTAGTCTAATATTAAATCTCTAAAATTCTATAATATAATCTATTACTCTTTTAGTTTAGATTAGTTTTAGTAATTTTCTTTATACTTTTTATAATAGCGTAAGTAAGATAATAGGTCCGAATACGGCACGAATCTACTTAGAGGTATATAGGAGTATATAGAGGTTCAGGAACCTAGGAATTCTATTAATACCTATAGGCCTTATACGAAAGGATATAGAAGAACTATTAAGCTACTTATAAGAGAGTATACAACTATATATAGAAGGGAAAAGGGGTAGAACTAGAGGTAGGATAAGATAAGTAAAAAGCTTTAGGATAAGATTATATATAAAGCTTTTTATAGAA
>ML986593.1:0-232780 GCA_010094045.1 Lojkania enalia
TATATTAATATAGCGCTTACCCTTTAAAATTACTATTAAAGGTTTTTAGGACTAAATCTAAACCCTAGTTAATTAGTATATTTACTTATACCTGTAAATTAATAGAAGAACTATCTAAAACTACCTATTTATTATTATAGATCTAAGTACTTAGGATTATATTATTAGTATTAAATAGTTATATTACTTTCAACTCTAGCTAGATACGGATAAGAATTAGATTATATAGCCTTCTAAGTATCCTACTACTTATAATCTATTACCTCCTCTTCTTATATAATTAACTTAGCTAGTATATAATAAGAAGGTAGAGTTAGATATCTAGCAACACGACGTTCTATAGGAAAAGGACTAGTATTAATAGTCCTACAGTCCGACTATCTATTATATTAAAGGTCTACTAAAACTGCTAAAACTATATTAATCTCTTATAGCCTATAGTTTAAATAAGCTTAAAGCTCCCGTACGCCTATATATAATAAAGTCTAAATCCGATCCGAAGAAAATCTATTCTCCTATTATTACTCTTATTATAACTAATACTTTTTACTTTAATATAAAGAGGAAAGAGAACGAGTTTTTCTCTACATCTCTATATAAAATCAAGCGGCTAATTAAAGATAAGTAAGCTCTAGAGTTAGAAGATAAGGCTGAAAACAAAGTACTAGTAAATCTCTAATTACTATCTAAATACTATAGGTATTAGAATATATTTAGTAAAACTACAGCTTATTAATTACTAGAATACTACCCTTATAATTATAAGATTATCCTTATAGAACCCCTCCCTAATAGTTACAGCCCGTTATATAAGTAGAATATTAAGGAGCTAGAGGTAACTAAAAAGTATATTATAAATAATCTATAGAATAAGTATATTAAGTAGAGTCTAAGCTCTTTTACATCTCTAATCTTTTACGTCTATAAATCTAATAGCAACCTATATATCTATATAGATTATTATAAACTTAATACTCTTACTTATAAAAATATATATCCGATATTATATATAGATAAACTCTTATCTAGGCCTATTAAAATAGTAATCTTTACTAAGTTTAATATTTACGCGGCCTTTAATAAGATTAGAATAGACTCTAGTTTTAAGAAATATACTACCTTTTAGACTCGATACAGAACCTATAAGTATAAAGTTCTACCTTTTAGATTATATAATAGTCTAGCAACTTACTAGTACTATATAAATAACGTACTAATTAACTACCTAGATAACTTCTATATTACTTACCTAGATAATATTCTTATCTACTCTAAAGATAAGATAACATATACTATCTATATTAAGAAAGTTCTTAAGAGATTATATTAAGTAGGGTTATAAGTTAATATTAAGAAGAGTAAATTCTATATTACCTAAACTAAATATCTTAGCTATATCCTCTTAAATAAAGGCCTTAAAGTTAATCTAGAAAAGATAGAAGTACTACACAACTAGCAGCTACCTACTACTATAATAGGTGTAAAATCCTTCTTAGGTTTTACTAGATTCTACTAATAGTTTATACCAGAATTCTCGCGTGTTATAAAGCTAATTATTATATTATAGAGCCTTATAACTCCTTTTATATAGACTTTAGAATATAATATTACCTTTAAGAAATTAAAGTCAGCCCTATTAAGTATACCTACACTCTACTACTTTAACCCTACGTTAGAAACAAAAATAGAAACTAATACCTCTAATAGAGTAGTTGTAGGAGTACTATTATAGAAATATCCTAACGGAAAATAGTACTCTATAGTATTCTATAGTAAGGTTCTATCCGGTTTAGAACTAAACTGAGAGATTTATAATAAGAAACTATTCGCAATTGTTACTATGTTTAAATAATAGAGGGTAGAACTTACTTTAGTAGTTACTAGAACTCTAGTATATACTAATTATCGCTTACTTAAATATTTTATAACTATAAAGGTACTTAATACTTATTAAGTTTATTAGACCGAAGAATTAGCTTAGTATTAGTTCCGAATCGAGTATACTCTAGATAAGAATAATATTAGAGTAGATATCCTTAGTTATCGCGAATAAGATATAGAAAACTTAAAAGTAGCTTAAACTAATAACTAGTCGAGAGTCCTACTTAAACCGTATTAATTTTACCCCCGAATTAATATTAAATTAGTCTAGTCCTATATTACCTAAATAACAACTTAAGCAGCTATACTAAATATTATTAAAGGCTAAAAGTAGGTTATATTACTAGACTTTCTAGAGTTGATTAACGTATTACTATAGGAAAACTAAGCCTCCTTCACATAGGAACGTATACTTTTACCCTATAAGTATTAGATAGAGAATAGACTACTTCTCTACAATAATTACTTATATATTCTATTAGATTCAGGCCTTTATATATAACTTATATAAGAGACTTATAACTAAGTATCCTCTATATACTTAAGTACTACTAAAATCTATTAGTTACTATCTTAGAAGTACTATTAGAAGGGTATAGAAGCTACTTACAAATAATATATATAGAATTACATCTTATACTATAAAGCTTATTTGATATAAACCCGAACCTTAGGTTTTATCTACCTACTTCCTATACTAAATTAACTAATATAGTACCTATATATTAACTTTAAGAATTTTTCTATAGATAAGTCTGGATATAATTAGATTATAGTAGTAATTAATCGCCTATCTAAATAAGCTATATCTATTCCCTACTATCGTATAATTAATGTTTGGGGAATAGCTAAATTATTTATTTAATAGGTATACCGCTTTAGCTATATACCTAAAACTATTATTTTAGACTAAAGACTTTAGTTTATATCTAGTTTCTAGTCCGAATTCTGCTATATTTTAGGCGTAAAAATTAAACTATCTACTATTTATTATAAAGAGACTAACAGACAAATAGAAATTATAAATAAGTATATCGATTAGAGACTGCGTTCTTTTATATCCTTCTACTAGAACAACTAGAGTTCTCTATTATCTATAATTAACCGAGTATAAGCGACTCTACCCTATATAACTATTAGAATATCCCTATATTAGATCCTATATAGATCTAAACCCTATTAGAGTTAGGATTAGAAATATTCTATTAATCCTATTACTATAATAGATAAATTAAATTATAAGAACACTTTAGCTCTAGTAACTTATATATATATAGCTTAGAAAACTATAAAGGCTAATATCAAGAAGGCTTAGAATCGTATATAATCTGTTGTTAACTATTACTAGTAACCGATTAATTAGTAGATTAATAATATAGTCTACTTAAATACTAAGAACTTTACGGTCTAGAGACTAAGCTGAAAGCTATCTAATTAATAGGAGGGTTCTTTTAAAGTACTAGAGTAGGTTAGAAACTTATACTACTTATAGCTATTCCTAGGGTTAAGTATATATAATATCTTTGTACTAAACCTACTATATAAAAACCCCTAGGACCCTCTACCTAGATAAAAAGCTCTAAAACCACCTGCTATCGCTATTAATAGGGTAGAAGAGTAGGAGGTTAAGAAAATACTAGCTAGTAAGTTATATTATAAGACTCTTAAATACTGTGTGAAATAGGTAGAATATAATTCTAACCTAATCTAGTATAAAGCTTTAAACTTTATAGGTTCGCTTTATAAGCTAAGAGCTTTTTATAATAAGTATCCGAATTGCCTAAAACCCCTAAAAGCTCTAACTAAATAGATTAAGGTATATAAAAATAGTATAGAGAATATAGATTATCTAGTAAATAATAATATATAAAAGTTAAGTAGTAGATTTTAAAAACTAAAGTATAGGCCCGAAATTACTCCTCTATAAAATTTGGAGGGTCTGATAGTAGGCTGTTAGATACCTCCCTAGTCCTCTCTTCCTCTACCCTCCTTCCCCTTTCTTCCCTCTAAACTCCTCTTAAATCTCCCCTATTTTATTTTTAGCCGCCTATAAACGCGTGTATAGCTTAAAGGTAGATAATTTAGAAAGCCTTTAAAGAGGCTCTAAAAGGCGGGCGGAGTAGTATATTAATTAATTTTTTCTATAAAGCGTTAGTAATACTTTAATAATTAACAGTTCTAGGGACGCGTAATAATATATATAGAGTAGAAGTTATTATTTAGTTAAGAAAGTTTAGTTAACAGCAACCTAGTAATATATTAAGGCTAGTAAATACTTATTACTATACGCGACGAAATTGCAATATTAATAAACTATTATAATAGTAGTTACTAGCTAATATATAGGTTAATTATACTTATTATAAAAACCTTACTTAATATTATATTAATAAATACATCTCTATAAGTAACTATATATATTAGCTCTTACCGGTAAATACCTCCTTAAAGAAATTTCTTTATACTAGAACCTATCTATAACAGCCCCGATTCCCTCCCAAACCAGTATAGATAGGGACTATTAGCCTATAAGGAGGGGGGTAGTATAATAATACAAAGAAATCATTCTATAAAAAGCTTCATCTTTTCGCTTATCTTATCCTACCCCCAGTTCTACCCCTTTTCCTATCCGTATATAGTTGTATACTCCCTTATAAGTAGCTTAATAGTTTTTCTATATCCTTTCATACAAGGCCTATAGGTGTTAATAGAATTCCTAGGTCCCTAATCTCTATGTACTCCTATATACCTCTAAGTAGATTCGTGCCGCATTTAGACCTATTATCTTACCTATACTGTTATAGTAATAATATACTAAGCAATTAAACGATTATAACTAGTAATAACAGCTAGATAAATAACGAGATTAGTATTACCTAGCTTAAGTACTTTAATTAGCATATAAAGAGCCGTATAATAGGCACCTATTAATTACTAGTTATTAACAGCTATAATAGCTACGTTTTGCTTGAGTTTTAAGAGATCTGTAAGGAGGAGAAGATTATCTATTTCTATATACCGCTATATTTATTATACCTACTACAGCTACTTAATATAGGCTGCTTCTCGCTATTAAAGCGCGTATATAGTACTAAGATCTTAGCCTTAGTACGTGATTATATTAACTATATTAATAAGACTACCTTCCTTTTAGCCTTTAAAGCAGCCTATAATTAATTAATTACAGAAGCTAATATCCGCGCAAGCTTTTAAGGCGCTAGAATAGTACTATATAATCTAGAGGCGGTACTATTAAAGCTTGATATTAAGCTATATACGCCGCTACTACCTGTACTAGAAACTACCCCCTAGGAGGCTAAAACACCTAGTAATACGTATAAACTAGAGGCTTAATTAATAATAATTTATAGTAGGATTTAAGACTTATTACCTACGTCAATTATTGCAGCCCTTAATTAGGTTTAAAAGGGCGCTATAATAATAACGCATTCGATCGCGCTGATAGCTAATTAAATTAAGAGTCTTAAGCGAGCGAACAAGGCAGTAATAAAGCGAAAACAATAGAAAAGAAAGCGATTATAGAAGTAAGGGATTCTAATAAAGGCTACAAGTGAGGATATAATTAATCAAAATAACGTTGAGGGGTAGATTAATAAGAAAATTCGTGATCGGAGTGCTTAGCTGTAAGGGAGTAGCTAGCCTCAACGGAGCTGCAGGCGCTGTAAACAGCCTGGCCATAATGCTCGAACGTGCCAAATTGATAGCGCAGGTGTTAAATAATCTAATAGACTATCGCTTTCTACAGTATATATATGCGTGGTTGATAATTATCGCGATTAAGTCGTTCGAATCTTAGTAGGGTAACAGCTCGCTTGTAAACTACGTTAAGGTAAAGTTTGTATCATATTTTCTGAGTATTTATAAAGTGTTAATAACCTATTTAGGGAATCTAATATTCAACTACTGAAGTTTATGGATTTCCTGAGGTAACCTCAGCACTACTAGGCGTGCGATCTAAGAAGACAAAAAGAAAATGCACTGGAATTAAGTATTGTAAATATCTAGACCCTCGATTGTCTGCTCTATCCCATGTAGTAGTAACAGACGCGACTTGGATGCAGATAAAAGCCATCCAGGGGCTTATTGATCCAACAGAACCAGACCCTATGAAGCAAAGAGCTGTTAGGTTTGTAGCACGCTCTGAATCTGTTATGAACGTGTTCTGGTTTGGCTAACTTAAATTTAGCATGTGCCTTGGATGTATGATGCGATTTGAGCAGAATAAGGCCTGTAGGACTCAAATTGAGAGCTGCAAGCTAACTATACGTCGGTCCACACACCCGGTAAGTAGTCTTAGCTTTCAATTATGGTAGTAACTGCTTCAGAATATGTTTTTAATGAGTTTTCATAGAACGTTTCAAACGTGTATCAGTTCTATCTTACCTGCATTGCAAGCACAGAGTCAACGCGTTCTCAGCACTTTTTCAAGGTGGTTCCCCATGGAAAACTAAATATACCCTTTCTACAGCAGCTAGTTGATGAGGGAAGCCTCACCTCATTACACCCTCATGCTTGTAGTGTTATCGAGGGGACCAAGTCACAGAAAAGGCAGTGTGGTCAGCTCGCAATATACTTTTGATAGACTCTAAGCACGTTGCTAATATATTAAGGAATTGACCATCCACAGGGTCAAGGCGCTATTCTTGGGTCCAAGGCCTGCCCAGTTACCTACCACGTGGTTATGCCAAACAACCTTGAAGACAGCCAATTCTTCCACTTCACATCGCATGGAGTACACAACCATCCTCCGCCTCCCCCCTCAAAGACCCCTATTGCAATCCTTAATGAAGTGCTGGACCATATTTACTAGATGCAACTACCAAGCGTAACTCGATGTAAGTCGCTCCTAAACGTGTTTGCAATATGTCCCTAAAATATGAAGCGCAATTTAATAATAATCCAGAGCTTCTTGCATTCTGTAGTCAGCACAAGGCTTCAAGTCTCGCTCAGCTCCATGCTAGCCTTGCCAACCAGCATAGGATATCTAGAATGATCCAGCGCAATAAGTTCCTTCTGTACCCAGAAGGCAGGAGCCTTGCAGGTGTTCTGTTTGAATGGAGGCGCCTTCATCAATGGCCCGAAACAGTATGCTATTCTGCTAACAGCATGATAACAGCATGCTCCTAACATGTTACAGGCTATATCCAGCATATATACAATGACAACGACGGCGTAATGATTATCTGCTTTTTCCAAAAGCAAGCAGAAATATTTCTATCTCAACGAACATTTGAGGTTAATATGCCCTTCAAACGCTTCCATGACCAGGGCTATACTGAAATAATATTTGCGGCTTGGCCAGAACGACATGGAAATGGTTTGTGAATCTTATCAAATATGTTAAGAAAATTTACAACTGCGTCGCCTAGTCATCACTCTTGCAAGGGTTATCGTTAGCCAGCAACGTCAAAGAACATATATGTTATGCTTTCAGCGTGTATTCGAACTACTATCAGAACGGGCAAGCAAGCCTATAGAGTGGCGACACCTCCACAAAGGCCCTAATTGCTTTCAGGCTATTGTTTCAGATATGGATGGAAAGCAGATGGCAGGCAAGCTACTTATATATGTCGCGAACTTGTACGGAATGGGTTCCTAATATGTTTGTAATAGGTTTTGGTCTATATCTGCAATCAATAGACCAGCCCCATAGAGGTTGGCACTGGCAGTTACAACAGACTTTAATACTCTGCCGTGTTCAATTCTTTAGAAGTATTGAGCGTGCCGCTGGGCCAGCTACTCTAAGCTGGGGCGTTCATAGCCGCATGCATGCACTTCTTACATGCCGGAGTATAGAATAATATACATTCCTGTGCAATGATCTTATTCGTAAGTTATTTATAGAGTTAATAACACGTTGGTAACACATTTCTACAGGAAACGAGCCAAAAGATATTGCTGATTGGGCATTGCATAAGCGGCACCCTGTTATTGCAGCTGGTCTCAATATGAATTGCTCAGATGTTCCTAACTACATATATGAGCGAGTCCAGTATCACACTAATGCGGTATAACCATCTGCAAATAAGTCCTCCTCATTGGGCGGACGTCTAGACCTCCTGTCAGCTATTCAAAGGTATAATTGCCTTTAGAACGTGTTATTAACACGTTTCTAACATTATATAGCTCCCAAAACCTATATAGAATATACGTTGAGCAGTATATCGCTCGTACGTAGTATTTTGTAGGAAATGCACAACGAACCACTGTAACATCTACAAGAATAGCTAACAATATAACTCAGAAAGGTAATTATATATAGGAACGTGTGTCTGATATATTGCTATGTCTAGAACTTGAACGTAAGCGAAAAGCTGAGGAGGGGGAGGAAGAGGGGGAGGAAGGGGGGAGGATATTCTAGAAGAAAGTGACGATAATATCTTATTTCGCGTCTCATCCTCTGGTAACATACATACAAGAAGTAGCAAATCTCGTTCCTCTTCTCGTGGACGGTCTAGACGCTTAGAGAGGTAAAGAATAACTAAGGCTAGCCTGCCTCACGTTGCTAACGCGCTTAGAACCCTATCAGGTTCAAATCTCCGGGAAATGGGCGTCTCATAAGAACGCAGTAGCCCAAGGTGAGTGTTTTACTCCTAATCAAATTCGCAAGGCGCACGTAACATAATTAAAAGTAGTTCACAAGCGTCATCACATCTGATACGGCAAGTAATGGAAAATAATGAAGACATCAACTTACAACGACAACAACTAGAACTCAGTAAACAGGCTATTGAAATAGCAAGGCAGGAATTGGACATTGAAGAGAGAAAAATAGCACTTGCGGAGCATAGACGGGCATTAGAAAGGGACTTGTCAAACTAATTGTAGACACATTACGAACACGTTTAAAGTAGGTTTAAAACACGTCCGGCTATTATTATAAACGGAGGTTTAGTTCTTTATACGTGTAGTTCTAAACAGGTAAAGAGCGTGAGATAACTACTTTAAATTTACATTAAATGTAAATTTTTATAATATAACCTCTCCATTTCCGTCCTAAAAACATTAGAAACTTGATGAGAATGTGTTCAAAATCGCATTCTTGCTTCTTCGAAGGCACCGGATCCTATTGGTAGGCATCCTAAGGCAGTGTACGCATTGTAGGCAATCTAGAATGTATTTAGAGAAGCTATGGGACATATCGAAGGAATCCTCCCGCTCATGTGTAGCTGTTTAGACATTTTTGCAGTGTGTTGGTAACTTATTGACGTCAGGTTAGCGTGATAAAGATGTGGGCGAAAGTTCGAAGTGGATTTAGTTTTAGCGAGGTCAGCCAAGCCATTAGCGTAGTCATTGTCAACTGTTTGCGCGTCGCGCTTCGTCCGACCTTCATATATTTCCTCCTTGACATCTCGTCTCTTGGATGGGAGTGAAGATCTTCATGCATTAGTCTTCAGAGATTCATGCTCTGCCAATAATTCGAGGCTGTCTGGGCCCTTTGGCCACACTTGGAAATTGGAAGCACAACCACAATCATGTTTGTGGCTTGCGCAAGAACGCTCAGGCTGTCACGGCGCAACCGCAAGTAAACAAACAGAACAAGAACTATGCGAGCCTGCAAAGGGTCTCTTCAACGATCTGTGAGGGTTTGTAGTGTTGGTAACACCGAAGCTTAAAAAATTGGAGGATTCGGCGCAATTCGTGAAAATTCGTCTGCAGGGTGATTGAGAGCGAGCTCTGGATGGATGTGTGTAGAGCAAGATTTTTTTGAAACTTGCTTGTGGATATTATCGTAAGAAACTGAGAAGTCGTCGTATATGTAATAGTGGCGGATAAGTAGACCCAATAAATACGACGCGGGGGGGGCAATGGTTCTCCGAGTTTGCATTGACAGTCGACCAAGATAGAGACTATAGTTACAAGAAACTCCATCTTCGCAATATTCATACGCTTGCATGAGTAAAGCCTCCGCTAGATAGAGTCGGAATATAACGTAGGAGCCTAGCGTTGAAGAGGCGACGACCTAAAAGAGCGGTATCTCGCCATCGATGCTATAGCGTTACTTAGCCTTTTTAGCGATTTGAATAAGATCTTTTAGAGCGAGGACCTTTCCTTCGCTTGTGGAATGTATGGAGTGAGACGTCCCGCAAAGGTCTTACCTTGGATCGCCTCGTTGTATCTGCTCCAGTACCTCCATATATGTATTGATATTTATCCCGCTTCAGATTGGCCCAGTAAGTAGGACCAATGACTTCATATATATGATGTCAAGATAGGGTTAGCGCTACAATTGATGCGGCTGGGAAACAGACCGAAATGTACCAGAGAAGCTCCATTGGCAGCGTAAGGACTTGTATGGGTCCGGCCATGGTTTTTGCTTTGTAAAGCATCCGGACAGCTAAGAAGGATTGTGTTGATTGTTATTTTTTGAGGGCTAAGGAGCTATATACTGTCTGATTTCCTGTTCCGCCATATCGAGGCTAGCCCTCGATTGGTATCCTACTGCACAGAATATTACATGCTTGAACAATTCCTGACTAGATGTAAGCTCTGCGTAGTTATATAGAACAAAATAGATGAAAATAGAGGCGTTAGTGTAAAGACGTTGAAGCTGTTAAGCTTGTAGGTATGACGTGACAGCGAGTCCTGCTACCTGCTAGGGCTGAAGCCGAGCCTTATATCACTAGGTCATTACGCCCTTTTTCAATGAGCCTTTAAAATCATATTTGGGGCACTCTGAATGTTCCACTTCGAGGATTTTGCTGAAAGTAGTCCTAGAACTGATAAGGTGAATTTTGGTGCACGTGACGTCATAACTAGTAAGTCAATTTTGACATCTTATTCCTTCGCAACAGCGCCTCTCTAACTAATCACCATATTTTTTCGCTCTAGTAATTAATCAAAATTTACCGAAACAATGGGCCGCCATCGAGGGTCTCTAATAGGAACAAGAATTAAACTGAAAGTTCTGACGCCAAGTCATAATAAGTTTCAATAATCCCCTAAATCTCTAAGAGAAAGCTAGTAGACGTTATTTATCTTTCACATTAGCTAAAGTTCGAAAGCTGCATCATATGACTGTATGAGCAGTATCATATAGTAGGCTAGAAGCCGCGGTGCACAGTTCTGTTTCATGCATCAAGCATTTGACCACATTTTTAGGCACAATATTGTTGGTGGATTATAGTAACACAGCAGGCGGGGCGGTGTTCTGGTCCTTGCTGCCTAGTGTCTCATGCGGCTCTTGCATAAGGCAGGGCATATAAGGCTCCAGCATCCAACGTATCTGAGATTCAGCGCGTATTCATAAAAGCCCCATGCTGATCGCCTTACCACATTTAGAACTTTATTTCCTTAGGATTAAGATGTCTTCCTCTCCTCCCACTCAACCGGTCAAACGGAGTGCTACCGGTGTGACTGGAAAGGCAGCAGGCTTTTCGCTTCCTCCTCGAGCGGAAAGCTTTGCGCTATTCGGGCACAAGAATAGGAAGAGAATTAAATTTGCAACACTACACGGTTATGAACTTAATATTAAGGATCTGGAGACTTGGTTGAAAAGAAGATTCCCAACCGTGAGCCAGGCTGAACGGAAGTTGAAGCTTGTCAGTATATGATTGTTTGTGATGTCATCTAACTAATTTGTGACAGAACGATGACTATTATGGATTTTACATCCCAGAAGAAGATAAAATCACAAAGGTGAAAAACCATTGCATAGTATCATCCGTGACACTAATAGGTTGATAGGAGGATGAGGCAGCGGTTGATAAGCTGAGAACTGCCTAAGCCCGGGGCGGCCAGTGAAGTTCTCTGATCATGCGAAGCGTAAATTGGTGCGTCGCAGAATTGATTGAGTGTCATGAATTGAACCTTAATTACATTTCGCCTTCTAAATTTCTACCTATTGAACCTGTGACGAGGCACACGTGGTTGTTGGTGGATCTTAATAGCTATCGCCTCCAAGGCGTTTCGCCGGGGCGCTTCGGCGCTCGTAACCGCTTCTCCGTAGTTCTCGTGCGCCTCGCCCCCCTTATGTGCACACTGTCACAAGATTTCAGCCACACGGGGCCAAGAGCATAGCCTTTTTTGCAGGCTCCTCTTTTACTCAAGAACATCCAAAAATCATATGCTTCCATAGATCGTTTCAACCACAAACTAAATACTCCCGAAAATTGTTCTTGTCAGCCTTGTTTATCTTTAATTTCAACTCAAGTCTCTGAGGTTGATAATGCCCGTACAACAACAGTTGCCTCTCGAGTTCGGAGAATCATACGAGCGATGCAACACTTATCCACAGAATCTAATATACAAAGCGTCATACCGAGGAGTCCTCAAATCATACGAATCTCGATTTGAGACACCAGAACCTAGACCTTTCCTAACACAAGCACTCAATGATGTTGATATTCATTTCCGTGACTGGGATAATCAGAATTCAAGTAGGCTATAAAAAATCCATCAATACGGGACTTCTTGTTTACTAGCCAGGGTTCGTCAACTACAATTTCACGAGTGAGGACATGCTTAGAAAACATTTGGGAGAGCATGCTCATATTGTCCCGTTGACTGGCAAGCCAGTCTGGACTCTGCTGCCCAAAGTCGATCCCAAATGTCGATTCATGTATGTTACATGTCTTCATCCTTGCACGAAAGCAGCAATTCTGAAACACCTAGATTTCTATACGCCGAACTTTCAACAAAACCACTCAAAACCACTCCGAATATTCTAAAGAGACTTTTGACGTTCCATCAGGTTATGCCTGTCTTTATTGATTTCCTTACCGTCTTCGCACATCCCCCCCAGCAACGGGAACTAGGCTTCAGCGGATTTTTTGACCAGATTACGCTTTCAAACAAATTCCACAGCACAAACGTTGCTATTCCGGCCCAGCAGCCTCTTTTAGCCAATACTCGGCAACCAATAGTGTCGAATTTGCATGTTCCCAGAGGCCCCGCTGCAACTAGTTTAGGCCGTAGCGGGAGACAATACCAATTGTGCTACAACCTAAAGAGGGTAGCTCGAACAAAAGGAACGGCTCGGGATGAGTACTCGGACCAAACATGGTCAGTTCAGCAAAGCGCGTTTCATCATCAGTTTGATGTTGAGGAAGGAACGACTCTCTGGATGAACGCCAAAGGAAGACTTGATGACTATCGAGAACAGGTTATGGAATTGACCGGTGACGCTACTGGTCAACCAGAAGAACTTTTTTTCAAGACACCCGAAGACTGCTTTCGTTCAAGCCTTACCGTTCATCTAATGAATTGCCATTGGGCAACACACGATTGGAGAGGATATATCAACTATCTAGAAGCAGCTATTGAAGAACAGGTCTGTTGGAGGATCATAAACCTTGCTTATAATTTATTGACTTTTGTTTTAGACTCGACACATTGTTGTAGGGCCATGGTTGAATGAAGAGTTCACACCAGCAAGTCTCCAAGCCCTGCAAAGATCTGAGGAGAAGGCAACTAATGCTATCATGATTCTTGAAGCAAACATGGAAGTTCTAACAGGGCTTAAAAAATTCTTTGAGAAGCTCACCCTGAACAAAGACTTCGACATGAGAGATCAAAGTGCTGAAGCAATTACGGCGTTTGTGCAACAAATCAGCGATATGATACATGCTTTCGCAGGGCATAAAAGGCGTGCAACGCTACTAGTCAATATTACTGAGAACAGGAAGAACTTGGTGAGTAAAAATCATGCCAGTGGCTTCGCCTACACTCACGTCCTATAGTTGCTTCAAAGGCTGCAGAGTCAAGCAACGAAGAAGATGGAGGATTTAACGACGATGTCATATCGAGAGACAGTTGGCATGAGAATTATTACGGTCGGAACTTTCGTATTTCTACCTGCCACTTTTGTCTCTACCTTTTTTAGTACGGACATTATCAAGTATCAGAATACAGAGGACGGAAAGGGGAACTTCTCTAGCATTGCATTGGAACGATGGCTTGAGGTTACTCTTCCATTGACAGCAGCTACCCTTTTTTTTGGCTTCATTAGCTTCCTTCTGGTCGATAGACGCCGAAAAAAACGCATGGAATCCTGGCTTGATGAGAAGACGAAAGAGCCTTGACAAATACTTCACTGTGGTTTTGATTAGTAATAGTCCACATACCGTTATAGAATTGACCTCCGGGAAACTTGGTGGGTAGTGCGATTGGTTGTGCAAAAAATTCTTTATATGGAACTATTATTTGAGCAAGGCTGGATCTGCGATGGATGCACTCGTTGTCGGCAGCTCAGAGCGCTACGAAGAAGCCTTCCTACTGTCATACATCGACAAACACCATACAGGCCCGCTTTGAATACCGTATAGAAAGAAAAAAAATAGCGCCCCAACTTGCATATGATTATTTGATTTTTGCACTGGTGCCTAGAAAGAAGCCTGTCAGCTTTTTCTGCAAGGTATCTCCCATGGCGCTGTAAATGGTCCCAAAAGCAGTTCGGTGGCGCACGAGCTGAGAGCGGTCCGCCACAACGTACCACTCAAGTGACGTGGAAGAGCGCAGCCCTGTTCACATAGGGATCTTCTTCGAAAGAAACAGTCTGCTCTTGTCTCTCTCCTTATTCTTCCCATTGCACCGTTGTATCGTACCTCTCTTTGCGCAACAGGTCCTTGGACTCAACGGATTTGCGCATCTGTCCCTCGAGGATATAGCTACCACGGTCCCGCCTCTTCTCGTCCCCTCATCTCGTACCTCCCGGGCTGAGTGAAACCCAGCCTCCTCCATGTGTGCAGCGATGGCTACGCACAATAACTACGCCCTCCACCAGTTTTGCACCAAGTTGAAGGAGTTCACCGTTCACCCTACTTGCGATGGGTCGTCATATATTCGAACGAGTCGGTTAATAGAATGGATGACGGCGCATGTGCCCGGCCAGCGAGGCACAAACACTGAGCATCTTCTTCAGAGAGCGTACGAGTCGCACTGGCCATTGCCTATCACACACTCAAAGATATGTAGCAGTGGGGTCGACCGCTGCATTTTGGTCTTTTGCATCCTCCTCGAGATAGGTTTGGGGCACATGATTCACGAGATGCAGAAGAAAGACATAGTTGACCATTATCTTCCCATGTCCCTCGGTGATTTGAAGGGGAAATTTCAAAGCATCTCTACTCTCGACCGAACTACCGCAATTAAATACGCCGAATACTTCGATCAAGCACAGTGGAAGTTCCGCCCGTTAACATTTCGATGGGATATGGACAAAGAATGCCCGGAACAGCGCATACTCCCCATCTGCAGAAAACAGGAGATCGGACGTGGTGGACAGGCGCGCGTCTTTTCTATTGCCGTTCAGGCCGACTATGTTACCCCAGAGCTGCGCGACTATCTATCACAGGACGAGCATACCAGATTTTTGGATGAAGTTTATGGCGATGTATGTTGCAGAATGTCCTGTTTTGTACTTTCCCGTGCTGATTGAGATAAGTGTTTCCAGTTCGCCCTGAAAACCTTCGAGGAGGGCAATATCGCCTATTTTAATGACGAGAAACGCGCATTCGATGCCTTAAGATCCAACAAGGGCATGATCCGATACCTGGGCAGTTTCGGGCACAAGGAAACGCGAAGGGTGGAAAGGAATACGGGAGGATTTGGTCAGAAAACCACCATAACTAAACACATTCTCCTTGAATATGGCAGGTTTGATCTAATGAAGATCTTTATGTACCGCTTACCGCCAGTTATTTCTTCGGAGATTAGAAACTTCTGGGTCGCTTTGATCGAGATCGTGGATGCTCTTAAGGGAATACATAAGATTAAGACGAAGAACGGTGACTATAATGGGTACGTTTTAGTCTTGTCCTAGAAGACTTGCTTTGATCCACGGCCATTAATGTACTAATCCGCTGGAGGTGGCATAATGACATCAAGCCTGGCAACATCATTGCTGTCAACGGTAGTTATAAGCTCGCAGACCCGGGCTTTGCGAAGTTTCAAAAACGGCTGGAAACGGACAAGGATCCGTTCCCAACAATTGTTGCCGGTGGGGGAACAAGAACATACTGTAAGTCTTATCTAAACTAGATGATAGATAACTAATAACGCTCAGCTGCCCCCGAATGTTACGCTCGCGTCCGAAACTCACAAGTCGAAGTTACCCAAAGCGTTGACATCTGGTCGGTTGGTTGCGTGCTTTCCATGGCCGCTACATGGGTTGTTCTAGGGTTTCAGGGCATATATCAGTTTCGGATAATCCGACAGAGAGCTATTGAAGAGCTCAATCGGACCTCACCCATGGACGGCTCTCAACATGCCATGGATCCAGGGGATTTCTTCCATAACGGAACACATATTCTTTCCGAAGTTAAGCAGTGGCATCGATACCTCCGTGCCGTTGCACGCCAAACTGATCGTACAACACAAAAAATTCTTGATTTCGTGGAAGAAAATATGCTGGTTCCGGCGAAAGCACGGTTGTCTGCGGAGAAGCTCTATGACGGTTTGCATGACTTATTGAAAAATAACGAAGAAGAAGAAGAAGCTATTCCCATAGAGTTACAACATGTGCTAGGCCTACTCCTCGATATCGATGAAGATGCTCCGTCGACACCGCAGGATGTTCTCGCGCAAGTCTACTCTGCCGAACCTACGGCAATGCATAAATCACGGCCTCGAGCCAAGATTGACAACTTAGATGTTCCTCAGCTCTTAAAAACTGCATCACGATTCGAATCCTTGTCGAAAATGTCTGGAAGCAGGTCGCCCAAGCTCGACCTAGCTTCGCCCTCGCAGCTCAAAGATGGGAATGACCATTTCTACAAAGGGAACGTTTCGCAACCACGACAGTCCCAGAGAAACCCAGCAAGTGACCCAAGGGCCAGCATAATCTCAATGCAATTACCCAATAGCCGAAGCGCAACGTTTTATTCACAAAGGGTACAGGATCCGACGAGTCCCCCACCGCAGAATGTGATTCAAGCTCGAGAGGAGTTTCGCGACAGTGCCTGGTATAAAAAACCAACTGACGAGGTCCTCAAAGCCCATTTTGACAATAGAGATATTGTATGCATCACTCCCCATTCATTTTACTTTGTTTGACTTATGGATTCATAGATCTTTCTCATTGATAATGCTTCAAGTATGGAACCCTACTGGGACGAAGCGACATACTTGCTCGAGACTCTTGTCATGAAAGCTAAACCCTTCGATAAAAATGGAATGGATCTGCGATTCACATTATCACCCAAGTCTTTGGATAACGAGAAGAGCGAAAGTGCATTTAGAAAGAAGATGCGAGAAACGCGGCCAACAAAAGTCCAAATGACCACGGACATGACAATAGCAATCGAGAGAATCTTCCATAGTTACTTTCAGGAAATTGACAACCTAAAGAAGAGTAAGAAGCCGAAGGAGGACCTAACGCTCATCATTTTGACAGATGGGATTTGGGCAGCCGAGAGCTCTGACGATGTTTACAACTATATTCAGAAACTTCTCAAGGAACTCGAAAAAAGAGACATCCTTGGATACAAGAAGAGGCCGGTTAGCATTGAATTCGTCCAGTTTGGGGATAATGACGATGCTACCGAACGGCTACGTGCGTTAGACGACGACATGGAGTTCAGAGGTTACAAGTACGAGGATTTCACTGAACATTTTGTAATGTACTACTAACTTCGCCAATTAGAGATATTATCGACCATGAAATGTTTTCCATCAATGGTGACGTCCGAAAAATGTTATTGGGTAGCTTCGTCCCAATGATGGACAAGCTCGACAACCACGAACTCTCCCCTAGCCGTGACGGCACATCTGTATCATATGGCTCCGTCGGCAGGAACCGTTCTTCAGCGGTCATTACCGCCCTACAGAACATCCCCGAGGTGTCGCAAGATCGACTACCTCCAAATAGCACCACCTCGTCCGTCTACCAGACTCCTTCAGATGGAGAAAGGCCTTTTTACGCAAATCTCCCTCGATGATAATCCCGAGCATATCTCAGCAATTCTTTGCTAATACTAAATGCCGTAGGCGCAATCAGCATCACTGGCTTGAAGCATCGCGATCTCGATTGCGGCCAGTCTCTCGGCAGGTGTACTCGTCCGACAAAATCGGGCAGGTCTTATGACACCTGGGATAATCAAGAGGAAGGAAGTAGGACCCGTTCGATATTGTCGCTTCCCTTCGACACATGCTAATTTCGGCTGACTTCTCTCCAATTGACCTACAATGTCTTATGCTGCAGACGCCAGCAAGTCCAAGTCCTGTACACTGCAGATTGAACGAATAGGACCCTGGCTTTTCCAAAGTCTTAAATGATTAGACTAAGAGAAGCTCACCGAGTCCAACGGCCAAAATGCAATTACCCTACCAAATATACCGCAGGGAGGACATCGTGCCGTGTTTCATCGGAACAAAGCTACAATGAGAGTCAGCACTAGGAAAAAAATCGAGCCGGCGATTCGTGCTCCCAAATCCTGATTGGATAACTTTAAATCTCCAGCATTTCGAAGTCATGTAATTTCTCTTGTTTATAGATGTTGGTAGCGGAGGCATTTTTTCCACGTCGTTGCCCAGTCTTCAGACAGAATTCCAGCTATATGCTCATGTAGATAATCCTATTATACATAACCTCATGAGGAGAGTCACTTTTGGACTTGGAAAACACTCTACTTTTTGCTTAGGTAGCGGTATTCATATTTTCACGCACACACTCCAGTGCAACTTAGCCCATCCTATTCGCTCCTGACGCAAGCGCAACACCCGTGTACCCAACACCCTCCATTTTATCAATCGCCGCCCAAATCGCCAAAACCGCACCCACACCCGTAATCGCTGCTCTGACCAAATGTAGCGTACCCCATTTATCGATCAATTGGTGCACACTCTTTTCATTTGTGATGCCTACTTTTGCAGCTTGGTCTTGTACTTCCGCCGCGGTGGCAGAGTTGGCGGCTTCATGAAGCTTCTTGTTGATAGGTGCTAGGAAAGCAAATGTGTATGGGATGATGGAGGGGAGGATGATGGCAGCAGCAGTGTTGAGCTTGAAGGCTAGGGATGAAGAATCCTCTACACAAATTAGCGATCGAACTTCGAACACATATGTCCACAAACATTATATGAATTGAGACATACGATGATAGGCGACCCATGCAGTTGCCAAAGCGCTGACGACGGAAAGGGCAGGACCGATTGCAATTCCTCTATAGTATACAATTTGCCATTGTTGTGCTGCGAGACCGGCGGGCGCTTTTAGGATTGCGGGAATGAAGTTTATCGTGATGTTAGTGTTGGCGCCTGGAATTGATGTGTATCAGCTGATATGATGCCTTTTTCCACGGATAAAGAAATGCTGACCGAATAGAAATGTGCTTGTTGTGATGCCTACCGCCTGCGCGACAAGCAGTCCAAGCGGCGGTTTCTCGCTGAGCAGTCCGGATGCCATTTTGCTCCAAATTTAGAGGATTTAAGCAAATGGATGAAGAGAAGAGGGATAGTGATTTGTCGTGGCGTGAGAATGGGAGCTCTATTTAAGCTCAGAACTATTTACAGGATCCTTGCGGGATCAGGCGTATAAGCCTTGCGTCATGCTCGCGGATCGGGATTGCGCGTCGGCGCTAGGGAGATGCGACGCCGACTGGCGCTATCCGAGGTAGGAGTTTTATTGAAGAGATGCATGATAGAATGGTAACCTTCGTAGAGAAAGCAATATACGCGTAAAATCTAAGTATCCAAAGCCGATGAGAATAAGATCTACAATCGAAAGCAATTAGATAATATCGAATGTTATCAACCGTATGAGAACGGAAACGAACCCCTTCCGCTAAATACTAGATTATTTTTACTCATCTAAACTTAAGTATATGTGGCTAACATACATGTTAATATCTATCCTTCATAGTGATGAAAAGAGTGTATGTTTTATACGAACAATCCATCAATCAACGTTTATCGTTATGATGATAGTAGTCATCAACCTAGTCCCGATGAGGCTACCTCACTATTCTCTTGGCAAATCTCCGGTGCGTTTAATGGTGGATGCCGTGCTGTCTAACTTCACTCGCCCATTGCGTAACATCGCTTTGACTTTCATATTTCGTAGCGCCCAAAAGTAAAGTCTTCATGGGTCCATCGTACAAGATCCTACTTTTTGGGATGATGAAGGGGCCGTAAAACACGTTAACAATCTGAAACAGGGCGCTTGAAGCTGAATCACATTCCTTACCATCGCTTCCTCTTTGTGTAGACTTCAACTTAACGTTAACTTCTGGGCTCTGGAGAAGCTTTGGGGCCTATTTATTAATAGCATTGATTGATATCTCAGCGCAACGCTAGGACAGGAGGCAGCTCCTTACCGGCGATCCATAACTACAAGCATTCATCGACACGTAGACGCTGCCTACGGGACGACTAGATATACCTCGCAAGAATACCGCAAGAATGGCCTCGTGTAAGCCTCAACCTCTCACCAGTGTCCACTTATCCTAACAGTTCAGTCTTCAACGCCACCGCGAATCTCCGCCACGTAACTGCCTTGCCCCCAGGCATATCTTTCGATTCTGCAATTACATTCCTGCAAAACCACGACCTCCTCATCAAACTCGATCCGGAACTTGCCTATTATGAGACCCTCCCTTCTAACGAGTCTATGCCGAACACCAAGCGCTACAAGGTCACCGACCATATGCACGCGCTCCCGAAGGGCCTGTGGGACACAACGGTGACGTTTGAATCGCACATTACAAATATAGAGGACGGAGTAGAATGGATAATCAAGGCTCCTCTGGGCCTCGTTCAACGAACATTTTGGAGGCTGGTAAAGCGAGAGGAACTGGAGAAGAGGAAGGAGAAGCCTACAGAGCGCGAGAATCACGAGAAGAGCGAGTGGTGTCTGGTTGAGGAAGTCGAAATTAAGGCATCGAGGTTACTTGTGGGTACAGTGAAAGGGAAGTGCGAGGAGAACTGGAGGGGCGTCCATGGAAGGTTTGTGGGACATTTGAAGGCGGTTGAGACGAAAGCATAGATGGCGGACTAGGTTTGAGGGTGATTAATATGGTGTTTTGGGCGGACATATGGGTACGACATAGAGTTTTACTTGTATGAGCATCTGCAATTATGAGCCTTTCGGTATAGAGCCTGTCTTGTGAATTCTTGAGCCTTGGTTTGCCACCACGGGCATGACTAAGCCCCACCTTCCCAATTCAAAAGTTTGGGTGAAGGCTAGCTGAGGAGACCGCCGAACCTCGCTTTGGGCTGATACGACAAGCGATTTTCGGTCGATCAATACAAATGTGATAGTGGGTACGGTCATGGCACAAGTGAGACAGCTTCCAAGGTTGTCGAGAGACGACAATGTGACCAGTTGTAGAGATAAGAGATTCCTGGCGCTGAACATCTGCATGCAGCAAACCGGTTCAGGGCAGAGAAGCCAACACTCAACTCCCACACCCTCTAGCGATCATGGAGCATGAACAAGACATCCCTAGCAATCGTCCTGCAGGGCACTTTCTGCCGGTCGCTGAAGAGTATGGCCCGCCAGCGTGGTGCCGCTAGGTAAGTAGACGGTAGACATGTGCGTGCCGTTATTCCTAGCCTTTGGCCCAAGCTGCTCTGGTCCGTCGCCATGATGCCTCGCTGGGCATCTCCATGCATCTGCAGCGCGCCTAGATTGGCGGATCAAGCTACATTCGGCAGCTGGAGCGCGAGTCCCGCCCGGCATGCTCAGCAAAAGGCAACGAGGCCTTGTTTGCCCTGCATATCGCGAGCCGCCAGCTGGACAGCCTCAGGGGGCGTCGAACCAGCGTCTGCTTCTAAGGTTCTTCAGACTCAGAGCGATGCTGGAGGGTCGTTGTTATCGCAAGGCTGGCGTCGAGGTCTTCACGAGGACGGCCTCGGCGGCGGCTGTCTCATTTCCGTCTCTGTTGAAAGGTCAAACGACCATGATTTGGGCGGGCGTGACGGCGTGGTATCCGGCTAGCACTGCGCACGTGGTCGCCCCCCGCGACAGCCTCTTATCGATTGGCGATACGACGGGCTAGCACATTAAGACTGCTATGCAGCCCCGAGCGGGTGGTGTAATGCACAGCTCACCAGACGTTCTTGCTCTCCTCTTCCATGAGCCTTCGAGTGGCCCTGCCCTCCTTCTATCCTTTCAGAGAGAGCAGTCTCGGTCCGCCGCTGTCGCGGCTTTGTTCCCGCCCTTGCAAAATCGTTGTCGAGCTGAGCTCCATCGTTCGGCCCCCTTCCGCCTCGCAGCGTGGGCCGCCTTCCCCGCTCTAGAACCGCGCGTGCTGGTCAAAACCCGCAGTTCGCCCAACCTCTCCCGCGCTACGCTTTTCCTTCACGCTCGTTTGTATCAGAGGACGACAGTGCCCTTATCCTGGGGCTGTCAATTCGACACTTCAGTCTTGGAGTTGTCATCCACCACGACGTCACGATATCGGCAGACCCCTCGTCTCCCCACTTCCAACCCAGCCAACATTCCCTCCAAATCCCCCGTTCCCACAGATCGCCATGGAGCCCCTATCAATTGATTCCGTCGTAGTCGACACACCTCTCTCCATGACTCCGACGAGCACTTCTCCTCCCCGAAGCGAGGCCATTCCGATTGAGCGGCAGAAGCTAACAAGCCGCCAGCGGCTACTGCAAGGATTACAACGGATGAGCTCGTCCCCCAGCTTGCCGGGCCTTGGGAGAACACGCTCACAGAGTCTTCGCAGCGGTGGGAAAGCATCCATGTCGTGCGTCTCACTGTCATCATCAGGTTCTCCGTACGCCCAGTCGTTCGGCAGCTCGTACTCGTCCGAGTTCTCCGCCGGCTTCTCGACAGCCCCAACCTCAGTCACGGGCAGCCCATTGGGGAGCCCGCTCTTTGACGAAAAAACACGCTTGCGTATGGCTGGACAAGATGGACCTACATCAGTACCTCTTCCTTCAGAATTCCGGCCCCTGTCAAGAGAGGGCCTTGAAGTTGATGGCGACTACCTTTCCCGGCCAATTAAAAAGAGAATGCAAAGGAGACCGAATTTCAACTTTTGGGCCGATATGCCGCCTGAGATTCGCATGCACATCCTCCGCTATCTCAAACCCAAGGAGATTGTCCGCTGCTCGGCCGTCTCTAAGTCCTGGCACGCCATGTGCTTTGACGGGCAGTTATGGAGCGATCTGGATACTTCTGACTTCTACCGAGACATTACCGCAGATGCTTTAGTTAATATCATCACCGCGGCTGGACCATTTGTGCGCGATCTCAACTTAAGGGGCTGCATTCAACTGCGGGAACGGTGGGGTAAAAGCGGCCTTATCGATGCATGCTGCAATCTAGAGTATTTTTCTCTCCAAGATTGCCGGATCGACCGCACTTCTATCCACTGCTTTCTCCTCCAAAACACGAGGCTAGTCCATGTAAATCTACGTGGGCTAGCAGGAGCGACCAATGCCGCCATGAAAATCCTTGCATCCCATTGCCAGAGACTAGAGTACCTGGATGTCACGTGGTGTAACAACATTGACACCCGTGGGCTACAAAAAGTCGTCGAAGGCTGTCCGAGATTGCGGGATCTACGTGCTAGCGAGGTCCGTGGCTTCGACGATGTAGAATTCATGTTTGAGCTCTTCAAGCGCAACACTTTGGAAAATCTGGATTTGATGCAATGTGACAGTCTGAACGACGAGTCACTTGCAGCCTTGGTCGAAGGCGTTGACAGTGAAATCGATGTCTTGACTGATCGCCCAATAGTTCCCCCACGAAGGCTCAAACGTCTTAATCTTACTCGCTGTCGTGGAATTTCCGACGCTGGTATTCAGACCCTGGCCGGTAACGTTCCTTTCTTAGAGGGACTACAGCTTTCCAAGTGCCATACTCTTACCGACGTAGCCCTCGTTACTCTCATCCCCACATGCCCCGTCCTTACGCATCTGGATCTGGAGGAATTGGATAGTCTTACCAATGAGGTTCTCAGAACCATTGCGAGTTCACCATGCGCACCGCATCTCAAACATCTCTGTATCTCGTCCTGCGAGAATCTGGGTGACTCGGGAATGTTGCCAATTCTGAAGGCATGCTTGAGTGTCACGTCGTTGTACCTGGACAACACACGAATTTCGGATCTCGTGCTCGCCGAGGCCGCATCTTCAATTCGAACCCGTAACCGCGGAGCGAGAGCATTGACTGGCTCCGAGCGTCCTCATATTGGCCTTCGAATTGTGACTTACGACTGCGCAAATGTTACCTGGACTGGCGTTCGTGAGGTACTATCCCGCAATGCTGAAATCTCCCGACCGTCCGCCACTTCAACCATGACCACACCAACATATCCTAGAGAAATCATTGGCCTTAAATGCTTCCACAACTGGCAGCCAACCGTCGATGAACACACGAAGCGTGTTCTTCGGGGTGATTTCGCGGCTGCTGCTCGCCTCGAGCGCAAGTGGGCTGACTGGATGATGCTAAACGAGGAAGCTGGAATGGGTGGGGCTGGTGCTAGACGTCGACGAAGGCGAGCCCGAGAGGCGCAGCTCCTCCACGCCGACGAAGAGGAAGGAGGTGCGGGCGTTAACGCTGGCGGCGTTGGCCGTCGACGACGGGCAAGAAGTGGCCCTGGTGGTTGCACCGTCATGTGAATATACTCCATCTACTTTTATTATAGTTTCTGGATATTCAGCCTTTCGTTCTTAGATTTCGTTACACTATTTCCCTTTCCAATATCTTTTTTTTTTTTTTTTTTTTTTTTTTTTTTTTTTGGGGGGGGGGAGGTGGTTGTATATGGTTTTAGCATAGATTAGTGTTGCTCGGAGTTGGCCCTGTGATTTTGCCGTACACGATGGTTGTCTTTCATACCAGGTTGGCTGGCATGTGCATCATAGGCGGGGCCTGCGGGCTCATTTTCCATGTCCTCGTTATCAGGGTACTCTTTTGATATATTCCCGTCAGTTAGATACTGGCATCGGTCTGGAAGGGAATTTGGATAGTTCTCTCGCATTTTATAAGGGCGCGATGCATGATGAAGTATCAGTGGTTAATGTTTTGGGTTGGGTTGAGTGGCCACTTCACTCCCTTCTCTTGTGGTTAAGGCTTTTTGGCAGCATTTGTATCATGGGATCAGGCTTGTCTATAGAATATTGATCTATTCATTATTTATTCGGCGCAGATTTGATTTTAGGAAACACTTGAACTGGTATCGCGCCCTAGATGCATATTTAGGGCATCCACTAGAACGCCCATGGTTGAAGTTGGTTTCCATACACGTGAGAGCATGGTTGACGCCAAGTATCGATTGCATGTCCCGTCCTTTGAACCCCTGCCCCACCCGTCCCCACATGTACTTTTAGCTTCACAGCTCCCACCCACAACACCTCAAATTCCTGTTTCTAACTTCTCTCTCGCTTCGAGGACTATGCCATAGCACTTAACATGGCTGAATTTGCTCTCTCGACTGGATATGATCCCCTTCGGCCTTTCCGCATACCGAACTTACCGCCAACCTTCTATTACATTCCCAACTTCATCACCGCGGAAGAGGAGGCTTCGATACTCCAAAAGGCATGGTATAAATCCCTCTTCTATGTTAGCATGTTTTCAGGCACAAGTACACCCCACAGCGCCTTCGCCCATCTCTCGTTCAGACACCCCATACCTACTCCACACCGTTGCCAGATCCAATCCAGTTTGCTAATAGCAGGTAGATTCCAGCTCAACGCTGGGTAACCCTATCCCATCGCCGTCTTCAAACACACCCTTCTAGACTAACTCCGAACAATATTCTCCTCGCAGCGCCTCTGCCGAGCTATCTCGTAAATCCGATCGTTGAACGCTTTAAGATAATTGGGGTGTTCAAAAACACACTCCATAAAATGCCGAACCATGTACTGATTAACGAATACAAACGCGGTGAGGGTATAATGCCGCATGAAGATGGAAGTGCATATGCCGATGTAGTTGCGACTGTCAGTCTAGGAGCCTCTCTGTGCTTGGAAATCAGCCCAAAGCCTGATAACGAAGAGCACAGCAACACTCAGTCTCACAAAGGAGGCACGCCAATCGATGACATGTCTAGCACGGGGAAAGAGCTAGGTCTAAGTGGCAGTGATCGCACGGAAGACGAATACGACATTAATACGATGCCCAGCCCGCCATCAACCTCGCAGTATACGATTCCTACCCGCATCCTTCAGGAACCTCGCTCATTATTGATAACCACCGGTTCCGCATACAAAGATCTTCTCCATGGTATTGCCCCCATAGATGTTGATGAGAATCTCTCTCCAGATACTGTTGCCAACTGGCATCTCTTAGCCGAACCGTACGTCTTTGAGCAAGCCGGAGGGCGAAACGAACGAGCAACGCGGGTCAGTCTGACCTATAGGGATGTCCTCAAGGTCAGCTCTGCAGCTAGCAAAGTATTTGGAGGATTAGGGAAACGATGATGGTAGAGGGTAAGTCTAACTATGCTAACTTTGACGGGCATTCTAAGCACGCGATGTACAATCTCTCCGGTAACTTACATCGTGAATGATACTAAGAATTAACATAGATGCGGCTGATTTCATTGGTATCTACCAGAATTAGAGCATATGGCTCTAGAAGCATCCGGCCTAGAGATGCTAGCAGGACAGTCAGTGGTGTAGATTCAGTACATCTTTCTTCCCGGTGGTTACGGCCCAACGGCAATGCATCGACAAGGCCTTATCGGCATAGCCGTCTAATGCATTCATTTCCTTTGCTCAGCTGTCTCGGTTCGATGGAGCATTAATCATAATCGACATGTGAATTTGTTGGTAAAGTCCAGCTCTATTGAGATTAGATTTGCTCAGTCAACGTAGGCAAATGGCCCGAGCGCAATAATATCGTGACATCATTCGGGGAACTCTCGGAGCTCGAAATTACAGCGCCAAAGCCCTAAGGGTTATCCCATCGCTAACTCGGTTCAATGGTCCGCTAGGCTCCATAAGATTCAGTTGCAGGAGAGATGACGAAGCGCTATACATTTTATCCGCAAGGAAATTATTGTCCTGAGGTGGGCGTCTAGGAGTTCCGTCTAGCCGTTACCATTCGTACGTGTTTTCACTATCTTGATCATGGAACGTATCACCAACATCCGCGACCAATCCTTGAGAGAATGCCTATGTCAACACCAGAAAGATTAAGAGATTAAAATTGCCATAAAAATGTGCAAAGCTATCTTCATCTCTTGCATCTACCCCCGCTGGCTTATTAGTTCAATGCACTCCTCGACCACTTTCGTCCTTAGGTACAATCTATAACCTTTTTGTACGAGGCTTTAAAGATATTCCCCTTCATCCTTGTGCGACCCTTTACCGTGCAAGACTCTCCAACTTGACATTATTCTTAACGCATGTTATCCCCTTTGTTCGTTGCTAGGACAGCGGCGAAAATGTCGGACGTGGCAAGAGAACTTAATAAGACGATGAATTTAAAGAGCTAGCGAGTCTTCTGGCGTTAAAGGTTTTAGTAGCCAGATGAAGTCCGTTTGTTTGGAACCTATGAGCATCTATTCTTTCCACAAATCGTTAGCTAAATAGCTCAACCCCGCCTTCAAAGCTCCATGTACCCCGATGTTTTAATCAGAAACAGGTTGCCGAACTTGAATCGGAGCTAGATCTCGGTATTTAGTACTCGGATGATCTAGCTTGAACGTCAACAAATCCGGGAACATCAAAGAAGTATATTGTGCCTCCAGACGGGAATCGGGTCAGGCTCCCTTGGAAGCCACACACGTGCATTCGGAACATATCATCATTTATCAATTAGAGCACTTATTGCTAAGAAATAAATTGCTAGGCTTGGACCGGAAGATGTGGCCTGTATTTAGCCAGGCATTGTATTTGGTTCTGGGGTAATCCAGCCTTAACGCTAATCCAGGAATATTAAGCTTAGATTTTGCCCCTCAATAAGGGCCGTGACAGGCTCCCTCAGTAAACCATGCGTTTGAATGCCAATCTATCAATTAGAGCGCCAATTGCTCGGACGGGCTCCCAAGCCATTTTTTTCCCAAAAATTAAATCCTTACTGCGTTCCCTGCCCGATGTCACTGAGAAGATATAAAGTTAGCTCGACTAAGGAGGCTCCAAACGCATCAGAGCCTTCTCCCGTCTGCACATCAGCACAATGGTCTCCTTCAAGCTGCTTTCCCTCGCGATGCTTGTCGCTGCCGCGACAACCCAGGAGGTCAAGCTCCGCTATATGCCCTTTGGCGACTCAATCACCGAGATCATCTGCTGGCGCGCCCAGCTCTGGGAAAAGTTGCAGACGACCGAATGGTCGACGGTCGACTTCGTTGGATCCGGTAGGAACGAAAACTACTGCAACGACAACAAGTATGATCGCGACAATGAGGGCCATTCCGGATTCCTGGCCATCGACATTGCGAACAGGAGGCAACTCGATGGATGGTTGCAGCAGAATCCCGCGGATGTAATCACGATGCATCTGGGTACCAACGATATCGTGCAGCAGAACAAGGCGGTGGCGGATATCATCAAAGCGTTCACGACGTTGGTTGGCACCATGCGGACGAGCAACCCCAAGATGAAGATCGTGGTACGTATCCCTCCTCCCCCAAATAATAAATTTATTTTAAAAAAAAAAAAAAAAAATTTTTTTTTTTTAATTCTTCATCAATCAAGGATAGCGTTCGGCTGATGCAAGGCTACCCAGGTCGCCCAAATCATCCCCATGGGCTTCGGCAACTACAACACCAAGATCCAGGAGCTGAACCGGGCCATCATTCCCTGGGCACAGGGCCTCAATTCTACCACGAGCCCCATCTGGGTCGTGGATCAGTACACAGGCTTCTCGGGCACCTCGGATCTGCGGGACGGCGTGCATCCGAATACGAGCGGCGATACCAAGATGATGAACGTTTGGTACCCAGCGCTCGTCAATGCATTTGCGGAGGCGAAGAAGGATAAGATGGCGGCGTTGGAGGCAAGAGGGGAGGTTAAGTTCGTTGCGTAAGGCGTAGGATGGGATGTGATGGGATGGGATGGGATGGGATGGGATGGGATAGGATGGGATAGGGGGCTTGTACATAACTAGGTTAAGGAGTGGAAAGGTATATATATATATATATATATATATATCGCTCTCGCTTTGAACAAAATATCTCTTGACTATCGCCGTTGTTGCATTGATTACCAGCCGGAAATGGGTGTGTGGTGGCGCTTGCCGAGCGGTAAGTCCGTGGACGGCCTAAACGCCGATAGGACCGCGGCACTCTAATGGTTGGTCCGATTTGGAGAGTGCAGAAGTTCGGGAGGGCTAACAGGTTTGAGTATGGTGCCAAGGGTTTTGTGGGGTTTGATTCGCTGGGGTTTTTGCACAGGATGGTAGAGATTGGGAAGAACGGTGGTTCTTGGAAAGATATAAAATGGCGTATGGACTCTGGAAGGAAAGGTATTGTATACAGTTCAAGCTTTGCCTACACTTCCACGATGGCAGCAACAACTCCAGCAAAGACCATTGTTCTGATCACCGGGGGTAAATCAATCCAGTCCCACCCGCAAACCCCTACTAACACCCTCCAGCAAACTCCGGCATAGGCTACGAACTCGCCTCCCAGCTTCTAGCCAAAGGAACCTACCACATCCTCCTCGGCGCCCGCACCCCCTCAAAAGGCCAAACCGCCCTCCAATCCCTCCAATCCCAGCACCACCCCGGCACAGTCGAATACCTAGACCTCGACGTCACCAACGACGACACCATCGCCCGCGCCTTCAGCACCGTCCAAAACACTCACGGCCGGCTCGACATCCTAGTCAACAATGCCGCCATTAGCGCCATGCATCTCCCACTCCGCACCGCGATGCGCACCTCCTTCGACACCAACGCCACCGGCCCGCTCCTGGTCTCCCACGCCTTCGCCCCGCTACTCCAACGCTCTTCTTCCCCGCGCATCATAAACGTCTCCTCGGGCGCGGGCTCCATCGCCCGGCGTCTGGACCCCGCGTCCCCGCTCTACAAAATGGACGGCGGGTACCAGTACCGGGCAAGCAAGGCGGCGCTGCACATGCTGACGGCGTGTCTATTTGTTGAGTACGGGAGGTGGGGATGTAAGGTGCAGTGCTATGATCCAGGGTTTACGGTTAGTGGGTTGTCGGAGAATAATAGAGTGGAGAATGGGGCGAGGGAGGTCGGGGTTAGCGTGGGGTGGTTGGTGGATGTTGTGGAGGGAAGGAGGGATGGGGAGGCGGAAAGCGGGAGGTTGTTGATGAATGATGGGGGGTGGCCTTGGTAGATTGTTTGGGATTTAAGGTGGATTGGCGTGGGTGTAATATAACTAGGAAGAGGGGAATGGGCAGATTTTGGAAGGTAGCTAAGCGATATGTGATGCTGATTTGTGGTTTGACACGTAGATGTGAGGGAGCAGTGCAATATCGATATGCTGGTGAGGAATAGAAGGGGAAGGTTATGAAATCCTCTAATTGTAATGGAATTCAAACTTCAAGTTTTCCATTCATCCATTCAATCAAATGTTTCAATGAAATGGTGCTTTGTAGTTAAGTAATTAACATCTTGATCTCGACTCCGACGAGCTCCTTGCTTAGCTTCTAATACGTTCTTTCACAATCGACGATCGTCTACCATTCCCCGGTGCCACTTCAACAGGCTCGAAAGATCCACTCCGCAGAAACTGTCTCAAGATATACGTAACCAGCACCGCGTGCCAGACAATCAGTCCCATAACAATCCCAAACCCCACAAACCTTCTCGGTACAAGTCTCTCTTCCAGAAAACTCGCTACCGCGTACTTCGGCTCGCCCTCATTGATCGCCGAGTCTCTCGTCGACCAAGGCGTGTATATCGTCAAGAAGACGAATGTTGCTAGCGCCTCGAATGCTAGGGCAAGAGATCCAGACTGCGTCATAGTATTTAGGAACAGCTGTTGGCCGATAAGATCCGTAATGGCGGTTGTACTCTTACAAAGGTTGTAGTAGTACACTTTCGGTTCGTGGTGAAAGCGGTATTTGCTCGGGATGCACATGGCCGGGCCGCTGTCGTCGCTCGTGCTGAATATCTCGCTAATGCTAATGCTAGCGTTCGTGTAGCCGCTTCGGTTGCGCAAGTCTTGGTCTTGGAGAAGCAGAAGAATCCCCCTTTCTTCGGCCGTGGGTAGTTGGGGACTCGCGACGCCCATTTGCCGCATAATGTGGCTGAGATCATAGGAATTGTCTTGGGAGTAGTTGGAGTGGGCGCTTCGCAGTGCCAGTGGTTCTTCGTTTATTGTTGTGTTCTTTGTCGGCGCTTTGGCGGAAATATTGGCCCAAGTGTATATAGATCGAGTGGCGCACAATGAGTGGCTTAGCGTAAACGAGAAGTTGCCATCGGAAAAGGTCTGGTTGAGCCATTCGGACCCTTCGAAATTGTTGGTTTGTCCATTTCGAAGAAGTCTTGTCAAGTTCTGTGCCTGTGCCTCTTTCGGCACATACATGCGTGTTATGAGGAACCATTCAACATCTGGATCATCAATGTCTCCCGTGTTGTCGTAAGATCTCCCTTCTTCTGGAATGACATCCCAGGGAAGGGTTCCAAGCGAGCAGATGTTGACACCGTATAATGCGAAAGGAGGGCAGTCATCCATTACTGCCCCAGTCAGATTGTACGTTGATAATCTGTCGAAATTAAACGAGCGGCCTCCCCGGTAATCGGCATAGAGAGGAGACTCTGGAGGAGGTATGGATCCTGTTAATGCAAATTTCGCTTCCCAAGATGAGTCGTCGCCTTCGGGTTCATTATAGATGTTGCCGGTCCTAATTAAGTCAATGACAGTGACATTGTCCATGTTGGGCGGAAAGCAGATCGTGTGCAAAGTCAAGACGGTCCCGAACCCTGAATAATCTTGGACCCTCATTCTATTTTCTCTAGATATCGGCATATAAGCTCGGGACACGTTCCCTGAGTCCATCAGACCGCGATCTAGACCAGTTGATAGGATTTCGTTTCTCCCTTCGCTCCTCTCGGCGAATATAGGATATTCTACCGGCCGACCCATCTTTGAGAGATCGTTGTCGATATCGAAATTCCCCGTGGTCATGTTGACTAGCATATGTCTCTCTTCTCCAAAGAGCTGTGCGGGTCTGAAATCTGACAAGAGCATCGTCGAAGCGAATTGAGACAGAGTTGATACGGCCAACATTGATAGTAATGTTAAGAGCCCAAGAACGAACCGTGAATGGGCTGCTGCTCGTATAAGCGGTAACGTTAAAGCTGAAGGCCCGGGTCCAGCTTCTTGGAGTACAGAGACATAATGCTGGTCCTTTGGCTTTTGGATGGCATCCCGTCTTAGAGCTAGGGACGCTATCATCATACAGCAAGTTAGGATATGTGCGCCCAGAGCAAACCGAAGAACCGCAGTCAATATGGTTGTGAATTGCGGCAGCCAATCTCGAAGTGCAAGGGTCGTCAGCAGATTCTTGCTCGGATGGGACTCGACGCGAAACCCCCACCTCCAGAGCAAGACAAGCAGTACAATTACGCATAGGATGCCAAAGATGCCAAAGGCAAAGGTGAGCAGGTCTAACACGCCAAATCGTTCTTTAAGCCGCTTTAAGGTAGAACCGTTTGGGGGGATATTGTAGCCTGTAGATTGGTTAAATTCATGCGCGCCATAGGATAGGAAACGGGAATCAAAGAAAGCTGATTTCTTACGACTAGACTGGTATGGAACATATCCGAATTGATACTCATTCATCGGTGCACCTTGCAGGAAACTCTGTCTTTCCATTATGTTTTGCGCGATCTGTGTAAGCTCTTGGTGTCATGGCATTTCTGGTCTCTAGCAACCAAGTGATTCTCGTAGCTGGAGGTGAAGGCTCTCAAAATCTTGTTATCTGCCTCAAGAAATCTACTCATGATGGTGGTTCCTCGATGATCAGCAGATATCATTTGGCCATCATGGCTTCTTGTCCAAAAGCATTTTCCTTACTCACGCGATAGCATTCGGCAATGAGACATGTAAAAACCAAAGGTTATATTTTAAGCTACTGTTCAAATTCCTATCAGACCATTTATCACCAATGCGGCTTTGTTTGGCGAACAGAATGATAATTGGACCATTCGAGCTCTTGTTGATGTTCAGCTCGCTAATATACAACCAAAAAGGAAAGGCGGTGAGCAGGATGTCAATCAGACTAGTAGCGATAGTAATGTAGGCCAGCTCACAACATCAACTTTACATTAGACAAATGTATCCCAGGCAAAACCCTGGAAATAATAACAGACCATTAAATCTACTATGAACTCTACGAACCGTGAAGCTCGCAACATTTCTCATCCCTATCAGATTGGAAGTGGTTGCAAAAGCAAGAGGTTTGATAGTTTGGTGTGCTCGCCACAAACCACGCGATATCCTCCCAATGTGGCTGAACCACGTGCGCGTGGCGCACTTCCTCCGCAATCACAGGTGGAAATACGAACACTACCTAAAGCATCTCGCACTAAACATGATACTTCCATATCATGAGATGTTCAAAGCATGGTCAAATCACTCCACCCTCGTTTGTCCCTTTTTCCCGTAGAAATGCACAAAGTGGAAACAGTATGCGAATTAATTGAGTAGGAATGTTTGGCTCTTCTCTCAATAAAGTGCTAACGATTTCCGCCCTTAGGCTCTACAATACTTAGCAAAATTCAAATATTGAATCCTAGAAAATCATGCAGCTTAAAACGATCCTCGCACATGCATATCTGATCATCTTCGCAGTAGCTTTGCCGGCCATCGATCCGGCGACGGTGACAAGCTTCAGTCCGGAACAGGTTAGTAGGTTCAGCAAGCCAATGACAGATGATCCTAACACAAGCTGTTTGTTTAGGAATCCGCAATAAGCGATGCAGTAAACTCTCTCCTAGAGTCCGCAACTAACGATCCACTCTTTACCTCCGCACTCATGGATATCATGACCGCACCCGCGGCCATTAGTGCCCTGTCTTCCTTCGAAGCAGGACCGCTTCCAACAGGGACAGAGGCTCTAGCGGAAATGAATAGCATCATCAATTTATTACCCTCGAATGCGCAGAGCTTCTTCCGGAGTATTACTTCTGCGGAGGGATCGATCATGTCAAGCGTCCTTAACGAGGATACACCGACCACTGTCGAAGAAAGCGTGACGCAGATCACAGACATAGTTACAGATAGTACAACAGTTATTGAGGATGAGCCTACGGATATCACAATGGAGACAGTAGAGCCGACAATGACCTCCGACGAATTTGAACCCACAGATATCCCGACTGATATCCCAGCACCCGCGACTTCTTCGGACGGAGATGAATTTACGGAAATTCCAAGTGCTTCTTCAGA
Organism: Lojkania enalia; assembly: GCA_010094045.1. Classification (NCBI taxonomy): domain Eukaryota; kingdom Fungi; phylum Ascomycota; class Dothideomycetes; order Pleosporales; genus Lojkania; species Lojkania enalia. The sequence continues at coordinate 34,116 of ML986593.1, forward strand.
AGAGGTAGAAATCACGGATACCCCGACCGACACTCTTGTTCCTACTAATGGCGATCAGCTTACGGGGACATCTGAAATGGCTACCGAGCCAACCTCGAGAGGCCGCATAACCACGGTCCCTGCGAGCCTGACCCCGGCTACAACAATACAGGCCCCGCAGGTTTCCACTACGATGACCGCAATAGCGGCTTTGGCAAAGGTTGAGGGTGCAGGTGTGGTGCTGGGCGTCTTCCTCGGATTTCTGGTGTTGTTGTAGGGATTATAGTGTCTGACTCGTTTTAGGTGTAGAATACCTGTAATTTGAGAGTGGAGAGGAAAATTTAGGTATTTGGAAGGCGTCTAGGACTAATAATCATAATATCTCTTCCCATTATGCTGGAATGTACATTCTATGCTGAACGATAGGAGTCACTGTTCTAATCAAATACAAGCGGGAAATCTGGTGAAAATATGTAAAGGTGAAAATAAAGAGGGCCGGCCAAATAAACTAAGGTTGCTGCTATTGAAAAATGTGCATCACAGTATCGGGAGGAAGTGCTAGGCCGTTGAACAGGGAGTGCAATCATAGGGCGTCCCTCCCTAAGTAAATTAAGCGGCGACTCCTCCCTGGAGATATACGGTATTAATGGAAAGAGTAGGAATAGCAAGGACATGCAAGAATGTTGGGAGCCCGCCAGCCGTTCCCGTCTTAACTACTAATACCCCGGTCGGCCACTTGACAGGACAGAATTCCCTGTTGTTATATAATAGCAATGTGAATGCCCAGAATGTCCGGTAAGGCGTGATGGTGAGGTACTGGGCTACCATGCGAGGGAGATTAGCCAATATCAGCTTGTCATGGGCGAGGTTCTTTTCCGTCCTCAACCCTACGAAATCGGTCTGCCGTTCTTAAACTTTCGGCTGATGACATCTCACAACGGCTCCACATTCTATCTCCTGGCCTTTCTGGTCCAAGATCAGCATTTCCTAACACGGCATCCCGCGGGGCCGTCCAAGGAAAGAGCGTTGTGGAAGCTTCGCGAAGGAGGACTCCATTGAGCTTAGACGCAGCAAGGGGGGACGGTTGCGGGGTGCATTTCAGGCCCAATGCGGCTGAGAAGACATTGGCCCATGACCTGGTAGCGGGAATAGGAATCGCTGGCTGCTATAGACCGGCTTGTTCATGACAGCGCCGAGATGTGCGGAATTTGCTCCTTTGGAGCCACCCAGGCTACGAGCAGCCACGGGGTAATGACTGCGTGAACAATTCCAAGGGTTCACGCCGAGAGTCTACATCGTAGGATATTGAATTCGATATCCGCCCTTTTCTTTCATTGGAAGTTCGATGAGACGCTGGCGTTATGGATAGGGAATCTCAGCATGGAGCCCACGCCTACGCGAGGCAGCGGCGAGTTCTAGACAACACCTCATTCTATCGTCGAGCCTAGACGCAGCCGCATCCTCGCCCCGACTCGGAGAGACCAACAGGCGCTGATCCTGGACGGTTCAGTCTTGTCCCTCGCACGCGGGATACCGTCGTGCACAATTCTGCACTGGTTGGCCGTCGGTGTGCTTAACCCCGACGCTAACCAACCTATCTCCACAGAAATAGCTCTGCCCTCTCTTTGGCCAGCAGCCCACCCGTGCGTGTGCTACACCATCCTATCCATACGGTAAATATAATCCCTGGCGTCGGCAAGTGCACTGCATCGAATAATCCGCCCAATTCGCGACAGACCTTCCAAAGCGGCCGGGCCTTGGACGAGTCAAGCCCCATGGCACCCCATTGCACCCCATGGCACCCCATGGCACCCCATGGCACCCCATGGCACCCCATGGCACCCCATGGCAAGCACCCCACGTGCCAATTGTTGATCCTGTACGCTACCCCGCCCGGCAGAAAACGCGCCAATTACCCCAGATTGTTTCCTGGCCAGCAGCGCAATCACGTCGTATCACCCACCCATTGCCTAGGTTGGCTGCCCATCCATCTATCAGTACACTATGGCCTACCGTCGGCATGGTTCCGCGCTCGTCCGAGTACAAAGACTGCGTCGGCGGCAGCCAGGCATGATTTTGCTCGCAAGAAGTCTTGCGCACTAGATCATTCTATTCTAGCACAGCTGTCTAGGTAGCCAGCACCATGTCGACGACGGCTGCTGATGCTGTCACTTACGAGAAAGCCACCGTCATGGGCGAGGAGAAGAAAATCGAGGACTTGAGCGAGACGAAGACGAGCTCACAGGAGGAGATTGAGGCCAACCATGTCGCGGTTTCCGAGGCCGATGCCAGGAAAATCCTCTCCAAAGTGGATTATCGTTTGGTGCCGGTCCTCGCATTGTTGTACCTAGTTGCCTTCATCGACAGGAGCAACAGTAAGTTGTACTGATTAAGCAATTCCGCAGAGACGGGCATTAACGGATGGCAGTCGGGAACGCCAAAATTGCAGGCCTCACAGACGAACTCAATATGCATGGACTGCAGTACAACGCCGCAGTAACCCTGTTCTTCGTCCCGTACACGCTCCTTGAAGTGCCATCCAACATCGTTCTAAAGCTGATGCGACCTTCCCGCTGGATCGCAATCTTAATGTTTTCCTGGGGTCTGGTCATGACGTACGAGCCTACTTCTCAAGCGTCCGAACTATGTTAACATGACTTTGTAGGTTAATGTGTCTGATATCTAGCTACGGCGGTCTTCTTGCAGCACGCTGGTTCCTGGGCGTTACGGAGGTGAGTAGTACCAAGCCCACCAAGCAACGCCCAAGCCAAGCCACAAGCTTAACTTTGAATAGTCCGGCTTCTTCCCAGCGGCAACCTTCTTGCTTACTTTGTGGTACCGCCGTTATGAAGTGCAACGGCGCATGGCCGTCTTCTATGTCGCGGCCTCCCTCTCCGGTGCATTCTCAGGTCTGCTCGCGTATGCCATCCAGAAACTTAACGGCCGGGGCGATTTATCTGGATGGCAATGGATCTTCCTAATCGAAGGGCTCATCCCCGTTGCCATGGCCCTCGTCATATGGAAGATCCTCCCCGACAGCCCCGAGACGGCGAGTTTTCTTACGCAAGAAGAGCGCGATTTCCTCGTGAACAGACTGGCCGAGGAGACGGGCTCCGGTCACGGCAAAGTGACCAACCAGGATAAGATCCAGACGCACCATATCAAGGCCGGGCTCTCGGACTGGAAGGTCTGGGCCGCGGTGCCAATCTTCTGGGGGAATACTGTTGGGGTGTACGGGTATGTAATTTTCTTCTCCTCATTCTTCCATGGCGATTACTTCTCTGAAGCAATCTAATTCAATTCTCGTCTGCGTACAGACACGGCACTAACGTACGAGCAGTTTCACAGCAACAGTCCCCACCGTAATCCGCGGCCTTGGCTACTCCGCCGCCAACGCCCAACTTCTCACAATCCCAATTTACGTCTTCGCGTCCATAGTCACCATCATCTTTGCCTGGTGGTCCGACCACAAGCGCACGCGCTCCCCTTTCATCATTGCCGGCTACTGCATCGCATCATGCGGATTCATTGCCCAGCTCGCTATTCCCCACCCCCGCTACCCGGGCCTGACGTACGGCTTCCTGTTCCCTGTCGCAGCAGGGCTCTACTGCCCGTTCATCTGCCTCGTCTCCTGGATCGGCAATAGTCTTGCCCCATCTTCAAAACGTGCCGTCGGCATGGCGCTGCTTATTTCTGTTGGCAACATGGGCGGCATCATGGGCTCGAACATCTACCTCGAGCGCGAGGCGCCAAAATACAAAACCGGCTTCGGCGTCTCGCTCGCCATGTGCCTGGTCGCCATAATCATGACTTTTGTTCTCCGCGCCGCATATAGTAGAGAGAATGCCGTGCGCGAGAAAGTGCTGAGCGAGAATACCGAGGAAGAGATTCGTGGGCGGTACACCGAGCAGCAGATGCTGGACCTGGGAGACCGGAGCCCGTTTTATAGGTATACGCTGTAAGCAGTTGCAGAAGTCATATGTTATAGATCACGCCATTGTGAATTGTGCCAGGGTCAGATAGTACAAACCAGGCGCAGAGTAAATGCAAATCAAGAAATATCACGTGCAAAAAACCAAAAAAAAAACCAAGCATCCTCAGGGGAAAATATATATATATATATATATTTCCAATTTGACCACTCGGCCAAAAATTGGTATCTCCTATCCGCTACCTCAACGCCAAATCCAAGAAATGACGTAGCCCGAAGCCGGAAACCCATGCATACATACCCTAACATAACATTTTTCTCTATGAACCACATTTCGTTCCACTTTCACACTAGTCACGTTATGCAGTTGGTTACTATGCAAAGATTCTTGTCTTGCTCTTCAGCCCTTGATTAAAAGTTAAAGGCATTCTTGTAGAGCCTCTTCTCACGGTCCTTCCTCTCCTTGACCCGCCTCTTGGCACTCTCCAACTCTTTGGCGACGGCTGCGTCCCCAGGCGCATATTTATTAGCCTCCTCGAGGTCCCTCAGCGCGTCCTCGTCGTTCTTCTTGCCGATCATCGCCTGAGCCCGTCGGTAGTATGCCTTGCCCTTGTCCTTGTTGTTGATACCGTCGATCTCTAAGGCCTTGCTCGCGTTTGTAGCGGCCGAACTGAAGTCGCTAAGCTTGTTCTGGAGCAACGCGGAGTTAAGGTAGAGATTGACCTTGAGAGAAGAGAGCTGGGTGCCGAGCTCCGCTGGATCAGAGTCCAGAGGCGTAGGATACTCATGGAGATAGCGGATGGCCTTCTCGTACTTGTCGACGCCGAGCCTAAGGTCACCTGACTTGAAGGCCTTGTTGCCGAGCTCCTTGAGAGTGCTTGCAATTTGGAGGATCTCAGTACCTTTCCACTCCACACCTTCCGCCTTCTGGTCCTCGGGGAAATCCTCGTATGGGTCGCCAGTGAAGTCTGGGATCTTCTCGGTTGCCTCGTCGTAGTCTGCACCTGTGAGCTCACCGCAAGCTAAATCGGATTAGTAATGTACTGATTAACATAGATGCAAATGGGATACTTGCCGCGAATGATGGCATCAGTGTACGGTCGATCACCGCTCTTGGTCTTAAGATTCTCGATGATACGCACTACGCTCTTTCCATTGATGACTTCACCGAAGACAACGTGCTTATTATCTAGATGAGGAGTCGGGACGGTCGTGATGAAGAATTGCGAGCCGTTAGTGCCTTTATGCGGCACAGTCAGCCTAACGCCTTATAACGTCGTGGTCAACATACCAGGGCCTGAATTGGCCATGGAGAGGAGTAGAGGACGATCATGCTTCTTCTCGAAGTTCTCATCCTCAAACTTCTCGCCGTAAATGCTCTCGCCACCAGTTCCGTTGCCTTGAGTGAAGTCACCGCCTTGGATCATGAACTGTTTGATGACACGATGGAAGATGGAGTCCTTGTAGTGTAGAGGCTTGCCGGAGTGGCCGAGGCCCTTCTCGCCAGTGCACAGGGCGCGAAAGTTCTCAGCTGTCTTTGGGACGACTAGGAACGGTTAGCAGAGGCTCGTAGCTCGTAAGCGGGGAATGCAGTATCCGTAGCGCCAGGGCGTGTGCGTGGTTTCAGGTACAGCGCCGGGTTAACATACTATCATTGTACTTATCTCGTTAGCTTATGCTCTTCCTATCGCAGCTTTTCAATTGCACTTACCAATTCGAAGACGATCCGTCCCGCCTTGGTTCCGGCGACTTCGACATCAAAGAAGGTCCTAGGACGCTCTGCTTTCAATTAGCGCCAGCTCCTACGTCGCATGGAGCTCGAGTTTACTCGTGTTAGCCATGATTTCTTCTCTTTCTGTAGCGAGTCTCTTGTTTATATAAGCTTCGTTCAATGGAGGACAATAGAACAGCGTAGGGGAGTGCAAAGCGCGAAATGCAAAGCAGGAGGTGGGAGGTGCAAATGCAAAGTAGGTGATCCAAAGCAGTTGGTGCAAAGAGCGTTTTGCAGTCCTGAGGCTGATGTCGTGAGGCTGAAGAGGAAGAAATAAAGGAAGATCCAGTCGCTCTTCTCACTTGACCAGAAGTTTCTACGGAGGGCTCACCGCCAAGAGCCGCGCGCTGCCCCTCCCTAGCAGCCGCTAGCGGTTTGCCACGCAGCCAATCGGACGGCGCACAACCTCCGAGCACTCGTCTCAGACTCTTGTTACTCGACGTGCGCCTCACTACCATGTATTCTGTGAGAGATAAGGGGTGAAGCTAGGAATGGCTTCTCTCGCTCTCTGGTCCAAAGACAGTTGTATGTACGAGAGCTTCCGCATAATGGTCAAGCCCTCGGCTTAAATCACCCTGTGGCGCAAAGGCACAAGAGCAAACATACCAAATGGTGCGATGAGAATCAGTATTTTATGCCTATCTACTCGTGTACTATGCATTTCCTGCGTACTCTATGCTAAATCCTGTATGGGGGTATTGATGCTAATATAAGAAAAAGGAGAAGAAATGGGCGTAACCAAGAGAAGACCAGCCCAAATGACACCAAGGATACCAAATAGACTAGACCGGCCAGTACATTCACCTTGATGCTAAGAACAACTTCAACACTGTGATAAAACCCTATACGGGAGAATAAACCTATTAGCGCTTGCCAGCAACGGAGAATGGCAGACACCTCGAGACTGCCTCATTTTCATCATACTGATGAGTGAAGCCGCCCTGCAGAACCCTCCGCAGCGCATTCAACCGCTGAAGTTTCCACCACTTGTCGATGCGGACCTCGACATTGCGGTTGATCTTGACCTTCATCCTGCCACCCCCATAAGTCCGTCCGGTCTCCTGGTCAAGCGCGGTAGAGTACTTGGGGCCGCGGGTTGGCTTCTCGACAGAATTGCGAATGTCAGCAAAATTAGAGTGGAGAGACTTCCTATCCTTTTTGGAGATCTTCCGCGTAGAAATATTGGCAAGGTTGTCAAGGGTGTGTAGGAGCTGGTCCTGTCTGCGATACACATTGTATCGTTTGACCATCTTGTCACCATGGTTTGGCTGGTCCTCATCCTCCCAGTCGACATCTTCGTCCGACGCTTCCTCGTCTTCTTCAAGCGGCGTGTAGGACTTCTCGTATAATAGCGCAATGTTCTCGCCTGCGGCGATCTGGACACCTGCGTCGGAGCTTTGAAGCTGGTCAACGAAGGCTTCGATCGCAGCTTCAGTGGCTTCCTCCAAGTCCTCAATCTCGGTGGCGAGTAGACCCCACGCCTCAAGGGCAGCAATGACTACTGATCCTTCGTCATGAGCGTCGATAGAAAGCCCGTCAGACTCGACTATCTCGAGGAAGTATGCCATAACGTCCTCCATTTCTTCCTCGGCTGCACCGCCAAAGAAGGCAGCAATGCCTAGCGCGTGGATGGCGCCGACCTTTGCCTCCATTGACTCAGAGTTCGAGACGGTGCGCTTGAGCTGGTCAGCGACCAAGTCGTAGACATCATCGGAGTCAAGGGTGACGATGGCGACGCTGAGGGCTATGGGCAATGTTAGTATAGCGGGAGACTATTAGGAGAACAAAGCAGCCAGGATGTACCTTTGAGAGCCGTGAGAGTCTCACGTTCAGTCGTCTCTTGTCGGATGCTCCTAAGCATGGACGGCAAGAGCTCGCTTATGCGCGTCTCGATGTCGTCTTTGGCGTATCTAGCCATAAGGATATGGGCAAAGCCATTTAGGCTGTCGGCACGGCCCTCTGTGCTACTGCGCTTGCGGTCGACGATCTGCTCGATGCGATTATGCAGCTCCGTCTTCCAGGCGTCCGGCGGGAGGTCGACATCCTCGCCGTTGAGGAGCTCATCGATGGAATTGGTGCTGCTCGAAACGCTAGTTAGCGTCCGGGACGCGTCTGAATCGTACGCCCACCCCATGATGTCATGCTGGGGTCGCGGAACGCTCAAGAGAAAAAAAAAAGAATTTTGGAAGAAAATGAAAATTCCGGGAATGACCAAAACTCACCTCCAGGCTGTGCCGTCGCTTAGATAGTCCTCATCGTCCGACCCATGCCGGCTCGGGTTGCGGGAAGCGGCCCTGGAATGCGCTGGCGAGCCGCGTGCAGAGTTGGCTTTGGAGGACGTGGCCGAGGCCTGGCGTGAGCGCGCCTTGCGGGAGACCGTCTTGCCGCTCTCCAGCGCTTGCCGCCGAAGATCGTGCATTTTTCCTGAATGCTGCTTGGTAAGAATATGGATACGGATAAGGGGCCCCGGTCCGGGGAAAAGACTATGGGAATGAAAATATAAGGCGGCAGCGGGTGATGAGCTGGCTGCCTGTTCACCGCTGCGTGGGGCGGGGATATGGATAGTGCAGTTTTATTGCAAAGGTAAGGAATCGCGATAGGCAGTCGAAAGAATTTGAGGTGAGTGTGGAAGCGACATGGGTCAGAACCTTTGTCGGTGGCAGAGGCTGGCTGGTAATCGTTCCGCGCAGATGAAAAGCGAACAACAGGCGGGCCGGTGATGTGGTGAGAATAGGTGAGTTGACTGAGGGTGAATTGTCGACTAAGCTTGCGCCTTGGTAATCGCTGGCGTGCGCCAAGCTCCTTCACGCTAGCCGAGACAGCTCATCATCAAGGCCCTACTTTCCTCCGCCTCGTCACATGCCCTGCTCTGCTGCACCTGCGGGTATGCGAGCAAGTGGCTTCAGCCTCTGCCCTCTCGCGCGAGACCCAAAACTCCGCTCTTTCATCCGAAACAGAATCCAACTATTGCAACCAGCCGCCTGGATTCCCAGAACGTCTGCGCCGCTCGCCCAGCATGGCTGGTCCGGCCACTGAACCATCAAGGGGACCAGTCACAAGCCTAATCAGCCTCGAGTCCTATATATCGATAATAGAATAGTAGATCTGTAGAATCCTCCTGTGGCTGAGGATAGTTGTGCCGCGACTAGTCTTGAACCTCCTGTAAGGACTCGGAGCGTTTTGACCGCAAGGATCGCCACGGCCTGAGAACCGCATCTGTTGTATTGCATCGCATCCGATTCCGCATTCGCATCTTCGTCCGACCTCCCCCGCCCCAAACTGTGGACGGACTCAAGTGCGGCCCACCTACGTAAAGCTTGCGGACCAATCCTCGGGAGCTAAGGCAAATCTTACTGCCACCGCACAGTACTCTAACTCGTCGCAAACTGACACCAAGAGGCTGAATTCCCATCGTCGGATTCAAGGAAGCGTGATAGAAGCAACGGACATGTATTGTTTATGAAATGTAAAGCGTAGTTACGACCTATGAAGACCTCCAGCTGAAGCCCGCTGTCTATGCCGAGTTCTTGCCTAAAACTAATAATATGAGCGCCCGCTATGATCGCTATCCACCATGACGACAATGTACAAGAAACAATTTTAAGGAATATACATATCCTTCTCTATAAACTTTCGTTCCGAATCCATTTTTTCCGTTTCCTTTCCTTTTCCGGCCAGTCCAGCGAGGTTGCTCGCAACATCTGTGCGCTTATGCACCCCGGCCCCCAACCAAAAACCGCCTTACTGCGGTTCTGCATGCTCCAATCCAGTTCCTAAACTTCGTATACCAAGCAACACCTGTTTTGAATCTGTCGTGACTTTGTCCTTTCGAAGCTATTGTTGCTCCGGATCGGGATACGGCGGAAGGACACCAGTCGGATAGGCAGTTCGTTCGCCCTGCTTTCGTTTATCAATATTGAGATGGTGAAAGTTGCGGAGGTGCTCGACTAAGTGATCACGCCGCGTGAATCCCTTGTCACCAACTCGACTGCAGCGTGGGACGTAGCATGGATACCCGGGTGGACCGCTAGCATGGACAGTAGATTGATGTCGTTGGAGGTCGGCAAGGCGCGTGAAATTGGCTGTTGAGGTGCAATTAGGATAATCACACGTCCAAGTTCTATCAAGAAAGTTAGCAAGTTGTTCATGGATTGCACTCCGGGTGTAGAGCACACCCTCGACTAGCAGAGAAAAGGGTGTATTTGCCTTGAAGGTGTTCTACTCCTACTCCGTCTGTCAGATCTTGATCTTCTTCGTCGAAGGGTCTCTTCATCTTGAGGAGGTGCTAATATGTTTGGGACGGTTGATGTATGATTTAGAGATTGGCCGCTAGGTGGGAAAGACGGGAAGTGCGGGGCTAGATTCGGTGGATATGTGGGAGCAACCGCAAAATATGTCTGCCGACCATATTCATCGATGACCCAGTAGGGTGCTGGTGGATAGCTCCCCCACTGCTGATAGTGGCTGTTGATATATGCTTGGGTGTATTGTGGGACTGATTGGGGATTGTAGGCCGAGGGGAATGGGTTAGGATTGTACTGCTGAGGCATTAGACTAGCCATGAAGACTGGGAGGGCTAGGAGAATATACTGGATAGTCGGCCATGGTAAATTGTCTTTGAATCAGTCTTTAAGGAGTGCTGGCTTCGGCGAAGGTGGACTATAGCAGAAGGCCTCTATTTCGCGCGAGTCGGGGATCGGCAGCGGAAGGAGCGGATACTTATTTCTGGATTAGAACTTGTCAGAAACTACCGTACGTTTGCCAAAGAAATAAAGTTGTTGATGCTATGAATATGCCATTTGGGAAGTGTACTGTCCACCTTTATATATCGGCATTGTTGTTGGACCCCTCACTGCCCCCTTTGTATGAGTCGTTTCCAAACACATCCAAATGGATCAGGTCGATACTTAGTTGCCTGGCAAGGATCAGCCACGCGAAGTGGTTCGAAGGATGCCGACGTGTTCAGTTCCCTTGGCTGAATTGACTTGCCGCTCATCGTAGTAGTGAAGGTCTGGATATGGGGCATAATTCGACAATACCTTAGAAAAGACTGCGTCTGAAGGATTCTATGCCTTGATCATAAGGCGGTGTTGTGTAGGTTATGAGTCTTGTCCGAGGACTGGCTGACGCCGAGACGCCATATTAAGGTATACCCAGGTCAAGACTGAAGCGTAGTATGCGGCACAGTCGTTAAGAAGAAGCAGAAATAAGATCTTCTAGAAGATCTGAAAGGAGGCGGAGGGTTCAACACGCCACAACAGAGCATGACGTGAAAACGATCCTCCCGCAGTATAGCAAGGGCTCCGTCCCGTCTTATGGCCCGCTTGGGGCAACGGGGCAAATTTGGCGAGAGTGAGATCCTAGTCCAACCAAAACTAGCGATTTGCTTGTCGTGTCTTGCATAGGGACTCTCCGCTGATTGAATATGAAATGAGAGTGACAAGCGAACCCGCGCCCAATCAGACAGACCAAGGACGCGGTGTACTATCAACATAGTGGAGGCTAGATGCATCGCTATCACGCAGGGCGCGTCCGACCGCAAGGAGGATAGTGTAGCAATCCTATCCATGAAGCAGCACTATGCAGTGGACGGGCAATTGTCAATAGAGCCAGAAGGGAATAAGCATCTGCTTGGTAACATAGTATCTACACTTTCGTGGAGTTAGCCGGGGGGTTAGTCGGCGGTGAAACCGGTAGACGGCGATTTTGGACACCGAAAGTGCAAAGCCTGGAGGGAGTCTGGTGGCCGCTGTGTAGAGCTCTCGTGTTTGGCTACACCGGCAGAGTAGTCTTATAGTCATCAAACGCCCCGTTGCCCGGTGGCAGTGGTTGCCTATGCGTACGCAGTGATTGCACGGAAAGTAATATTTTCAGGAGCAGGGAAGAGCTAGGGCCAGCGTATATCAGCCTTTGCTTGCGTTCCAGTGACGGGTTGAGATGTCCACAAGGGTCGTCAAATTGCTGGGAATGTTTGTGGTTGCGCCTTGGCGTCCGGCGACTACGATGGAGTAGCTTCAGCCCTACTTTCCTGTGTGGGGGCGGGCTCGTCGCCCAATGGCAGCCCCCTGCCCCATCCTTCTCCACAGCGAGCAAATGAGATCGGATGAGGCTCGCAGCACACCGCAGCGCGAGATTACAGACTCTACGACTGCATGCATTTGCGGGAGATGGGACAAGTCAGAAACGGATTTAGCTGATTCTCGCTCTTCATATTGCGGGCGTACTCTGACTGATGCTTCCTCACCGCATATCACCACGACTAGTCACCACGATCAATTTCAAATCGTCAAGAACTTTCACCGCAAACACCTGATGATGCACGATCGTCAATGTACGATCGATTGCCGCAAGGCAAAATTCTTTCACCAGCTACCTAATACTTCATACAGACCGCACTACAGAGATTGATGACTAGACCGCGCGTCAGCGGCGACGGAGCTGAACCTTCACAGCTCATCCTCCAGAAACTTGTACGCAAAGCGGAAATCGGCCTTCCGGCGGTTCATCCTACAGACTATTAGTGAATTCAGGCAAAAGAAGGAGCTTACAATGACACGGGACAATGTTTAGAGGCGGGGCTGAAGGGGTCAAGGGTTGACTAGCTGAGGGCCAGCCGTCTATGAGGTGGTTGCTTACCACGTGCTCTCGTAGTCGAAGAACCTGTACGTTCCCTGCTCATAATCCTCGGTAATTGCTTTCGGTTCCTCATGACGTTGAAACCAGGTCTGGTATTGCTTGTGGAATCGCCAGCTCTGTGCCTTCAGTGCCTTTGCCGCTAGATACTGCTGATATGTCCCTTGCCGATAGTAAAAGGCGTAGAATAGGGCGTCTGTCTCGATTCGGGAGTACAGCCGAGGATCGTCGAATATGACTAGTGGTTCCTGAGGATAATGGGATGGGGTATACGGATATGGATTCTGCGGCCTGTAGTGTCGGGGAGCCTCGGTATCCGCAGAGTCGGGAGCCTGCGCCATAGACTGTGCGAGTATGTGTTCATCCGGCGGCTTGGATGACGAGGCAGTAATATCGTTTTTAGTAGCTTCGAACGAATCCAGCAGGTCTTGGAGGCTTGATGGAAGGTGGTAGACGGATTCCTCCTCTTCGTCCTCGACATGTGACTCGCCATTGGTTAGAGGAGGAGTAGCTGATTGAGACTCTTCCTCGTCTACTCTTTCAGGCGCAGGCGTCTTTCGACTTGGCCGATTTGCATCGTCTGATGATGTGGCGCGGGAAAGCGATTCCTTTTCGAGGGATGGGGTCGCGGGTATACTTGCTGTGGCCGCAGGAGATTTAGACGTTTGAACAGCTGATGCGTTATCAGTAGTTGAAACAGGCGGCCGTTGTGCGGGTTGGGAATGTGATGTTGCAGGGGATGCTGTAGCGCTCGTCCGTGCGCCGGCGGGAACAAGACCAGCCTGTGCCGCACCCGGTGGTGGTGGCAGAGGTGCTATTCCAACTCCATTCTTATCGCTTGCGGCTGCCGCAGCAGCGGCCGAGGCGTACTTTAATGGCTCTCCAGAAGTTCGAGTTGGTAACGGCGCAGGCTTCATAGCATTTGAGGATGAGCTTGAGACACCAGGTAACGGCGTATGTAGCGTTGCCAACGCAGGAAGAGGTGACTTCATCTGTGTTGATGGCCGTCGTGCGCCTGAAGTCGCAGCGTCAGAGCCCTTCCCTTTCGCCCCCAGACTTCCTGTCCGGCCTTCAGTCTCGGGCACCTCGTCCTGTATCGACTGCGTATCTTGTGATGATACGCGATCGACGTCCTGGCCCATACCATACAGCGTCTCTTCTTCTTGCAGGTTGAAGTCTTCATAAAGGTCTTCGTCTTCCATGAAATCAACTTCTTGGTTGTTCTCGACGTAATATCGGACGCTGTCCTCGAGGTCCTTCACCGGCTCTACCTCAACATTGCCGTTCTCTAGCGCTCTTTGCAACAGTTCCAGTTTGTTTTGATGCCACTTATGCCTTTCCACAGTGTGTTCAAGCTCCGATATTCGCTCTGCCTTGGAGGTATCTTTTTTCCCCTTCTTTATCGTGGCCTGAAGAGTTTCCACCTCAGCCTCAACCGTCTCCACCTGTCGCTCCAACTCTTCGTTCATTTGCACCAGAAAATCTATCACATCAGCCTTCTCCTTCTCCTTGGGGTCGAGCTTAGCCGCTAATGATAGGCCTTCTTTTGAAAATGCCTTCGTCTTCATCTCCTTCTCGACTGCCTTGAACTTCTCCATTTGCTACGAGCCGTCAGCCTAACCATCAATCAAGATAGCGGGGGCGCGCACTGTCTCAATCAGCTTGCGCTGGTCTAGGAGGGGCTTCTTGTCCTTGATGTCGTTCATGGTCGCCCAGGTCTTGATCTGGTCTCGCGATCGCTGGAGCTTCTTGATCTCCTTTTTCAGAGCATCCTCCAGTTTCTCCTTCTGCGATGGGTTCGTCGTCTGCTGTATCTTATCGTAGATGCTCTCGAAGGACCCTACACCCTCGGCGACCTTCTTGAAGCATTTATCGATTTCCTGCTGAAGCTTTCGTGCTGCCATAGTGACGGCGTAGCCTGGTAGGCGGCGGAGTATGGGCGACCGAGTGCGGTAGTCGAATCAGCGAGGGCGTGTTGGAGAGGTATCGGTGGGTGTCCCCGCGCGCTGTCTGCTCGTAGGCAAGCAGAAGTGAGTGCGAATGTGCGTGTTTAGCCTTGTTGGACGAACACGGAGGTCGAAGGGCATGCGTCTGTATCTTAGCGCAATTCCGGCCTAGCTCTGTCGATCAAGGCAGCGCCAAGCCTCGCGACCTTCACTACGCGGCCCCGCGCCGTGGCGCCTCACCACGCTGCTGGGCCCATCGAAGAGTCGAGCGTTTCATTCATTCATTGCTATCATTGTCTCTTTCTCTAGCTGCTCAGTCCCTAGATGCCGCTGTCTGCAAGGGTGCATGACCGATGAGAGCGACTGCTGCCCTCTCCATCGCCGCTTCCCCTCGAGTCTGCATTTCCACATAGGGCAACCACGGCCCACGCACCCACAACGACCTAGGAAAGCTACGACGAAGCTACCCCACCATCAACATCATGAGGAGTGAGCCGTCCCTAATCCACATGCCTAACCGCCCCTCTAACAATCGCTAGCTGTCTTGCAACGCGTCAAGTCCGCGTCCGTCACCGTCGATGGCGAGCTCATCTCCCAGATCGGCAAGGGCCTGCTTGTCCTTGCCGCCATCTCCAGGGACGACACCGAGAATGATGTAGAGTCAATGGCGGCAAAGATACTGAAGGCGAAGCTGTTTGACGATGATAAAGACCCCCCGGCTAATGTGGGTTTGCCGACGACTTGAAATGGTCTATCTAGGGAGCTCACACCACCAGTGGAAACGCGGCGTCGCGGAAGTCGGAGGGGAGATTCTCTGCGGTAGGGCCGTCCTCGCCCTACTCTCCTCGTCTATGACTGACTTCAGCCTCTAGTCTCACAATTTACGCTCCTCGCCTCCGTCAAAAAGGGTAACAAGCCCGATTTCCACCAGTCCGCAAATGGCCTCAAGGCCAAGACACTCTATCAGTCCTTCTTCAAGCGGGTCCAAGAACTCTATGTCCCAGAAAGGGTCAAAGACGGCGTCTTTGCTGCTATGATGGACGTAGCGCTGGTCAATGATGGGCCGGTAGGTATAGACTATCAATGTCTGGACGGAGAGGTACAGCCTCGGACATTCATATGGTGCCGTCTCGCGTTTCGTCCACCGCTGACACTCTACTGTTCAGGTGACCATTCAGATCGATACGAATCCCCCAAAGATGAACGACCCGACATCTCTCGGCCCGAGCGGGGTCGGCACCCCAAGCAGTAGCACTGCCTCCACTGCTGTGGATGCAGACGACTTGGTCAACAACATGACCCGGATCACGAAAGAGTTCAAAATTCCAGCCGAGCTATTAGAATAGACATTAAGATACCACAACTCTGTATTGCTTTGAGGCATCTAAGCAGAATTGCCGGGAGATATGTTCAATCCCATACCGTCCATACTTCGTTAGACACGCTTACTACTCATGTAGAACCTCCAGAGCGTATCATCCATCTCTGGCGTATTATTCCCCGTGATCTCCACATATCTTGTACTATTCCTGGGAGCTGTCAATCAACTCGTCAATTGTTCCTTCTACCCCAAAGAGCACCGTAATCTATCGACTATAGCTCGGTCGGCCCGGCTCGATCAGACAAAATTCATATAGGTCTTCCGGCCGAGAACTGGAGTTCCCGAGGACTCTAGGTCCCTCTAAGCCGCAGTGACCTCTTGCTCGGAGACCGTATCAACGTTTCAAGTAGCGCCAAGTCTCCAAATTTGATTCGGCCCCCATCGCTCGGGATCTACGATTGGCTTAGAACGCTGATCAAGGTTCTCATTTCAAATTTATAAGCTCCGGGAAACTAACCAAGGAGGTTTTTACAATTGTTTACGGGTCTGCTTGCAACACCCAGCTTCGCTCTGATTTCCACGGCATGTATTCTCAGCCGCCACCAACCCGCATATTTTGCAAATCTCTACTATTGCCCAACTGTCTTATCACATCTCCCCCACTATCTACGATTACTGGTAACTTATGCTTCCACTTATTCGTCCGAAAGGTTATCGGACTAGACAGACTCCGGAGACCCCGATAGCTCCGCATGATATCTACAAGTTGCTCCTTCAATCCGCTATTCGTCAACGTCAACATAAAAGGATCTAGGATAAGTCGACATACCATGATTTAAAGTAGAACATCTAGGGTGCTTAACATTCCATATAATTTAGCCCTTGACCTTCAAATTCATATATTTCTCGGTTTTTCCACCAAGAGAAATCTACCAACGATTCAGCGTCAGCAGTTAGTGGTACCTGTCATGATTCAGTCTTATTTCGGTACGTCCAACTCTACGGCATTGCCACGCTCACAGCATTTTACGCCCAACGCCCGGTTTCAACACATCTAAGCCAGTGCAATCCTGGCTCAATACACTACAGCCTTGCTCTTCGCCCCATATGCGACCCACAACGAAGCCTATACAGGGTCTGCAATCCTGGCCTCAGTGGCGGCCTTGCCCTAACCCAAATTACCCTCAGACACTGGCATCGCAAAGCCCGCAACGGCGCTACATAGCTTTTCTTATTGATCCTTCTAGGAGTCCAATCGATCTTTCACCACCTGCGACATTCCAACCCCTCTAGAAATTCTAGTTGCGCTTAGAATCCTTAAGCCACATGCGGAAGTCGTAAAACAGCAATTACAACCTACAGGACAAATTCGCACTCACGCTCACCACGAACGTGCCCTTATTCGATCACTCGCTGCGACAAAATAGCGAGCTGTATACTAGAAACTCTTTCATTCGTCGAATAATGACAATGAGCCCAAAATCACGCTAATGTACGCACAAAACCACCGAGATGTTGGGCTGAGGCACGGAAACTGTCTCCAGAATTCGCCTCTTGAGCTAATGACCGCCATGGCAATCGAATTTCCCGATACCGTTAATAAAAGGATTTTACAGAATTTTTGGCTGAACCGCTGAGTTTTGAGTACTACCCTGGCCTGAGATTGGGGCGGTAAGGGGATCGATGGGCATCGGGCGGACTCTCGCAAGAGCCGAATCAGATAGCCTGCAGCGAAGTAAATGTGCTCATATTAGATTTTAGTAGACCAAGTAAATCGCAAAGATGATTGGGTACAGAGACTCCTAGTCCAGGACGCTGAATAGTGGAACAGAACAGGGCAAAGGCATAGTCCACCTAATGACCCATAACCGTCACAGTTTCGGGAGCCGGACAATGAAGTTGAAATTGTTGCTGGCTGCATAGTCTGGGATGGCTTGGACGGCGATTGGGGTCATTTCACTAGTGCCTGAAACGGATATGTTGATTTGATGGAAGAAAAAAAAAGACACCAGAGTGATTCGCTCCAGCATAAATTCCATGGCCGAATGTCCAGCAGCTTGGCAAAGATAAAGACAATGGAGATTAGAACAGAGTGGATTACATGTATCAACAAGAGAAATGTCTCTGCCTCGGACGGTCATTGAATTCAAAGCATGATATCACTTATTCGGGTCGTCGTAAGTCGCCGGAATATAAAAAGAGTACCCAGATTAGGAAATATGCATCTATCCGTCTACATAATAGCTAGGTATATACTAGGTAGTAATCGTTATGTAGGCAATATAGGGCGGTGCGGAAGAAATTCCTATTCCTTGGGCGTAGAAATAGAAGGGGTCGGGGCTACAGGGAAGGTGGAATTGATTACGTTTTTCCCTTACAACATATTGCAAGGGCAATTTGTGATATGATAAGGGTGAATTATATCACTAGGCTCGTAGTCTTGATTAGCCAGTATCATCGTTCGAATCTAAAGCAATTGCACTTAGCATTCGATAAAACCCACTCGAGCTAGTGCTAATCGCTCAAGTTTTCAAGCATCCTCCGACTCGAACATTCTCCCCCACTAATAGATAGAGTATTTCAAATGAATTCAGACATAAAGCCGATACCCGAAAATCTCCTTACAAATGTAAACAGAAAAGGAGACTGAGCTTGCGCCGCAACTTTGGTCTAAGGATATTAGGCAGGACAGAACTCCGAGACTCAAGTGCGGCTCGGAATCGAGCACATTTTATATAATGGGGCGGACAAGGTATGGAAATGTGTTTGTTAATACCACAACCTTTAACATACACTAGGAGCTTTCTCAAAAGAGAACTGAAAGTACTTATTTGCAGCGTGTTTTCAATACAAAGTCAGCTAGCATTCCCGACAAGAGAGGAGAAAACAACCCTATTTGCGACACATTTCATCTTCAAAATATGACCGGCAACTCTATAATTCCGACATCCTTCTTTGGCGGAGTCCATTTGATCTCCTCGAACGGCACTGCAAGCTTCAGATTCGGTAGTCGCTGGAACAACGTCGCTGCAATAAATATTAGCATATACCTCTATATACATAGAGTATTCCGTTTAAAAAGGAAACGAAAACCCACAGAACACAATCTCCAGCTCGCCTCTCGCAAGCGGCTCCGCAACGCACCGGTGCTCACCCCAGCCGTAGCCCATTGCCTGATACCAGTCTTCTCCTCTCCCACCTCTTTCCTTTGGCGCAAACCGCAATATATCAAACATCTCTGGGTCAGAAAAGACGTCTTCGTCGCGGCTAGATGACTGCGTGGCTGCGATGATGCCTTCGCCGGCCTTGACTGTGAAGCTGCCGAGCTGGATATCGACTTTTGCGACGCGTCGAGTTGCCATGGCGGACCCCGTGTGGTAGCGACAGAGCTCTGAAACGAAGAGGGGGGAAAGGGAGGGATCGGATTTTAGGATGACAAGCTGGGTGGGGTGTTGGAGGAGGGTGATGACGCCCTAGAAGAGGTTATATAGTTAGTATGAAGCCTTGTAACTCTACTAGGCGCCTAAAATATTATCATGGTGTATTTTTTGCGTAAAATGAAGAGTAGAATGAGGGGGGAGCATGTAGACGTACGAGATTAATCATATTAACCATCGTTGCGTTCCCCGCCACAAGCATCAAAAACGCAATCTGCACCGCATCCGCGGGCTGAAGGTGTCCTGGAAGAACTTGCTCGACGACTAGTTTGCTAATTAAATCATCTTTTGGCTCCTGCATTCTCTTCTCTACAAGGTCGCTGATGTAGTTGAGAAGTGTCCTATAAGCCGTGGTTAGCAAGGCGCAGTCATTCGTTGAAGGGGGGGGCCCGAAACGTACTTAGCCGCATTTGAGGCTTCAGTTGCGGTGGCGCTGCCGTTGCTGCGGATGGCATTTTGCTGAGTGAGGAATTGGAGGTCGGAGAATGGGACACCTAGGATGCCGTAGATTATCTGTTCGAAACGGGTGAGCTTGATACGGAAGGATGATGCTGAGGGAACTAGGACTCACGTGTGATGGTAATGGCAAAGCAAATTTCTCAACTAGGTCGACCGGCTGTGAGCAGCCTTCCTTGATCATGGCGTCGAGGAGGGTGTTGACGGTTTTCTGGATGTGTGGTCGGAGCTTGGCGACAGCTTCGTAGGTGAAGAGCGGTTCGACCATGCTCCTAGACATATAAAATGAGCTATCGTAAGTTCCGCTTCGTTTAGTAACTTCGATTACCTTTGCTGCATGTGATCTGGTGGATCCATGTCTACGAAAGTAGGCTTGTTCTTTGCAGCTTCTTTCCCGCCAGGACTCATCTCCGGAAACCCAGGTCGATTACGTTGCTGTATTTGTCCGTGAGCATAGCGAAAACAATTAGGCGGTTACCCAACCTTCGAGAGCCGGTTGTCTGTCAATACGTTTGTGACATCCTTGTGTTTCACAACAAGCCACGGAGTTGTCCCATCCCACAGTTTAACTCTTGATATGGGCTCTGTAGCCCTTAGCTTGGCGTATTCTGCAGGAGGATCCCAGGCTTGCGGCCTCGCAAAGGGAAAGCTTGGTAGTGTCGAAGCCATGATAGTGCTTGTGGAAAAGAACTTGAAGCTACAATGAGCAATCCTACAACGAAGAGATACTCTCAAAGAAGGGACGCGCAGAAAGCTCAACATATCGATAGCTAGTGAATTTAAATACCTGCAGCCCTCTGCCATTTACAATATTTATAGATCTTCAGTAAACAGTAAAGGACGCATAACTCTGTGGAAATAGAGCATCGTATGATTCCAGGCTCAGTCATCTGGACTGAGTCGTAGTACTCAACAGATACAAGGGTGCTTGGGATAGCTTCCGAGCCCCGACCCGTGCGAGCCCGAACACCAAGCATGCAGCTTCACTATCTCCCCGGAGAACGTATAAAGACCCTTTTTCGAGAGCAGTTTTTAAGTAAGCGCTTTAGCTACTTCAGGTAATTTTGCGATCTAACGCTGACAGCCCTGTAGTAACTGTTGTAGTGTGATTCGCTAGTGATTTTGGCGGCTTTGTTTTCCGACCCACTTTACAAGCCTCATTCAAAGTAATTCGTATTCTTGACTACTAAATCGGAGCCTTATTATTGGTCACTTTGAAAGCAATATTGAAGTTATGTTTGACGTGGCGCGATTGGTACAGAAAGCTTGATGCAGACCGTTGTAAGAAATATCGAGATTCAAGGCGGCTTACTAATTCCTACTCTATGCATTAAAGGCATTTTTGTCGCTGACCAAAAGTGTATTCAACACAGAAAACTTTTAAAAGTAGTAGGCCGTGTTTGCTTTCGTTTGTGTTGCAAGTGCCGGGGCTAAATACGACTGAAGTGCGTCATCGGATCCCACGTAGTTTCGATAACGCAACCAAATTGCAACTCCGCGGTTAATTCGGAAGAGGGAGCGGCGAAAGTAGGAAAGTTCAGATAGATGGCAACAGAGAAATGCCCCGATTTTTGCCGAATCATAGGTCACGGGGGAATTGCTTTATGAAACCGTTCCTAGTAATGACGGAATGGACTTGATAAAAGTGATTTCTGGTTCCCAAGACAGCCCCTGGATGACTTTAGTATTAGCCTATTTAAAATTTAGACTTCATTTATATTTGTCTTCGTGCTAGACAAATCATTGTCTTCGAATGAGGCCATGCCAAGGCAAAACTTCCTCGATCACCGAGTTGCCGAATTACGCCCACCGACCGAGTATATAAGTGTCATACTCATCCTACAGCCGTGAATCCCAAACTGTGAACTAATCGCTTTTGTCCATTATCCAATGTAAAAGCCCGACAAAGGATAAACCAATGGGCGAAAGTGAATGGTTTCGAGTATTTCAATATGAATGTCTCCGTCCAATGAGCCATCATTTACTGCTGGCTTTAAGTAGGAAAAAACTCGCATTTCATGGTTTATTGCCGGCTCGAGAGCGCATATTTGAGAACCTCTTATCCCTCTATCGATACCTAAACCTGACTAGACAATTGTCGAGCGTTAGGTATAGGGCTCTATTGCCATCTAAAGGCTTGGGTGGCAAGTCAGGAAGTATCCATGAGCCTGATGATTGCAATAGGATACGTTGTGACAGAGAAGAGAAAAGAGAGGTTCCCGGAGAATGAGGTCGACTGAAGGTTGGTGTCACAACCGTGCCAAAATATAGTTGGTGACGGCGCTAGGCAAGCTTCAGCCGTGGTTAGCGAAGCACCCCACCTAGCTCAAGTCCATCTTTATGATTGCGATCCAGGCGGAACATGTTGTTTATATCTTGTTTCTTCTATATTTTTTACTTCTTGCCGAAGCATAGCTTTAAAGCAACTATAATACCCCCGATTCCTTTGATACGCCTCCCGTAAACTGCATACATAATGAGCAAAAATAAACGAGACTTCTATCCTTCTATCTAGATTGACTGAGTGAACTAACCGAGGCGGACACCGCAAGTAGTCCAGTCAAATGGGATAGAATGTTGATTAGTGTTCTTTCACCGCATGGACTTTCCTGGTTGGGGCTAGCACTGTGACGGCATTCTCTCCACAACCCACTATCTCCACCTTACCTAACGTGTATCAGTGTTTCTTGATAAGGCTGAGCAGAGATAAACACCTGAATGGAGCACTTAAAGAAGCGGGCATCATCGAGTATGCCAGGCTATATCGATTCCAGATCCTGAACATGGCAGATCTGACGTACCCCCTCAAAGGATTTAACAACATCAATCGCTATAAGCATCAGGGTGAGTCTCAGCCTTGAAATTGCACTAAAAACTATTCATAATCCTAGCAACGTATGATGTTGAGACAATTCATTCAATCGTCAACAGTTCACCCGTGCTCCATGTGTCCTTTGTGCCCGACCCTTCAGCGCCTTTCCCAATCGTTCTTCCCATGATTGGCCAAATGGGTCTTTACGCAGGCGATGAATCGCAAGACATCTCAGATTGGCATTGCTACCTCCATGGCTACGTCTCGTCTCGTTTAATGAACCTTACCCACGATGCAGTTAAACGTGGCGAGGAAGGCTTACCACTCTGCGTCGCGGCAACCAAAGTTGACGGCTTCGTCCTGACTCTAACGCCAAATTCACATAACTACAATTACCGATCTGCTGTCTTGCAGGGATTTGGCACTATTGTAGAAGACAAAGACGAGAAAATTTGGGCTATGGAACTCATCACGAATTCTGTGGTCCCAGATCGGTATGAGAATACACGCGTTCCGCCTGATGGCGCAGAAATGCAATCCACCCGTATCCTGAAATTGAAAATTACAGGAGCAAGTGGGAAGATCAGAGAGGGTGTACCAGAAGATGAGAGAAAAGATATGAAGAGGGAAGATGTGCTGGAAACCGTTTGGACTGGTGTCATTCCTGTCTATGAGAAATTAGGGGTACCACAACCGGGTCCTTATAATCGAATCAAGAAGATTCCGGATCACGTGAGGGAATTTGTTGATCAAGAGAATAAGATGAGGGAGAAGTATGCCCTTGATGCGGCCCATAAACCGGCGCCAGCGAAGAGGATGAAGAAGTCGGACGACAATTAGTCTGTCAATTGGTGCACCATGGAGAATGAATGTGGGAGCAAGGTTTCGGATGTGCCACTGCAGTATCCGTACTCACATATGATGAGAAACGACGAATTTGGCTGGAGTTTATTACAGACAAATCAGGGATGCTTTAATAGGAACCAAGAACAGTATATAATCGCCAGATTTAATTACCATGACATTAATTTGAATCACTGTAAAGGTTCATACTCATCTCTCTGACAAGTAAATGGTGAAGGCCCAAATTTATCGTCTATTGATACTAGATCAGACATGAGTATCAATGTAGATGTAATAGCAATTTCGTATTCATGTCAAGATAGTGATTAAGAATGCATAATTTTGGTATATATATTCACTTGCTCCATATACGCTTTGGAGATAGCCAGAATGCGCGTCTGAAAGTCACTACTTGATTAGTCTCACATGTGCTAGATCACGTGCCAGAGCCTTCAATCTCTCTCATGGGTGCCCCTCGTGTACGCAATTACTACACATCGCAACAACTTAATATCGCAGCCATAGACTCACATGATTATTTCCAAGCGACAGTCCCCTTGCATCGCTTCGTTGCCCTTAGAGCCAGTTCCTAATGAGTCCATAAAGCCAATTATTCCGTACAAAGCCGGATCTATCTTCACTGCGAAGGGACACTCCTTACCCAAACGTTTCGTTTATCCTTATCCGAATAGAATTAAATGCCTGGATCGGTAGTGCTAGTGCTCTCGACCAACTATAGTCATGTTTCGTGTCCGCCATTTAAAGGTCACCCCGATGAAACAACACGCGTTGTGCGGGTCGAGAAATTGTTGCGTATTGGGTATGAGAGCAGAGTTCAGCTTTTCATCGTCGACGGAGGTCTAATTGCTAAGATCTTTGACTCCATATACTACGATATCGAAGGAATGTACATCTTACAATACAA
Source organism: Lojkania enalia (assembly GCA_010094045.1). Classification (NCBI taxonomy): domain Eukaryota; kingdom Fungi; phylum Ascomycota; class Dothideomycetes; order Pleosporales; genus Lojkania; species Lojkania enalia. The sequence continues at coordinate 58,170 of ML986593.1, forward strand.
ACCCGACGTTGCAGCCGATGCGGATGGCGCTTATTTGCACTAAGCTGCTGCATATGAAGAGCTTCAAGAGTCACTTGGAGCTCTAAAACGCATTCCAAATATTATGGCTCGTGAGCGATTAAAGTCCCTATGCGCAACGACAGAGAACCATTAGACCAGTACCTTTAATCTTGCTGGAGCATGTAAGGGGCAGATGCGCGAGCGAAATTAATCCTCGTGAACTCTCACTAATCACGCGCCGCAAGGTAGTCTAAGAGGTTATGGAGGCTAATTCGACTGCGTTTTTACCCGAGTCAGACACCGATATCCGTTCGAGCAACATTATTTTAAGTGGCAATAGTCCAAACCTGAAAGAGCCAGAGATTGACATCATAATCGTGGAGCCCGATCACATATTGGCTGATATTGTCCTTGGAGTTAGGCAAGATAGATCTGACAAGGCATACAATACGGTCCCTCGATGCTGGGGCTGAACGATAGGCTTCATTTGTGAGGAGTGGCTACTACACAATAGTGATCGAATGGACGAATGGCTTTGGGATATTTTCAAGGACCAGAATAGGTTTGAGAAGGTGGTGAGAAGGAACGATGATCCTGGTAGGGCTCGGCTGCCTATTGGACTTCTAGGATCGGAAGCTCTAGGAAATTCGGTTAGGGATCGAGGTATCGACAAGAAAGCTGGAATAGAGATGAGACAGGGCATCCGTAGCCTCGACTGAACACGTGATACTTGCGGAAAGGAATTTGTCTGCAGCGAGGATGTCAATAAGGAACACTTCGTTTAGGGAGTTAATGACGGGCTATACTAGAAGAGACTAGTCAGTTGGCTATTCATAGCACTGGATACTCATTTAATAGTTGGCTAAATAGTCATTAAAGGGGGCCTTAATGTATCTTAGATAATTAGGAGTAATCAATCTAGGCCGTTCATAGGGCAATCACTCTACTAATAGAACACATGTATGATATGCCAACGAACAAAACTCCGATAGGGCTTATATAGATAAATTTTGGCCTGTATAGAGATAGCTTTCATAGCAGATAATGGCTGCTTCAGCCCTCAAACGAATAGATTTTTGTGCAGGCGTTGCGTACTTCCTAACATAGCAGCTTATATTTTCATATACAGAAAATCTTTGTATATTTAAGGTTATATGTATAGCATAGTCCCTATTAAGGACTAGCCCTGACATCATGTGATACTAGGACAGACAGTATAAATAACCTTGATCCTCCATAGATATGAATCAACACAGTTTTTCCTCCTCATCTGCCCCGATCCTTTACAGTATATAAGGCCTTCCATAGCTATATCGCTATGAACAATCCGATAGCTGTAGGTTTGGTTGCTTATAATTGCTACTATCTCAGAGGAGCCTTCACTCCATACTATAATTACGTGATTCACATCAGCCGTCCAAGGCTGGAATTAAATTTTCCGAGCTATCATGATCCCTCCACGAATAGCATAGATTAAACCACTTCAGTCCTTAAGGCAGAAAATAATGGTGAAAATAACGGTAGTTGAAACATTTGTCAATTCCGAGATGCCAATAGATGTATTAAGATTGAGTGTATATCTAATCCATAGACCATCTTGACCGTTCTATTATCTTACTATAGATGTGATATCAAAGTATATAAAAGAAGAATTAGATTTAAGTCCGACCGTAATCAAATATGCTCTTCTCCTTTGACATAAAAATTTTTTCTGATTCACTTCTTTAGCCGATGAAAAAGAGTCTTGACCTTCCGAAAAGATACCGGTCCAGAGTGGAGATAAAAGCCAAGCGTGAAGGCAAAAATATTGAAAACTGTGTAGGCACACAAAAATCCCAAGTTCCTCCATCGCTCATCATATTGCATGTTCACAGAAGCCAAGTAGGCGTCCGCCACTGCAAAGCGACAAAACTGACAGTTTTGCGTTGCGTCCGGATTGTAAATGACCGCACCGGTGGCATTTGCAAATGTGCCCGCGTACTTGCCGCAAGTCATTCCCTCTGGTGGCTGAAAGATGTTTATTTCTTCTTGCGAGCATTGCACCGGAACAGCGTGCGTCCCTGTTGACATAATGGCGGATACGAGCCAAGTAAATGGACTGACGTAGTACGCAAAGTGCCAGAATCCGACAAGTTCTCTCAGCGGCTGGAGCACACCACTAAAGGCCAGAATGAAGGTGTAGAAAAGCATAGTCATCATAGCTCCTGTCTCGGCATTTGGAGCCATGATGGCAATTGCTTGAGAAAATGTTGTGTGGTAGAGCTGGTAGACGGCAAAAACAAACCACATAAATGCTCCACGACCGTCTGAAATATCGCGCCACCAGCCAATAGGGAAAAACCAGCAAATAAAGCCCAGGTTGGTAATGATAAAGTTGAATGGAATCTCGGCGATGATGCTGGCGATGACAAACACGCTCCAGTGGTACATATTTGAGTATTTCTCTCGTACATCGTAAAGCTCGCGGAGAGATACGAGACGTGGTTGAAGGAGGATCATCAAGATGAGGCAGAGGAGTAATACCATAAAGACCGAGAACATCCTATTTTGGAGACCTTGGACAGAGGGATCTTCTTTGTAGAAGGTGAAGGCCAGAAATAGGCCACCAATGACATTGATGAAGATTTTGCCGCTGATGTAGGTTGGCGAGCGCCATTGTTGTGTAAAAAGTCGCTTTTGGACGATTGAATACTGATGCATCCATGTTGTTGCAAATGATTTCGAGAGTAATGGAGTTTGCTGTTCGGTTCCTCGGGTTCTAGTGGATTCTAACTGCTGGATACGAGAATCAAGTTCTTGTCGTTCCTTCGAGTTGGCCCAAACTGAAGGCCAGTCCAATGTTGCATGTCCTGTAGCACCGGCCCCTACTTGATCCAAGATGTATTCGGCTGGATTCGCGTCCGCTTCACATGTTGGAGCTCCGTATTGGGCGAAATATTCGATAAGAGTCTCCGAATCTTTACCAACATCGCCGAAGTAGACAGTTTTCCCTCCAGTAGTTAGAAGTAGGAGCCGATCAAACTGATTAAGCAAGGTTGCCGAAGGTTGATGGATCGTGCATAAGATAGCCTGACCCGCATCTGAAAGTTGTCGAAGTAACTTGATGATTGACCACGCAGACTGCGAATCAAGGCCAGATGTCGGTTCGTCGAGAAACAGCAAGAGGGACGGCCGTGCAACAAGTTCGAGACCAATCGTTGTTCGCTTACGCTTTTCTGCACTGAGACCTTTTCCGGGAATTCCAATGACGGCCTCTGTGTAGTCTTCCATTCCGAGGACGGAAATAATCTTTTCTACGTAGGCGTACTTCTCGGCGATGGGTATTTCCTGCGGCTGACGCAGAAGCGCAGAAAATCTGAAAGCCTCACGAACTGTCATTTCTGCCATGTGAACATCTTGCTGCTGACAATACCCAGTCCGTCTCTTAAATGAAGCATCGAGCGCAGCGCCGTTGATGGTCACCTGCCCCGAAACCACCCCTGTGCTTACACGCTGTGCGAGAACATCGAGAAGTGTTGTTTTGCCGGCACCAGATGCGCCCATTAGAGCTGTGAGTTTTCCTGGTTCAACATACCCTTGGATGTTGCTCAAAAGGCGTAATTTAGTGCCCTTAGCATCGATATCGTAATTGATGTTTTTCCAACACAACGTATTCTCATGACGTTCAAGATCAAAAGTCGCCCCCACGGCTGGAGATGCTTCTATTATTGTCTTTGAGCCACTAGGACCTGACTCAACGTCTTCTTGACTGTCTCCCTTGCCCCATCGCGACGATTTTCGAAAAATTGTGTAACTTGAAGACGATCCACTAAGCTTCTTCAACTCCGATGCAGCAGCGTACATGGCCGTGAATGCGCCGAAGAATAGGATGGAGATTCCGAGATTCCGCCAAACATGCGAATAGTGATAGTCAAGTGCAATACCTATGTAGTCATCTCCAAGGACGAAAGGGCTCCCGGGTTTTGCTCCAACAACTGGACAGACTTGATTGGCAACGCTGACATTCTCAAACCCGGGACCGGAAGGGATGAGCGTTTGACAGGCGGCTTTGCGTCCATGAAATTCGACTGCCATAAGTGATTCTACCGTATAATATATCGGGTTAATGTATGATATCCATTTAAACCAGGGATGCATAGACGGGCGAGGAATGATGTACCCTGCATATATAGCTAGTGGAAGCATCGATAGCCCGGCAGCGGCTAGCGCCACTTCCACGGTATTGGCTAGAGCAGCAACAAGGCGAAACCACGTCGTCATGGTTAGCGTTGATAGGTATACGAAAAGTACGAAGAGGAAGAAAGCGCCAGATTCTCGTTTGAGATTTGCTAGGAAGTATATAATTACGGTAAACGAGAGAATATTGAACATCTTTAGCGGATATTGGGCTACCATGGTGGCCAAAGCATCAACAAATGGATGATACATGGCGTACGAGTGATGTTTTTCAACAATAGGCCTCTGCGCGAACTGTGCGGCAACCTCGGCGAAGTTTATGAGAATGTTGAAAAGAACGAGAAAATAAATAACGCCACCCTTGGAAAAGAAGCCTTCGGTGCCGGGGTCAATGTCGTAGAACATAGATCCCATCATAAGAGGGATAATGAACATTGTTATGGTGACGGCGAGAAAGTATGCGTACTCTCCTCTAATGCGTTGTAGTCCTCTAACAAGGGCGGTATGGAACTGCTGGGCTAGATTGAGGCTGTATGGAGAGCTCCGACGTGTCGCGAATGCCTTCTCGGATAGCCGATAGCTCTGAAATCGCGATATCTCCATAGAAAGCTGAGACTCCGACATTGGACCTTGGGCTTGGAGGTCATATTGCAGTTGGTGGTAATAGTCACTATCTCTCCAGCAATTTTCAAAGTCTTCAGCTGACCGAGGGACTCGAGCCTGGAATCCGTCTTTGACAATCCGCGCGTTCGCATCCGTGACTGAAACTAGGAATTCGGCGGTGGTTTGCCTAGGCCCACGCTTAAATCCCATATCTTCAAAAAAGGACTTTGCATCCTGCATTCTTCCGAAAAATATTTGGCGACCTTCGTGCAAGAGAAGGACCTTGTCATATATGTTAGCTAGAGAGTCACCCGGCTGATACAGAGCTGAGATCGAAACATTGTTTGTTAAATTTGTGGCGACTCGTAGTGCTTGAGCAAAATCAAGTGATGTTGACGAATCTAGTCCGCGGGTCGGATTGTCCCAGCAAGTGACACAGGCTCTGGTTAGTAGCTTGGAACGTTAGTCATGAGTCAAAGTAGAAGGTCCTGTGAGTACCTGCCATTTCTGCAATGGAGACGCGACGCCTTTCTCCGCCAGACACTCCTCGAACAAAGTCGTTCCCCACGCGTGTGTTCTTGGCGTGTCTTAGTCCAAAAGCTGCCATCAAAATATCCGCAGCACTCTTGATATACTGCCTTCTCGTGATACCGTTCACACGCCGATGAGGTGTTTTCGTACTCGCCGCAAATTCAAGTGTTTGCGATACCGTGAGGTAGGGAAAATGATTATCATTCTCGCCGTTGAATGCCAACATGCTTCCAAAATTCTCCCGCATGGTCTTCAATGGAACTCCACTGTAGCTGATAGAGCCATCCCATTTCCGATAGGTGTCTGTCTGTCCAGCAAGCACTTTCAACAGAGTGGTGCAACCGCTTCTAGGTGTGCCGAGGACGAGTAACATTTCCCCGGGAGACAACTTCCCATCAATACCCCGAAGAATCGTCTTTTGGCGGGGTTTAACCCAAGCCTTTCGAACTAGGGAGATCATGTCTGTGAAAGGAGAGATTGCATCCTTTTGGATAACTCGACCAACATCATCTCCGTAGACAAAGACGTCTTTCCAGGTAAGAGATACATGTGGCGAGAGGGGGCCAACGCCATTTACATTTGATCGTTCAACAGCAGCTGCCAAAGTGCGCTCTAGAGTCCAATTGGGGTCCTGCACATCAAACGGGTCGATTGCTCGGCTTGATTGTCGGGAGATGTTTGAAACGCGCCGAACTAGATGAGCCACGGCTCTTGGAGAGAGAGGCTCTTCATTAGGAGAGGTCGAAGAGCCGGATATAGATGGAGTTGCGTCTGGCTTTCCCGCACTACTATTTGCACCCTCTGTCATGCTGGGCCGGGATAGAAACGACCGTGCCGAGTGGACGTAGAAGATAGGGAAGATAGAAAGGATGATGGAATAGATAAGAGCAGGAGAAATTCAGGGAATGGGAGCGTAGACTACAACGTTTGCTAGTTGATTGAGTCTAGTGTTAATATGGAGGATGCTTTGAGTTTTCCTCGGTGTCTTGAACCCGGCACCCAGGTTTTATCTTGAAAGAGTGTTTGTGTGCGGCACCGAGATTGCATTTTCAAAACTTTTAAGGCAGGGACAATAATCAAGAATTGAATAGCAATTACCTGATCGACGAAATGAGGTAGGCTTTTCGAGCGTGTTCGGATCCGAGAAAGCTTGACGCGGACCGCCTCGTACGCCAATAGGGCAGTAGTACCGAAGCGTTACCGACGTGACCCGGAGGTATACAAACAGGCTCTCTGATGGGCTGAATGTCTATGACAAAAGATATCTTTCCAATCAGAACAAGGTAGCATTGAAAGTAAGCCAAATTTGTCGCTAGCGTCGACTCGGCCGCTATCCCTGTCCGCTTAGCCTCCTCCACTTGCCACCAAATACTAGTCACCTACCCTGTCACACCACAGTCCATGCTTATATGCGTCTCTTCGGCTCCGAAGAATAGCATGTGTCTTCACGATATTCCCGCGTCCATCGCCACCCATATCACGGCATATCATCAAAATGGAACAGTGTACCAAGTTGATGAAAACATGCGACCAATGCAAATTGCGAAAAGTGCGCTGCACTGGCGCTGGTAGGCAACCCGTATAACACACTTAGCAAGATATGCAGAGCACATTCTTTTCTTTTATCTAGCCTGAAGTGCTCCAGCCTTTGATAGTTCTTACTTGCCCCCTTTTGAGTGCCCTCTCCTGGCAATCAAATTACCAATCTGTCCCGTGATACCCTCTCAATATCGTTCTGGACTGATATTATTAGGACACCGAGGTGCTACAAGCTGTATCAATTGTGCACGTCGCAACGTCACATGTCATTTCAGCCCTCTCCAAAAGCCGCGAAGGCGAAGGCGTATTGGCCAAGCCGCTGCGACGCCAGGAGATCTATCATCAGCAAGTGCCGAAAGTCCCCATCAAGATGACGGTACAAGTCTAGAAATGACCCAGTATGATGGGCTCCAAGAACTCTACGTCGACCGGCTACTTGCGAACCCTCGCCCCGAATCGCCACAGAATGCGCAGAATGTGTCATTACAGGTAACTTTTCCTTTTTTTAAATAGTGAAATATCCATCAGTTTTAATGGCAATCAAACGAAAGAATCAGATCAAGCTCTAAGCAACGCCGGCTAAAAATAGTCGGAATATGGTAGGAAAATTAGAGCTCGTCGCAAATGCCAATCCAAAATATCAACATCATCATTTCCTACACTTAATAGATGCTGATACCAACTCAGGGACTCGGCATATTTGGTGCGTGACACGTGTTCCGCATCATAAAGATTGCTCGTATAACGAATCACACCCAGGCGCTGAATATAGTTTGACCTTCTTCTCTGAACCCCGCCTCGCGTCACTGGCACAAAAGCTTGGCCACGACCGTGTCACAAGAAGCGTGGGGCAAGTTGCCTCTATCATTGCTGAGCGCATGAAGTTAATCGAACGAATGCCTGCGCCTGCTGCCGATGTCGATCGAAGTCGTGTTCTCGGGGCCGATGCGGCTTTTATCTCCACCTGCATCCAAGCATACTTTGAATACGTTCACCCAAATTACCCCTTCCTCGATAGGCAACAAATCGAATCGATTGCGCTTTCTCCTCATCTCCAGGAAAAGCTCGCTACAGACAAAGCGTGGTCAGCGCTCTTCTACTCGATTCTCGCACTCGGATCCCAATACCGGGATGGAGGCAGTTATCAACCTGCAAAGAATATCGCTTGGGCCTTTTTCTCTACGGCTCTAGCCCTTTTCCCTGATCTGCTTATCTCAAAAACGAATCTCGTTATTGTTCAAAGTATCGCCGTTATGGCCATTTTTGCATCCAATGTGTCATGCATGCAGCTCGAGTACGTGATGGTCTCGGAGGGTGCAAGAAAAGCGCAGCAAATGGGATTCAATCGATTATCAGCTCGCGGTGATGACCCTCGCAATAGAGTGTTCTGGGTTTTATACTGCCTAGAAAAGATGATGGCATTCGCATTAGCGAAATCGTCTACTATCATGGACACTGACATCTGTAGTGCAGTTCCCTTGGCGTCTTCCTCAGAATTGCTGCTTGGAGAGTTTGACCCATTTCTCTCCTTTGTCAGACTTGCGCGTCTGCAAAGTCGAATTTACGGATCCCTGTACTCTGTTAGCGTCCGAGGACGGCAACCTGAGTATTACAAGGCCACTATTAGTTGCTTAAAAAACGAGTTGGAAGCATGGAGGGAGACTATACCGCCACCACTTCAACCAGGGAGCCTGATTCGGCCGTACGGAATCCAGACGCCTCAATTAATGGATATCTGTATTAGGTTGCGATACGCGCATCTTATCACAACTTTGCATCTGCAACGCGCTAGTCTACATCTCGAAGACTCTAACAGTGGCAGCTCCGAAGCGATGGAGGATGTAATGCATACGGCAAGAACAGTTCTAGAGTTGACGAAGCATATTGACATTGAACCTTATACACCCCTTTGGTAAGGTCTCAAGTATATTCATCTGCATTTTATGTCTCATTGACCGATCTATTCGATTATATCAAGCGTTATTCTCTAATTCTATTCGCTAGGGTTATTGCAGGCGTCCCTCTCGCGGCCTTCCTCGTCCTCTTCGACCTTGTAATCGAACACCCCGCATATGCCGAAACCAGAACAAACCTCGCACTTCTTGACGTAGGGGCTGGCTACTTTAGTCGCTTGGAATATGCTTCCGGAGGAACGCTGCCAGGTTCTATCAGTTCGGAATTCTCGCACATAGCTCGCGACTATGTTCGAGATATTTCCCGACCAGACGGAGAAAACACTAATATTGTCCGACCAACGTCTTCTGGATTTCTCACCACGAACCCTACTATGTCAGAAATAAACCCGCAAACTCAGGAGGAATCCGGCCCCCAACCCCAGCTGGCCACTCTAGGTAATGACAATACGGACTCCTTGCCAAGTGACTGGGGTTTTCAGAGCGTTGCTGGGGACATGATAACTGGAACTGATATTTTGGATTTGTTTGGCTCTTACATTCCCAACTGGGAGGAAGATTGGAATTTCGGCATAGTGGATTCTACGCCTTCAATTACCTAGGCTTTGACACATTCGGCTTTGTATAATGACTCAGGTTTAGAGTCGACTAAATAGAATATATAGATTTAGCCCATGGCCTACATTGATTGGGTGGTGGTTCTATGAACCGGATACGAGGTAATACTAAATTTGGGGTTCACGTGATAGCCTTGGTCATCAATCAGGCAATCGTCTCCACGTACATGTAAAGGGCCACACCAGTACTTGGGAGGTCTGAAAGTAGTATAGTTTCTAGAGTCTACATAAGCAAGATTTGAAAACTGTTACATATATAATAAAGGACACCTACCCAAATTACTCTTGAAAAAAGTCAAAGTCATTTACCAAAACCCCCGTCACACACCATATCAAATTCTAATCAGACTACAAAAGAAATCTTTATCTGACCCATAAGAGCGTATCTACAATTTCATCCTCCCACTCATCGCGACCTCCAGTCCTCTACTTCAAAGTTCCCCTTCGCTTTAATCCTATCTTCTTCACTAGACCCACAAAGCCGCTATCTTTCTTCTCTGACTCTTCCTTAGTTTCACCCTTCCGTCCCTTCTCACCCCAGGGACTCATCTCCTCCTTCTCAACTACCCTTCTCCTCTCGGCCGCCAAGACGCTAATCTGCTCTACAAACACACATTTCTCAATCAGGTCTTCAACCCTGATTCTTAAACCCTCATGGTCTAGAATTGAGGCTACTTGCGCTAGACCCATAATGTCACCACCCAGTTCGAAGAAGTTGGAGTCGAGGGCTAGGGGTACCGGCTTTCCGAGATCATCGCGCAGGATTTGTGACCAGGCGGAGCGGAGTTGAGCGGCAAGTGTTTGGATTTCTTGCTTGGAGAGGCCAACCGCTTGAGGTGACGGAAGTGAGAGGGGAGATTTCTCGGAGGACTTCTTGCGCGACGCCGATTGCTCTGAGATGATTGTTGTTGAGCTTCGCGATGTAAGCTCTAAAGGAGATGGGAGTAGCGTGTACGGGTCCTCGGCGAAAGTAATGACGGTGGTGCACAGCACATCGAATACGTTCTGAGCATAGTCGGCTGTTATGGTGCTATTGGGGGCGTAGGTAAGCGTAACCTCAAGCTGGTCACCTCCTTTCGAGGTTGAAAGGATGGAGAAGTCGGCAAAATCTTCTTGTGAACCTACTGCACCAACAGTATACTCGATGCCGCCGAGCTGCATATGTGTGCCATCTTCGTGGACGTTCTGATTATGTTGAAGGACGCTGGAGAAATTTGTCCAGTCAGGCCAATCTGTGCAATTGCGTGTGATTTCCCTAAATCCAAGACTCTCATATGGCATGTTCGCAATCTGCTGGTCCTGAATATATGAAAGCAGATCGAGTACAGTCCATTCTGGACGGTAAACAACACGGACAGGGACCATGTTTAGGCATGGGCCAATAATAGATCCCACATTAGGCACTGAGCCGTTGCGACCTGATATAACATGTCCAAATACGATGTCGGATTGGCTAGCAAAGCGCGCAAGAGTTGAAGCCCATGCAGCCTTCACAACTGTAGCTGTAGTAATATTGATATGCGAAAGAGTAGGAACTGTGAGTGTTTGCCTGAGCATAACAGTCCGTCCGGCGGAACGTTGGTAGTTTGGGCCATAGCGATGAACAATTTCGGTCATTTTGGATCCGCGAAGGATCTCTCGCCAATGATCGTGAGCACCTGCAACAGTCTTCGCGGATTCTCGAACAAAGTTGCCGAAGCTGGGAGCTGAAGAGACTGGTAGACCGTTGTATCCAGCTTGAAGAGAAGCGAGAATTTTCGGTAGACAAAAGCCGTCGTACTGAGCATGGGACATGCGCATAAAGATGCGGTACCGTTCTGTCTTCTTCTGCTTTGCTACCACAAACTGGACAAAAGTCTCTCCAAGCCTCGGTCCATGCTCGCGATCCTTTTGTCTAAGTTCCGCAGTATACTCTTCTAGGTCTAGGTCTGTCTCTTGGTAGATAAAGTCAGGCTGGAGTTTTCTAAGGACAACCTGGAGGAAACGGTCTCCATAAGGTACAAAGACCGTCCGCAAGATGTCAAATGCCTGGACGATGCGGAAAGCAGCTTGCTTGAATTTTCGGAGATCTAGAGGACCGGCCCCGTCAAGATAGAAATAGTTCAACATCCACCTCGACTCAAGAAGCGTACCAGTGATTGCTAGTGCCTGGAAATCGGTCACTGGAAGGACGTCTGAGATGCCGCCTTTGAAAACCTGCACTTTGGAGATGACACTGTCGACGTTAGGATCTCCTAGAAGTGAGATCGATTTGTTCGTAGATGGATCTTCGTGAATAGTTTGAGGAGGCGGACGCTTTAGGCTGGGAGCGCGTGGTGGTGACGTTGCGGATTGAAAGTTTGGCGTGAAGCCTTGCCATTTCCTGAACATTTGGTCAGGGTTCGCTCTGCTTTCTCTGCTAGTAGGAAGCTTTCCGCGGGAATCTTCGTCATCGTCAAGGATGGCATGTTCGGAAACGATTGACTGGAAGTCCTTCCAAGCCGAAGATGCCCGTTCGCGAATGTTCGAGGCTAGCTTTGAAGAGCTAGCCGCAGGTTCTTTGACCACTGACGAAGCGTCTCCACCGGCCTGTGACATGACTTGGTCAATAACCTCTCCAGCCACTCGGACGACCTACACTCGTCAATATGTGTATTGCAGCAATTTGAACGGCAACTTACCCTGGCCATGTCAGAAAAGGTAGGGTTTTTGAATACATCCGCCACTGTCATTGAAAGACCTTCCTCTCTCGCCGCTCCAACAAGCCTCATAGCAATGATACTATCACCGCCAAGCTGGAAGAAGCTGTCGTCCCTTTCAATAGAGTCCTCGACCATATCTAGTAGTTCGCTCCAGAGTGTGAGTAGTTTTTTCTCTACAAAATCTGGCGGAACGCTTTTTAAAGCCTCAGTAGCCATGACACCTGCGGCAGCAACCATGTCCGCCGCAATATTGATCCTACTTTCAGTGTCACTTGCAACACTCATTCGCCTGCTTCTCATACTACCAGTCTCTAGATTTGGTCTCCCTCGAATAGGCTGCGATGCTCTGCGTCCAAGCATACCAACCATCTGATTTGTCATGTCATTGATTGTTGACGGGCCTGGTGTAGGAGCACGCTTGTTCTTGGCCAGGATCTGGTCGACGATTTGAGGTACCATTTCGCTTACTATGGAACGAATAAGATTTCCCCAATCTTGTACCCCATTTGCGAAAGTTGTTGATGTTGGTGGCGCTTCAATCCGGGGTATTGGGGGCATTGTGGAAAGTCTTCGAATCGGATCATCCAGCTCGAATATCGGTGTTGATTTGAGGGAAATTCGACCAGATCCCGCTACTTTGGTCTCCTCTTGCGGCTTATCCGCAATAGCAATATCGAGCTCTGAGACAGTCTGGTTCATGTCCGTAATCATCTGGTCTAGTATCTTAGTCATAATCACGGAGACGTTCTTGGCCTCATCATCGGACACAGAATCAGTCCAGTATGAGAACCGAACCCCTTCATCGTTGCGACTGGTGTCGATATTCACCGTGATGGCAAATTCGCTAGGGTCAAAGGCATCCATATGCTCGAATATAATATTGGATTCCGCAATATTCTTGATATCTCCAGCAGATTGATTTTGAATAGAGACCACAGTATTGAAGAGAGCTTGCCCCGAAAGCCCCAAGTCATGCTGGAATTGCGCTAAAGAGCAATGCTGATGGGGCAAGCTTTCGATAAAGTCATTCTGTACCGCCTTAAAGACATCCAGCAATGTTGAAGAGCGAGAGAAACCAACACGAGAAACCAACATATTGATGAAAGCGCCAACAGCATTCTCAATCCCTTCGACTGGAATGTTGCGACCGGATGCTAAATACCCATAGCAGGTGTCTGAGGACCCGGTATAGGATCGTAGCACTAGCGCCCAGGCCGCAAGCATAATGTTCGAGAACGAGATATTGTTTCTTTCAGCAAGGACTTGGACTTCTGAGTAGCGCCTGAAATCCATGTCGAGTGAATGAAGCTGTCGCTCCTTCGTAGAATGTTGCGGAGCAATGGGGAAGTAGCATGGCTTAAGACCGCCAAGTTGCTTCTTCCAGTAGTTGATAGCCTCATCCGCTGGTAAACTGCGAAGGTACTTGATATAATCGCTATAAAGTGGCCCTTCTTCATCCGGTAACTTGGCTTCATAGGCATCTACAAGATCCTGCCTAATGATAGCGTGTGATCCTCCGTCAATAACAGCGTGATTGATTTCCAATTTGACATATATTCTTCCAGAACTAGTTTGGATGATAGTGAATTGGTGAGGCAAGTGTGGCATCATCTTCCCGTTGAAGTTAGCGTACTTGATTGATTTCAATTTCTCTTCAAGCTCAGAATCATCGCATGCGAAGGAAACTGCCCCACAGTCTGGATTTCTTAAGACAATCTGATCGAAGGTGCCCCCACGGTAGACACTATCGACGAAGACCGTCCGCAAAGCAGGGTGACGGTAAACGACTCTTTGCCATGCTGTAATAACCTTTCCCACATCAACTAGGCCGTGCTTCGCCCTGATTTCGAAAATAGAGTACGACCAATAAGATTGTGGATCTTTAATCTGACTGAGAATCATACCCTCCTGCATGGTAGCACAAGGATACATATTTTCGACCTGGTCAAAGGACTTTATTCCAACAGAAGGAAATGTCTTTACTACCCTATTGAGCCTGTCGTATGACTCTAAGGGTAACAAGGGGAAATCCGAAAGCGTTGGTTGGGGTTTTTCAATCTTCGCGAGACTCTTTATGATCTCCTCGAATGTTCGTCGACATTCGGCGATCCATCGACGGATACCCTTCTGGTTTTTCATCCAACGATTATACATGAACGAAAACTCGATCTTGCCATGTATGACAGATACACTAATCTCGAAAAGAGCTGGCCTGAGCGTCTTGTTCCCCAGGTCGGACATTTGCAGCTCTTCCTCTTCGTTGAAATGGAGTGATTCGAACAAAGATTCTTTGGATTCGACCTGCTGTATCTTGCCAAGATAATTAAAAAGGACTTCTATCGGGGCATGATTCGCAAATTGTTCTTTGCCAGTCTCGGTCAACCACCAGTGTGCGAAGTATGGACGACCATTACCGTGGACCCCCCTCCGAAGGTCTTTGACTTTACAAACCGTTTGTATAACATCGTCTTCAACCTCTGAAATAGGAACATGCACAGGATACATAGTCGTGAACCACCCGACGGTCCTTGAAAGATCGAGCATGTTTGAATCCCAAGGCTCGCGTCCATGAGTCTCGTTGAAGACTGTTGGTGTTTCCCTATCGATAAACACGCGTGAGAAGGAATGTACAACTGCGGCAATAAATAGATCGACAGCATCGGTCCTGAAGACTTCATGATGGTCGAGTGCAGAAGTGGAGATGTCCTCTCCAAGAGAAAATGAATCTCGCTCGACATCGCCATAGAGATTGTGGCGGGAGTCAAGACCCCAGAATGAGAGGTCTGCTGGCTTGGCCAAGAGCCTCTGCTCCTTGAATTGATTGACTTGTAATGTTTCCAGGGTATGGGCTGTCTGCTTCTCACACCAAACCTGGAAAGAAACCTCGCGTGATAAAGTCTTGGGAGATCCAGAGGTCAGGCACTCTTCAAGATCACCAAGAATAATTCTCCAGCTCACCATGTCGACAACGAGGTGATGAGCTGTCAAGAATATAACCTGATCCGAAGGAGAGTTGAATAGGTTGACTGCGAAAATTGGGCCATTGATAATGTCAAGGGTCCTCTGTGTACCAGAAATGAAGCCCACAATTTCGGAAAGGGTAGATACTTCGTGGAATTTAAAAGAATACGCATTCGAAGAATTACTCGGAACATTTTGATGCCATGTACCGGACTGGTCTCTGGAGAAGCGAGCACGGAGCATGGAATGACAATTGACAACCGCATCTGCAGAGTCCTTTAGTTGTGTGGGATCAACTTTGCGAGACAGCCGTAGCGTAAATGATTGATGGAAGTGGGAATTTTTCTCATCGCCAATGGACGCAAAGTAAAATCGCTGTATTGGCGACAGTTCAAACGCCTTGTCAGTGTATTCTGTGCCTTGGCCCAATAGAATAGAGTAAGAGCCGATATTATCTGCAAGATGAGTGATCGATTTGCTCCGGAGAATTTGGTTAAGCGTCAGGTTAATTCCTTCCTTCCTGCAATGGGCTAGAAGTTGCATTGCTGTGATGGAGTCTCCACCAAGGGCTGCAAAGAATTAGCACGATAAAGTGCCACTGTACAAACAAAGAAGGTGAATGCCTGGAAACTTACATAACCACGATTTATTTAACTTAACACGGGCATGCGGAATATTGAGGACCTTTGCCCAGATATCTTGGAGCATTTTAGTTGTTCCTGTCGCAGTAACTGTTGATTCACTGCCGCTTTCCACGTCTAACAGCAGTTGGTAAGCCTCATCAGTCATATTTTCGAACCATGCAGCAACTTGCTTCCTATCAAGCTTGGAGGAATCTAGGGTAGGAATATCGTTTACGGCAACCCATACTGTTGGGACCATATATGATGGCACGAGGTCTAAAAGTCGGCTCTTCGATTCATTGATGCTACCCAAGCTTCCTGCGTCGCGTAGTGGATTGTTCCACGGTAAAGTTTTGGAAGGCTGGTGTGCAAGTTTGTAGCCAAAGCTCAAGACGCAAGTCAATTTCCTCTGACCCGGGCCGGACTTGGGCATCAAAACCACCACTTGTCGAACATCCTCGATGGACTGCAAGTGATGCTCGATCTCGCCAAGCTCCATGCGTTGACCTGCAAGTTTGACTTGATTGTCCTTGCGTCCAACGTATCTAATTGATCCGTCGGGGGCGTATTGAACGAGGTCCCCTGTGCGGTAGATTCTAGTGTCTACTTGTCCTGTGGGTCCAAATGCTTTGATAAACCGCGGGTTGCTGATAAAAGCCTCTGCAGTTTTCACCCGATTGTTCAGGTAGCCCCTTGCGAGCAGCGGGCCTTCGATGCAGAGTTCGCCAACAGCTCCAACTGGCGACAGCTGATGTGGATCCATTGGATTTACAATCCAACCCCTGGCGCTTTGCAGCATGAAACCAATATTCGAAGGGTCTTGTTGGGTCGAGACTTGGTCATTCGCAATGGCAACAACCGATCCTTCAGTTGGCCCGTAAGCATTTAGAAGATGAACTTTAGATCCCCACTTCTTAATAGTCTCTGGGGTCAAAGCCTCTGCTCCAGATGCAAAGGTCTTGAGAGTAGGAACGGTCTCGGGAGACTCGATGAGATTAGCTACCGAAGGCGTAAGGCATGTCCACGTTGCTTTCAACCTGTTCATAGCGGATGAGATATCGGTTGTGCGTTCATGCTCAGAAGGGATGCAGATTGTGGCACCGCAGGCCAATGTTGTGAGTATTTCCATAACTGATGCATCAAAGACGAAGGATCCGAACTGGAACACCCTTGAGGATGGCTTTATATGGAGGGCCTTGCAAATGGCAGTAGAACTAGAGGCAATAGCTTGATGCTCGATAATGACTCCTTTCGGAATTCCAGTACTACCGGACGTATATAAGACATAGCAGACGTTGGTACCCTTTGAACGGAGGATAACATCACTCTGACTGGCAGGCAGCTGTCGAATTGTCGATTCGCTAATGGTAAATACCTTGCTAATGGTGCTAGTGAAGCGGTTTTGATAGGCAAGGGAACATATCAGCACTGTCGCCTCACAGTCCTGGATGATTTGGCGATGCCGGGAAGCAGGATGCTCCGGCGAAAGAGGAACATATCCTCCTCCGGCAATGAGAACACCCATGATAGCAACTACTGCCCAACGTGATTTGTCAACACATATCGGCACTAATTTCTCTGGCCCAACTCCCCACTTGACGAGCTGATCTGCTAAGCGAGATGCAAGTTCAAGTAGCTCGGAATACGTAAATTCGCCGTCGAAAGCGGAGACTGCGGTTGAGTATGGCTGAGAAGAGACCTGTTTTAAGAACAAGGATGGTACGGTTTCGTCTACGACGATGGGTTGGCGGGCGTTCCATCCACACACCAACTCAAAGTCCTGTTCACTGAAGACTGTGATGTCGCTAATAGTCACAACGGAGTTCAACTGACTAAGAAGAGAGTCTAGCTGGTATAAGATACGCTGGACTTGCCATGAGGACATGATGTTCTGGTCATAATATGCTGCGATATCGACAGTTGTTTGGTCTGCTTTGCATTCGATGACCAACGGATAAGTAAAGTAGTTTGTTTGAATGCCGCTATTGTGAAACTTCCATATGGTTTCTAATGGGTCTTGCCCCCCAGCTTGGATTGCCAGAAGATTCTGGAAATCACAGGCAGATGCCGTGTCTTGGTCAATTCTTCTGATATCCGCAAGGCCAGTATGCTGGTATGGGATGCGATCGGTTACGTTCTGAGCGATTCCGTGTAGAAAGTCTAGTACCGTCATACTATGATCAACCATCACTCTTGTCGGAACGGTCGTCAAAGTAGGACCACAAATTTCCGTAATGCCTGAGACATTAATATCTCTCCCAGTGAGGGTTTCGCCAAACACTACGTCATTGCTGTTGGTGTACGCTGCAAGAAGCAAAGCCCAAGCGCCCCGGATAACTGTGGATGGCGTAATGTCGCTGTGTCGGTGCGATGAAAACTTCGCCGTGTGAAGCAGAACTTGGCCATTGGGCACCTCGTCAGAGTTGCTATGATATTTTTGCGGGAACTGATAAGGAGAAGCTCCAGCCAATTTATCTTTCCAGAATCTCATAGCTTCCTCTGTATTGGAGTCCAAAATATACTTGATGAATCTGGCATATGGCACCCCTGCTATGTCCGAGAACCCGATTTGATAGATTTGTTCAACTCTTTGCAACATGATCGGGATGCTCCAACCATCATAGAGAGAATGATGAAGACTCCAGACGAAATAGCGCTCATCCGGTCCCGCATGGACGAGAGTGTATGCTGCAAGCTTCCCTCCAAGGTGCTCCGGAATTTGAGTCACTTTACCTTCAGCTTGCTCGAGCGCCGACGTTTCATGCCAGCTGATTAGATCCTCAGCCAGGACTATTTGAAGAAATGCGCCAGATTGAGTCTGAGCTATTCGAGTGCGGAGCAAGTCCATCTCTTGGACAGCCTTTTCCCAGGCCGCCTTGAACTTGTTGATATCAACCGTCGACGACAACTTGAGAATATGCTGTGCTACATAAGCACCAGGCTGTTTAATAGACAGAGTAATGAATGCTTCCTGAAGCGGGCTCGCAGGGTAGGCATCCAGGATCTTGTCTTCGGGGACTCGGCATTGCTCGGAGAGCTCACTAAGTACCCTTGACTTTGGGACGGACTGTCGCAGAAGCTGGAATGGTTCAATGGTTTGGCTAGGATTAACCCCGACTTCAACTATATTGCATCTAGCGGCAAGCTCGGACAATTTGGGCTGTTTAAAGATATCAATGACTGAAAGCTCAATATGCTCGGATTGAGCAGCTGCGACGAGTCGCATCGCTGCTACTGAGTCGCCACCAAGTCGCTGTATGTCTATGTTAGCAAGCAACTCGCAATATTTATAATCCATTGTATTGAAAACTTACGATAAAGCTATCTTCAAGGCCCACTGACGATTCTGGGAGGTTTAATACCGAGCATACAAGCTTTTGCAACTTCCTCTCTGCCTTCGTAGTGGGCTTTCTCTTATTGATTGTGCTGTTGAGCCGATATGGGGCAATCGATTCTTTGGATAGATTTTGGACTAAAGTCCGGAGACGATTGCGGTCAAGCTTGCTGGCAGTTGTCCACGGCATCTTCTTTACCGGTAAGAAGATAGACGGTATCATATACGCAGGCAGCACTCCCACCAAGGCATTTTCTATTGACTTGCACAGTTCCTGAATACTGTCGTTCATTGGTAACAACAATTCGTCTGCTGTCGAGGATTCCGCCAAATCAAGCTGGGAATTACACTCTGGGGAGCTATGATCAGTATTCTCCATTGTAAAGAAGACTGCTAATGCCTTTGTGGATCTCCGGCTCGCCGGAGCAACTAGTTCAACAGCTGACTCAAAATTCTCTGGGAACTTGCTCTTAACATGATATTCGATTTCGCCGAGCTCAATCCTTTGCCCATTGAGCTTAATTTGAGTATCTTTGCGTCCGATATAGCAAATTGTACCGTCCGAATTCCAGCGTACAAGGTCGCCAGACTTGTACATGCGGGTAGTATGGAAGTGCTCATTGTCTAGATGAGGTAATGTCGCTGTCCACGCAGGGTTTTCGATAAAGCTCCTAGCTGTCTTGACTTCGTCGCCTAGGTATCCGCGAGCTGTGGTATAACCCTCGATAACAAGCTCACCAACACTACCGATTGGCATGAGCTTATTATGATTGCGTGGGTGTACTATCCATAAACGACACCCTGAGGGAATGCCGATATTTGAGCCGTCTGAGTTCACTTTCTCTTTGTTGAGTGTGGATTTATGGCCCACGCACGCGAATACTGTGGTTTCCGTTGGACCATAGCCTATTTTGAAATTAGCCTAGGGCGCTATCAGGTTCAGTGATATACATACCATCAATAAAACAGACCTTGCCACTCCATTTCTCAATCACTAACCCAGGTACGGCTTCGCCACCCACAACAAGTGTTCTCAAGCAAGAAATTCGTTCAGGTTTCATCGTACTTAGAACGGATGGTGTCTGGAATGTCCATGTCGCTCTTAATCTGCGTATAGCACCCGCTGGATCACTCATTCTCTCATCCTCAGTTGGAACACAGATGGTGGCTCCAACTGTAAGTGCTGCAAGGATTTCTGCACAGCTTGCGTCGAAAGTGTAACTCGCAAACTGGAATGTGCGAGAAGATGCATTCATGTGCATGTGACGCGTGAACGCATACGCGCTTGTACAGAAGGACTGGTGTGGAATAATTGTTCCTTTCGGTATACCTGTTGTTCCTGACGTGAACAAACAATAGGCGGCATTGTCTGGGGTTACTTCGGACTTAGGCTTCCTTCTCCCTGCGGGCGGTAGCATACTGACCAAATTCTGGTCTATCACTGTTGCTGTTGCTGCAATCTCACATGCCTTAGCGTTGTAGTTCCTGGAGCAAAGGACTACCTCTGCACCCACATCTCCGATTAGCTGTCGAAGGCGATTTGGCGGATGCTTAGGATCGAGAGGAACGTATGCACCTCCGGCTTTCATAATAGCAATCATCGAGACAATGGCCCATGAAGACTTCTCAAACAAGATCGGGACGAAAGTTTCCGTCGATATACCGAGAGTGTTTAGATAGATCGCGAGCCGCGTGGTGACTTCGTCGAATTCCTGGTACGTGAAGATTCCATCCCATCCTTCAATCGCTTTCGCCGATTGTGGTCGAAGCAAGGCTTGTTCATGTACAAGATCGTGCACACATCTACGTATTGGAGGAGGAAGCTCCTTGTTCCATTGCATAATCTGTTGGAGGCTTCCGGATGTGAGGAAATCCAGATCTCCAAGGGTCGTCTGGCTATCCACACAGAAGATGATGCCTCGTAAAATCTTCTCGAATGTTTGCACCATGTTTTTCGCTTGCATTGGACAGATCTTATCCTTCCAAAATCCGAAGTCCACTGTAGTTCCTTCAACCGAAACATCGGCGTTGACGGTGATATGGTACTCTCCCGGATCTGCAGCTTCGACATTTTCATATAGGAGCGCAGTCTGTTCCGGATCTTTAGACAGTTGCCGTCGCTGATAGGTAAACACTGTGTTGAAAAGGGAAGGCAACTGAAGCTCATGCTGTACATCTGCCAATGAGCAGTTCTGATGTGTAATAGCGTTAACTGAATCTGTCTGCAGAAGCTCAAGAAGGTGAAGAATATGTGTCTCATCCGTCAAATTGACGCGACAGATAAGCATGTTGACGAAGCAACCGGCAGCTTCTTCGATATTTCGGATCGGAATGTCACGACCGGAAGCTACAACCCCAAATGACACATCAGAGGACCCAACATAGCAATGCAAGAGTATAGCCCAAGCTAGCTGAAGCACGTTCGAAACTGTTACCCCATTCTTCTTGCAGAAGGCTTGAATACTTGATCCAGGAAGATGCACTTCATGCGAGCTAGTCTCATGTGGTCCTTGCTTGCCATCCGTAAGCTTTGGGAAATAGCACGGCTCCACGCCTGCCAAATAAGCTTTCCAGTAGTTCAGATCGCTATCGCGGGATGTTGAAAGGATGTGTGCGATGAAATCGCTATACTGAGGTCCTTGATCGGACCGAGATAACTTCCCTTGATACGCTCGGGATAGATCGCGGAGCAAGTTCGGAATAGAGCTGCCATCGCAGATTGCATGACTCATTTCCAATTTTACCCACACTTTATCATTTCTTGTCTTGCATATTGTGAGACGATGAGGAGAATTGAACTCCCTATAATCGGCAGGTTGTTGGGCCCTTAAAACTTCGGCAGCATTTGCGTCGTCACAATCTAGCATCCAAGATACCCTTCCAGGTTTGTCTTTGAACACGATCTGGTCCATGAGGCCTGTCTTGGATAAACTGTCAATAAATACAGTTCGGAGTGCTGGGTGACGGTGTACGACAACCTTCCAAGCTTCTGCAAGCTTCCTTGGGGATACGACCTGACCTGGATCTGCCGACTGGACTTCAAAGATACAATGGTATGCGTAGAATTCAGGATGCTTCAACTGCGAAAGGAGGAGACCTTGTTGCATTGGTGAAGCCGGATAAATATTCTCGATGTCGTTAAGCGTGATTCCGGATGGTAGCACAGCCGAAAGTTTAGACATGCCATTGTAAGTTAGCGGGAGAAGTTTGAAATCGCTCAAGCTGGGCCCGGGCCGGACTTGAAGTAGTTTTTCCACTGCATCTACCAGTGTTTGACGACATTCTAAAATCCACTGCTTGATTTCGGGTTGATGTCGCATGTGGCGGTTGAAGCTGAATGATAATCTAATAGCGCCTTGTGTGACAAGAGCGGTGACTTCGAAGAGAGAGAAGCGCTGCACATGGGGGCCTACATCGGATGTCGTGATATTGTCCATTTTCGACAGTAGGGCATCCTTCCGTTCCAGGTTCTGCATTCGCCCCAGATAATTAAATGTAACTTCGGCAGGCCAGTGATTAGTAAAACGATCCTGGCCTTCTTGAGTCAACATCCTGTAAGCAAAATATGGGCGGCCCTTATCTGGGATTCGCTCTCGAAGATCTTTGACCCATTTTATCGTGCTGACAATGTCTGTTGGCTCTTCGGGAGGAACAGGTAGATGGATCGGAGTCAAAGTCGTGAACCATCCTACGGTACGTGAAAGGTCCTGCTTAGCATTGAATGGCTCTCGCCCATGACCTTCATTATGGACAGTAATGGTAGACCTATCAGCAAAGACTTTACGGAATGATTCAAGGAGCCCAGCAATGAAAACATCCAATGGCTCGGTCGCGAGTGCGTCATGGGCTCCAAGTAGTAGCATCGAGTCTTTAGCGCCGAGCTCAATATCTTCAGTGATAACGTCGCAGCTGAGATTATCCTTGCGGCTCATGCCCCAATAGTCAAAATCTCCCGTCGGAATGCCAGAGATTGGCAACACCTTGCGAGCAGTATCTTGCTTAGCTTGCTCGGCCTGATGCTGTAACCATGAGTGAAACGGTAGACTTTGAGGTGCCAAATTGACACCATTGAGCAGATTTTGTAAGTCCTCAAGAACAATGCCCCAAGAAACAACATCGATAATAAGGTGATGAGCTATGAGAGCAATGGCCTGGGAAAACGTATCTTCGATATTGAATACATCAACAGAAAACGTTGGTCCACTAATAATATCCAAGGATGCTTCGCTCTCATCAATGATAGGCTGCATATACTCATTGGATGCAGTAGGAACACGGTGGTGTCTTAGACGGAACGAATTTTCAGTGCCTTTCACGATGTATTGCTTCCAGTGTGTAGAGTCATCCTTAAGATACCTTGCTCGGAGCATGGGGTGTGTTGTTACCAGTGAGTCAATTGCATTTTGAAGCTCTTGAGCTTCAAATGTCCGTCCAAGGCGAAGAACGACACTCTGGTTGAAGTGATTGTAAGTGTCTCCTACGGAATTAAAGAAGACCTGTTGGATGGGTGAAAGATCGAACGGCAAGTCGTATTCATTGTTAGGAGTATCCATTTCCTCTCCGTTCACAGAAACCTTCGAAGCCAAATCAGCAATTGATTTAGATCTAATAATATCCTGGACAGTGATCGAAAAGCCTTGAGCGCGGCATTGGGAGGAGACTTGCATGGCAGCAATGGAATCACCACCTAAGTGCAAAAAAGACTGATTTAAGCGAATGTCCTCCGATGGCAAGTTGAGCACGACAGCGAAGATCGCCTGTAGCTTGCTCTCAATAGTGCTAACGTCAGTGTTGGGAGCCTCTAAGCCGAGGGTGGATACGGTGCGATATACGTCGTTGTCCATACGCTCGAGCCATTGAATTATTCGTCTTCGGTCCAGTTTCCCAGATGGCATCAGTGGGAAGGCTGCAACCGCCACCCAGAGTGAAGGAACCATGTACGATGGCAGACGTTCGTAGAGGCGGTCGCGAATAGTACTAATGCTGGTAGAAGTCATCTCCGTAGGCAGAAGCTGCATGCTATCTGGTTTATTTTGGTCTGTATAGTGCAAAACATTAGATTATACAAGGAAACAAAGTCATTATGTAGCTGACGCACCTGTGGGAGGGAGGGATGTCATGTTTTGCAATGAGATGACACCAACAAGACGCTTCAAGCAGGGTCCAGAATTTGGAACAGAAGCGAGCGCATTTTGAACTAATGGATCATCAATCAGATGATGTTCGACCTCAGATAATTCAAGTCGCTGGCCGCGAACTTTCGTTTGGGAATCTTTGCGGCCAAGATACTACGATATCGTCAGCTAGTGCAGATTCTTGACAAAAAGCTAGGCATACCATCATTGTGCCATCCTCGTTATACTTAACCATGTCTCCTGTCTTGTAGAACCGCCTGGGACTTGATTCATCGTGAACATCTGTACCCAAATTCCACTTAATATCGGTAATGAAGGCGCTAGCAGTCTTCTCCGGGTTCTTCAGATACCCAGCACCCACTCCACCGCCTTCAAGTAAGAGCTCACCGACGGCCCCAAGTGGGACCAGAATATTGTGGTTATCCTTCGAAACAACCCACCCTCTGGCTGTTATCACTTTCCCAAGGTTATATGGCTTGGTCATAGGCGTCATGATATTCACGGTGGCGACAGCACTGCATTCGGTTGGGCCATAGCCATTTCCGAGCATTACTTTGTCAACCCACGTAAGGAGATCCTGTTGTGACATAGCTTCTCCAACCAATATAAGGGTTTTCAGCTGCGGGACTTGTGATGGTTGTATGGTACGAACCACAGATGGTGTAAGAGCTGCCCAGTTGACGTGAAATTTGTTGATGACGCCAGGAAGGTCGTTAGTTCGAGATGCTTGATCTGGCACGCAAACAGTGCCACCAAACATCAATGTGCTAATGATCTCAATCAAGCAAGCGTCGAAAGTGTATGAAGCAAATTGTAGGACTCGAGAGGAGCCAGAAATACCCATAGCCGGAGCAAATGCAGCACTACTTGACACAAACGAGTAGTGGTTGATGACAGCTCCCTTTGGCTTGCCGGTGGAACCTGAGGTAAAGAAGGCATATGCCGGTGTGTTACTTTGAACATACGGTAGCGTATAGAGACGGCCAGGTTGACGTTCCGTTGTATTCCAGTTCACAACAAAGGTTTTGCAAGGGATCGATTGACAAAGATCCTCGTATTGGGAAGCACAGAGAATCATATTGGCGTCAACATCACCTACGATTTCCCGTAGTCGGAGGATAGGTGCCTCAAAGTCCAACGGAACAAAAGCCGCTCCAGATTTCATAACAGCCAGCATAGCTACAATCGTCCAGCCAGACTTATCAAAGCAAAGAGGCACGAAGGTTTGTGGCTTGACCCCAAGCGAGATCAATCTCGAGGCAAGTCTCGTAGAACGCTCATCTAGCTCGCGATAAGTCATGGCATCCGTATCCCAAGCATCCAGAGCAATAGAATCTGGACTGAGCATGACTTGATCCTGGAAGATTGCGTTGTGGATGCACTTATGAATGACATTGACTGGCTCGCTGTTCCATGCGGCAATGACTTCTTCGTCTGTCTGACTGAGCAAACGGAAGTCGGCTAGAGGTATTTTGGCGACTTTGGGTGTGTTGAATTGATGTAGAATAAAACCAAATTGCTGAAGAAGTCTCTGGACAAGCCATGTCTGGATGACTTGGTCATCGTAATGAGCTTCAACGTGAACACCGTCCTTCGTAACGGTAACATTGAAAATGAGTGCATAGTTGAAGAAATTTGTACCAATGGTGCCAGCGCTCTGAAGATCCCACAATCCACCCTCTGGGTCCTTCATACCGTCTCCCGCCACAATAGCAAGAAGACTCTGGAACTCGCATGCGACAGCGGTGTCAGAATTGAGTTTTCGAATATGTTGAAGACCAGCGAATTGGAATGGCAGCGCAGCCGAGGACGCTCGCTGCACATCTTGGAGATACTGTTGGATAGTAACCTCGCGATTAAGCCTCAAGCGCATGGGGGATGTTGCTATGGTAGCACCAAGAATTTCCTCTATACCAGGGACTGGAACCTCGCGGCCGCTGCTTGTTTCTCCCCATAGAACATCGTCAGAACCAGAATAGGTCGCCAGCAACAGACCCCATGCTGCCCTAATCATTGATGGCATTGTTATCTCTAAACCGGCTTTTCGAGTGACGGAAACATAGTGCATCAGTTGACTCGAAGCCTGCACTTTGTAGTCCGGGTATGGAAGCTGAGGGTACTGAGGGGCGGTGATGTCTTCAAAGGTTGACATCCAGAAATCATCGGACTCCTTTCCATCGATAGTGGAGAGGTACTTGATAAATCGCGAATAGGGAACGGAGAGGAGCGGCTCAGGAGCAGACTGGTAGTAGCAAGCCTCGACTTTGCATAATAGGGCTGGCAAACTCCAACCATCGTAGACAGCATGATGGGCCGTCCAGACGAAGAAGGGCGATACGGTTCCTTCACCGACAATTGCATAGCTAGCTAGAGGTCCACCATGGTGCGCCGGCAAATGACGGTCCTCCCCACGAATGTCTTGCAGATCAGCAATCTGCTTCCACTGGACTCCATTACGCACCACGATTTGCAAGAAGCCGCAATCTTCGGTGTAGATTATGCGGGTCCTGAGGACTGTCTCCGACGCAACCACCCTATCCCAAGCCTGCCGGAAGCGGTCTAGATTAGTATCCGGTGGTAGCCGATAAATGGTCTCTGCGACATATGCGCCTGGCTCTTTGGTAGAAAGCGCGATGAGGCCTTCCTGGAGTCGGCTACAGGGGTAGATATCTTCAATCGAGTCAGGAAAGACGGCGCACTCAGACGCGGCAAACTCGATAATTCGACGTCTAGCATCTTTAGGGACTAGCTCGAAAGGATCTATGTCTGGTTGTTCTTGGGCCGAGAGTTCCTCCGAAGAAAGCATGATGGCAGTGGCCGCCATATCCGCCAACTTCGGCTGGGCGAAGATGTTTGCCACTGTTAGCAATAACCCTTCCTTCCGGCTTGCAGTGACCAGTCGCATAGCTCCAATCGAGTCACCGCCTAGGCGGAAGAAAGAATCGTCAGCACCAACCGAATCTAGGGCAACGTTTAGGATAGATGCCCACAGGCGCGCCAGGCCGCCCTCAGCGGGGCCAGACGGTGCGCGGCCGCTCTTGCCTGCTAGGCGATACATGTGTAGCTGACTATCATCAATAGATTGAGCTAGTTGTCTAAGAATCTTGCGGTCTAGTTTGCCAGACGTGGTCATTGGCATGCTTGTTAGGGGGATGAAGAGCGATGGCACATAGTATGCAGGCAGCGCATTAGATAGAGCAACCTCCACCTCTCTCGCGATCGTCCGGAAATTATCGGTTATGGACCCAATCGATGAGCTGACATCGTTGGCCGCGCTAGAGGTCTCTTCAGAAAGACATAAAAAGGCAGCAAGCGCCTTCATAGGTTTTTCACCTTCCAGCTTGACAAGCTCAACAGCCGACT
Organism: Lojkania enalia; assembly: GCA_010094045.1. NCBI lineage: Eukaryota > Fungi > Ascomycota > Dothideomycetes > Pleosporales > Lojkania > Lojkania enalia. The sequence goes on from ML986593.1 coordinate 85,646, forward strand.
GCGCTTCAAAAGGTAGGTTGAGCTTGAGGTTGTGCTCAATTTCACCAAGTTCGATTCGTTGGCCATTCAACTACAGCCAGTCAGCATTCTGAAATATAATATCTGTCCGAAATCCGAGCTTACCTTGACTTGGCTATCCTTCCTACCCAGATACATCATCTCGCCCGAGGACGTGTAATGAACGAGGTCGCCAGTGCAATAAAACCTTCGCCCAGTCGTCTCACTTGCCCGGGCCCAATCGGGATCCCGAATGAAAGCAAGTTCCGTTTTCTTCGGATCTCCCAGATAGCCGCGACTTAAAATTGGACCTTCGATTAGGAGCTCTCCTTTACAGCCAATGGGAACCAGGCGGTTTCGGTTCTCCGGGTGCACAATCCAAGAGACACTACCAATGGCCCGACCAATATTTGTAGCTTCGCCTCCATTCTTGAAGTCTTTCCAGGCCGAATTGATTGAAGCTTCGCTGGGTCCGTATTGACCATGGAGATGAACATGATTGCTCCACTGATCGACGACTGCTTTCGTGAGTGCCTCGCCTCCAAGGGCCATACCTTTGATAGTAGGTACGTCGGCTGGGCTGAGGAGAGCAGCCACGGTCGGGGTGAGATCCATAAAGTTAGCATCCAGTTCAGCAATAGCACTAGCAAGATCATTCATTCGCTGCTCTTCAGACGGCACACAGACGCAACCTCCTCTCTGTAGTGTCGTGAACATTTCTTCAAGGGAGTTGTCAAAGGTGTAGCTTGCAAATTGGAGAAATCGAGAACCAGGTCCAATTCCCAGATTTGTTCCATGGGCGTTGGCACTAGTGGCCATTGCAGCATGCTCCAAGATGACACCTTTGGGTCTTCCTGTGCTACCGCTAGTGAAGATGACAAATGCTGGGTTATGAGGCTGGACCGACGCACAAATCGGTTCATCTCCAATATCCAGTTCTTGCAAATCTTCCAACAAAACCGAGTCTACAATAACCACATCTGGTACAATATCTTCGAAAAGTTCAGAGCGAGCAGCTGATGTCAGAACAACTTGAGCTTGTGTATCCTCAACGCGAGATTCAAGAGCTGGCTTTGGATGTTTAGCGTCCAGCGGCACGGCTGCTCCACCAGCTTTTAACACGGCAAGCATGGCTATCACGGTATACGAGCTTTTGTCAAAACACGTAGGTACAAATACTTCAGGCCCAACTCCGAGTTCGATGAGGTGATAAGCTAGGTGGTCAGTGATAATGTCGAGTTCTGCATAAGAATAGTCGCCATCAAAACCCCGTATAGCGGGCGCGTTTGGCTGTGCTGCAACCTGAGCTGCAAATCGATGATGGATACATTCATATAGGGTCTCCGGCATGATGTTCCAGTTTAGGATTTGTTGCCAGTGTTTGCCGCTCAGATGGTCCAGAGTGGTAAGGCTTTGCTCAGTATGGAAAACAATGTTCTCCAATGCTCTGATAAAAGTACTTGCAACATTAGCTGCTTGGCCTTCGGAGAGATGATTTGTCCAATAATCGAGGTCAACCATAGCAGCTTCATCAGAGACCTCTATATTCAGTGAAACAGGGTACTCTGTAGGGTCGTAGATAGGTGCTATCTCTATAAACTTGAGACCAGCTTCATCGGCAGGAGTCTCTACTGGCAGTCTACGATACGATAGCGAAGTGTTGAACAGAGACGCGCCGGACAATTCTAGAACGTGCTGAATCTCTGCCAGCGCTACGTGGCGATGGGGTAGGCTATCCATGTAGTCCTGCTGAATATTTCTCAGGACATCAAGGAGAGATTTTCTCTCATCAGAAAAGTTGACGCGGCAGACGAGGGTGTTGATTAATGGTCCAGCAATTTCTTCAGCGCGGTAGATCTCTTGGCCATCTCTTGCTGACGTGAGATAGCCGAATGTAACATCATTACTCCCAACGTAGGAACTTAGGGTTAGAGCCCATGCGGTGTGAAATACGTTGGACAACGTGATTCCGTTCGAATCGCAAAACGTCTGCAGATCCAGAATACTCAGATTGCCAAAATCCACTCGGATAGAGCAGAGTTGTTTTTCCGTAACGACGCCATCGTTGAGCATTGGGAATGAGCACACTTCAGAGCCGTTCAAATATGACTTCCAATATTTGAGGCTACTATCTTTATGCTGTTCCATTAGATACGAAATGTAGTCGCTGTATAGCGGTCCGTCTTCCCGAATAGTGTTAGCATAGGCCCGCCGAATGTCGTCAAAAAGCATGCTCATTGTGTGGCCATCCATAATCGCGTGGCTGATCTCAAGGCAGCAAAAGACTCGGCGGTCGGTTGTAGTACAGATGGTAAGGCGATGAGGCGGAGTTCTGCCATTCTCATAGCTAATAGATCGTTGTTTTTTGAAGATGGCGAGAGCCTCATTTTCATTCATACAATCAATATGAACAATGTTTGCCTCCGGCTGTCTCAGTACAACTTGATCATATAAGCCTTCGTCATTTCCTATGTTTTCAAGGAAAATTGTTCGAAGAGCGGGATGTCGACTTATAACTCGTTTCCAAGCATCACCCAGTTTTCGTGAGTCGGGGAGATCTCCTGGGAATTTGACTTCATGAATAGTAACAGCGGCATAGAACCCGGCGTCTTTGGTTTGAGATAGAAGAAGGCCCTCCTGCATATTGGAGCAAGGATAGGCATCTTCGATATCCAAAGCAGAAATGCCCAGTTCGGCAAGTCGTTTAAGCATTAATTGAAAACGATCTTCGGTCAAGGAAAGAAGAGGGAAGTCGCTGAATGTAGGGGTTGGTGGCATAGATATGAGTCTTTGGATCATCATCGTAAGCGTCTGGCAACATTCAGAGACCCATTGTCGGATACGCTGCTGATGACGCATCACACGATTAAAAGTGAAAGCGATGCGCAGCTGTCCCTTAAAAACAAAGGCAGATATTTCGAACAGTCCGAAGCGCGGCGCGCCATGACCAACATCAGCCGTACCGCCGGCCTCTCGAGTCTCTCCAGCCATGCTTTCCAGAGGTTGAAGTAGAGCATCAGGCCGCTCAAGTTGCTAAAATCTCTGTTAGAAGCAATTACTTTGAATGAAAATATCGATGTACCTGATATTGGCCGAGATAGTTGAACGAAATCTCCATCGGCCAGTGCGTACGGAAATGCTCCCGGCCATCGGAAGTAAGACACTTGCGTGCAAAGTAAGGGCGACCATTGGCTGGAATTTGTCTCCTGAAATCCTTTACAAGGCGAACAGTGTCCGCCGCATCTTCGGCAGGATTAACAAATACAGGATATACTAGTTGAGAGAGTTAGCTCGAACCTAGCACTACCAAGAACAAGAAAGCTTACTTGTTGTAAACCACCCAACAGTGCGAGATACGTCAATATCCTTTTGCCAAGGCTCACGCCCATGGCCTTCATTGAATATAGCAGGAAGAGGCCGGTCAGTAAAAACATGTGACCACGACTGGATCAAAGCAGCGAGAAGGACTTCGACGGGCTCGGTCTTTAAGGCGTTGTGGCAGTCACCCAGAAAGAGCGCTGTAGTACTGTGATCTAATTCAAAACTCTCGTGACTAGCTTTACCGTAAGTATTGTCTTGATGCTCGATTCCCCAGTACGAAAAATCCAGTGCGGGTATATCCACAGAAGGTAGAACCTTCTGTAAACTGAGTCCGTTCGCGTGATCCTGTTGTAATTGGCACCACCTTTGAAATGGCAATGTGGGCGGGAGTAGGGATCCCCCTTGAAGGAGCTCCTCCAATTCCTCAAGAAGTAATCTCCAGGAGACAAGATCAATGACTAAATGGTGGCCCACTAGGAAGGCATGCTGTTCGCTTCCATAATCGTACAAATCCGCAGCAAATAGTGGCCCTTTGATGGGATCGAGACATCTTTGAGAGTCTTCAATCATGTCATCGATTTCTCTTTTGGTGTTAACAGTAAGGTAACGAAAACGGTAAGAGTGCTCCACATCCTCGGTAATGCGCTGCTGCCAAGCCACTCCGTCAGTCGAGTCGAAGCGAGCCCGAAGCATAGAATGACGAGACACGAGTTTTTCTACTGCAGCATTGAATTCATCACGGTCCGTCTTACGAAGTATTCGCAAGTAAAAGGATTGGTTAAAGTGGCCATGTCCCTGATTAGGAAGCGAGTACCAAATAGACTGGATTGGGGAGAGATCAAAGGGCTTCTCGATGTCCTCTACAAGGTCGTCGAAAGATGTTTCAATATCTTTTGCGGTTGCTGCTAGCTGGTAGATCGATTTGCTGCGTAATATGTCCTGGACTCCAATGCCAACCCCATTTTTGCGGCAGTGTCCCATAACCTGCATCGCGGAGATCGAATCGCCACCAATCGACAGAAAAGATCGATTAAGGGAGACCTGGTTTTCCGGAAGATTTAGGACACGGGCCCATATTGTTCGCACCAGCGCCTGCTTTGTTGTTGCGGGCTCTTCATCGGGAAGAGCTCCTTCAGCAGCCGGGATTGCACTTTGATAAACATCTTTAGGCATGTCCATAAGCCATTGATTCGTCAGCCTTCTGTCGAGCTTCCCAGAAACAAGCGAAGGGAGAGCTTCGACTGCGATCCACACAGTTGGTACCATGTAGAGCGGAAGCCGCTCGGATATCCGAGCTCGAATCTCCTCGATTTGAGCATGGATGGACGCCCTTTCAGAGGCTTCGAAGAGAGACAACGGGGAATTGCTGCCTTCATTTTCGGTAAGAGATACGACAGCTACAAGACGTTCCTTAACATGTCCAGACTTTGGCAGAGCCACGAGACAATGTTTGATAGAAGCATCTCTATTGATGTGATGCTCGATTTCCAATAGCTCAATGCGCTGACCATGATATTTCTGAAAGTCAGGTTAGACTTTGTCTGAAATGACCACTCACGTATGTTTTCTTACCACTTGATTGTCTTTACGGCCGATGAAGTTGAAGCTACCGTCTGGATTCTGTGTCACGAGGTCACCCGTCAAATATCCCCGGAAAGATCTGCCACTAGCCCATGCCACATTATTGACAAAAACTTGGTTCGTCCTTTGCTCGTCGTTGAGGTAACCGCGCGCGACAATGCAGCCTTCGAGCAAGAGTTCTCCCACACAGCCAATGGGAACACGTTCATGATGGTTCTCTGGCTTCACAACCCAAGCTCGGCAACTTGAAGGGTATCCAATATTTTTTGGATCACTCTTTGCTGTCATACCAGGGTTGCATACTGAGGCCACAGCGCATTCACTAGGGCCATAGCTATAAATCAATAGTCAGTCACGGTTAGGTGTCATGGAGCCAGGGGAGTATATGTACCCATTTACAAGATTGATTTTTGTCCATGTATCAAGATTTGCTTGAGACATGGCTTCTCCGACGAGACAAATCGTTCTTAAAGTCGGTACCATAGATGGTTCAAGAAATCGGACGAAAGTTGGTGTCAAAACAGCCCAGGTCACGCGCATCTCGTTAATAACTTTAGCAACGTCATTCAACCTTGCTTGTTCGTCTGGAATGCAGACCGTCCCCCCAATCATTAGGGGTGTTAGATGTTCGATAATAGACGCATCGAAGGAGTGCGCGGCGAATTGAAGCGATCGGACAGGACTGACAGTGTCCAAGCCGAGGCCATGTACATGCCCTTTCACACCAGTGCAGTAATTCCCATGTTCAATGAGCGTCAGTTTCGGCTGTCCGGTCGTGCCAGAGGTAGGAATGACATAAGCAGCATTGCGAGAGTTTGCGCGTGATTTCAGAGGCTCTGCAGGGTATTGGAAGCTCTCGATGGTTTCCGAATCAACCGGAATCAGATTTTCGACGGCTTCGGATAGCTTATCCGCATATAGTCGAGAGCAGAGCATTGCTTTGGCATTTGTAGATTTGACTAGATGATGAATACGGTCTGGCGGATAGGCAGGATCAAGTGGTAAAACTATTTACTGTAAGTATAATTTCAACACACGAGATCGAGAGAGGGGTCTTTCTAATATTATTATAGCTGTGGAGACAAGAATTGCAACTCGGCTCAAATATAGATGCAAAGAAATCGTGGGCAGGTAGGGTAATTCCAACTTACAAGCACCGCCGGCGTACAACACAGCAAGCATCGCTACGACGTTCCATTTCGACTTATTAAAGCAAAGCGGAACGATCACCTCTGGTCCAACACCCAGCCCAATCAAATGCAGAGCGACTTTGCACACGTGCTTGTCAAGCTCCTCATATGTAAGGGTCCCATCCCATGAACAAACAGACTCTTCTTTTGGACATTGTTTGACAATTGCACGAATAATTTCGTGAATGGTGGTTTCCACGTTGTCCAATGGCTTCGAGTTCCATTTCTCGATTTGAAGCCTATTGCGGTCGCTTAGGTAATCTAACTTAGAAATTGAAACTTCGGGCGATCCAAGCACATTAGACATAACCTTATCCATCGTGCTGGCCACATTTTTAGCTTGCTCGGTCGGAATGAATGAGTTGCGATATTCAAGAAAAATGCTGACTCCGGATTTCAAATGCTTGATGAGAAGTCGAAGATTGCACTATGATGACATTAGCACAGGTGCTTTCTAGCATTAAAAAGATGCAAATACCTTGTCGGGCATGAACGAACCCCTAGCTTGCTTCTGGCTAGCTGTTGCAGTCTGGACTCCATGACGCACCATTACTGAGGTGTTGTATTGGATATTGTTGTTCATTATGGCTTTGATACTTTTATCTTCGTCACAGACATGAATGAGCTGTGCGATGGTCATGTCCTCGGCGATGGGAATCACGGTAGCACGTTCGAACGTACTGCTATCTGGAGCCCCCTCGGAAACGACGGAACGACCAACCTCCTCGAAACCAAAGCAAACCTCGCTTAAGCCGGTGTAGCATCGCAACAGCATTGCCCATGCCGCTCGGATAACCGCAGAAAATGCCTCAGGACCCTTCTCCTGCCCAAGAAGCTTTTGTAGAAGATCGAGGTGCCGTAATTCAACCCGAACGGACAACGGCCGTTTTGGGCCATTATCTTGCCTACCGGTGGCCGGAAAGTGGCAAGAATGGACTGGTGTGATATTTGATGCCATTGGGACGAAACCCTCTGTACGTTAAAAGATTTTGGGTCTATATATGCACTCACAATATGTACTGTACAACAACAAAGAGCTTGGGGACAACTAGATGTTGAGTTCGAGATGTAATATCGTTTTGGGAGGTAACTCAACAATCTAATATCACACGAAGACAAGTACAGTGGGCTCTGTATGTCTCTGGAAGGTGCTTGGATGTGCAGAAAAAAATCTGAGGTGAAATTGAGTTAGCTTTCCAGAATATTTTCCCTTCGAGCTCCAAAGCTTCCGCAGGGAGTGGAGCCTACTAGTTACACAAGGGGACAATCCCGGGCTAAGCTTAGAGTGTCAATAGGAATGATGCATAGGTGCATCTTAATGCATCTCACGCGGTCAAGGGGCAAAAAAGTCTTCTGGTTGATCTGCAATCTCGAACAATGGCTCGATTCTTGATTTTGCCTTCCTCAGATGATGAGAATGGCTGCACCCCAGTTCTTGCGACTATCATGAAGTCATCACCAGTTACTCATACCAAATAGATCAGAAGCCCAAGAGTTGCATCGCATGTTCCTGCCCGATGCTGCGCGGATAAACATCGTGAGCCAGGGTCGGCGACACAGCTGAGAGATGGTCAGGATCATGGCTCAGAGACGCTGCATGCAAAGACGATTGATCGACACCGGACTTGTCCTATCTATTGGAGGGAATAGAACGTCCTAGCTAGTCAGTAATGTAACTGGTTGCGGTGTAATGCCAGTGGACGTCCCTAAGAGACGCGGTACTAGGCCCGCGCAGCGACCATGAGGCTATTCGTCAGGGGTCTTGACCGGCATTGCGGTGGCAGAATGCGGCGGAATGGATGGCGCTGGGTATATTGGCCCATATTGCTCGTCGTGTATGCGTCGGGTCGCATAATGCACGGGATTGTGAATGAGAATGGCATGGCAACTGTTTAGGAGTAGTGAGAAAGCTTTGGCAGACGACACGTCAATCCCTGCAAGTGGTGGGGCGCGCCGAGACGGGCCGGGTTGGCCACCATAGCCGAGAAGTCACGTGCACAGCATTCATCCACCACACGGATTCGAAGCCCGGCGACGACGGCTAGTCCCGTCCTGGCAGCAACACGAATCGGACTTAACCACTCCGCCTGCAGCCCCGACAATGTCTAGCTGTCAGCTTGCAATCCCATCAGCATCGTAGGTAGCCGCCGCTGCGTGCCGCTGCTGCTGTAGAACGTCAGCTCGTTCCGCCTTTGGTCGTCTTGCGTTCCGACATACGAGCTTCTCCGCACACCCTTTCCTGCTGTACTCTGCCGTAGCCACCTGTCACTTCTACCTGCCGCTCCCGTCCTACATCCTCTCCGCTAGACCCCCGAGTCTAAGCAAGCAAGCCCACGTAACAATTTCGAGCCTTCGATGGCCCACCCCTGGGAGCAGTTTGCGTCTCTTTCCGTGGCAGTAGTCACCATCTCAAGATGGGAACACTGGCCTCAAGACATATAACTTCTATTTTCGGTGTTGATCATGCCATCCCAGTCTGTGGCCTGGTACTGAATCCGGCTCTGGCCGCCTGTGTTCCGCTGCACTGGTTGAGATCCACCAGAAATGCCGTCCCCCCAACCTTCACCTCGTTGCATGGCTTTCTCTAATTCTCTTTGTCATTCCGAATTACTCACACCATCACCCCACGGAGTTCGAACAAGATCATTTTGAGCTGAGCCGACTGCCTGGTCATCACGAAAACAGGCTGGCTTTACCCTCTTTCCACCCTGAGCCCTCTTCCGAGCTCCCCATTCAGTGTCCTAAATCTTAAGCCTGATGAGAATCATTGACTACCTAGTACTTAATGAGTGGCCCTTCAACGTTTTGGCAAGATAGCATCGATCGCCAACACCCGATGTACCCAGAATGCACAAGATTGTGGGGTACTTAAGCTCAATCGAAACCAAATTTTGAACTTAGTTGCCCAGGTTAGGGGATCATTCAATTTACCCATATGAGCATAACTGCCACTACGGGTGCCTTAGTCGCTCACCAATGCAGGGATTCAGTTTGAGACACCGCTAGCATGCAGAGTGGCGTCAGTGGCCGGCTTTATTCGTCCATAACCTGTCAGAATTTTCGGCCAAGCTCAATCCGCGAACTGTCAAGATCCGCAAGTGGCATTTTCCTAGTCGCCATCGTTCATACGTTCCTGAGCTAGGTATTATGGGGTTTTAGAGTCCCCATGCACATGGATACCACTGTCAGTGGTCTGAATCCCCATCCCCCGAATGGTAGGCCGCCAAGTAGAAGGGCTATTGTGGACCGCGCAGACTTGAGAATTTGTTCTAGAATCTTGGTTTTCCGTACAAGTCGCGAAATTTCTTGAACCTTCCTAATAATACCGAACAAGAAATCTTAGTCATATCTAGCGCTGCATCGGAACTCGATTTCAGGGTAGACTACTCAAGAGCCCGGAATGATAGCAAGATGAACTATACCGCCTAATGCTTAGCTGCCGGGAATCAATTCTCGTTCCCCTTGAGATGCAGACCACATGATTCTCCATGCTGTACAACTCCGTTGTCTGTCTTACCACTCAACCGGTCTAAGAACATGGCCCTCTTTCATTAGAGTAAACACCACTTACGTCATCCATCTGGAGAAAACTTTTATGTAATTTTTTTTTCTCATAGGTTTATTGTCCTCCCCGTCCAAGCTATGGGGTGGCCAATAACTATAAAAACCATGAGTCTCTTAGCGCACGCCACCGGCAGTGCTGGGTGCTCTTCTGTAGCATATTTGAAGATTGGCGGGTTTTTAATAACCGTGTAATTCCGAATCGCTGCCGCCCAATTCAGATCTCCATCATTGCCCCTGGCTGCTGTTTCCGGGGTTAGCTGAAGCGGATAGTTTTGTTGAGGTCAGGTCATGACTTAATTTGAGGAATTCGCTCACACCAGACCTGTTGCATCACTTCAAGACTTCAAAGCTTGTTCAAAAATTATGTATGACTTTCAGTTTTATGCTGCGGAGCACTGATTAATCCATTCTTTAGTTAAGGTCGAAGGGCGTTTAAATCAAGCTTCCAGTAAACTAGGCCAGTTTTCTTTTTTATTTTTTTTTCTTTTTTTTTTTGTGACAAATTGGGCTTCGTCAAAAGCAACAACAGTAGGAAAATGGTTGTGGATCGTCACTTACTCCAGGCTTTCCTTCAAGCAATGCAACCTCAATCTGCGGCCTCCCGATAGTCCGACTTCGGCGAACTATGTATGAGGCGTTTCAAAAACCTCTAGATGATGCCAAATCACCAGCTTGGGACTAAGTTGCACTCATCTGTTGAATCATAAAAGTAGTAATATTGCCGTCGCGTTGGCTTTGCTGGTTGTGGATCAGAGCAGGGTTGTGGGGGCGTTTCGGATCTGATGATCAAGCCGCAGCGCCGATCAGAAGATCAGAACACTGGGTGTATAGAAGTGAGCGGAGAAGAGCAATCAAGGGTGTAGGCGATGTTCTTGAGCGGCTCCCCGCGAATCGGCATCCGAGCGCGATGATGGGCTTGGCGCCGATCTTTACTCCGAATCTGGTAAAAGGCAGATACGAATATGTATGTGTTAATTATACGCCCTTGCCAGCCAGAAGCATCCACAATTATTTGTCCCCCAATACGATCCGGAAGATGCGGCAGGCACCGAATGTTTTCGTAGACACCTACCCTGCCCAGCATATTTTTTTTAATCCGGGTCTAAGAACTTAGCTAGCCCAATAGATCATCATCACGATGTCAACACTTTGCACGGTCATGTCCGATAATCTCGAAAAGGGGAATGAACGACATTTTCTTCGTCCAGGACCAAGTAGACGGCGAGCTCCGGAACAACTAGGTACTAGTTAGAGTTTCAGCTATGACATTCCTTCCCTCTGGGTTGGGACGGCAGTGTTGGTTGCCCCTTAGATCACACAGGCATTCAACCCTGGCCATGCTCCTCTACAGGTCTCCCAGATCTTTCCTACCGTATCTTGGGTATGTGGGAAGATTTTCACGCTATGCCGACGGTTGGTCATGTCATTGCCAAGTGTACAGGTCCATGGTAGCATTCGTAGGTGTTGATCTAAACGACTCAAATCCCATAAACATTCTATTTGATGCTCTAATAAGTCTCTTCAGATAGGCAATTGATTTTCTCCGCGATCTCTCAATGGCATCCAGATCCATTCAATCTTGTGCCTCCGTCGACAACACTTTGGGCCCTTACGCAGGAGCAGACTGTCGCGGAGGGTTCGATTTTACCTTCCTCTTTGAAGACGCTTTTCTCTCAATAGCCCCGTTAGCTCTTGTTCTAAGTATTGCGCCTTTTCGAATACTATATCTCTGGACGAAGCGTTCAAAGGTCTCCGGATCCCTATTGTTGCCGGTAAAGTTGGTGCGTATGTCCCTTCAAACCTATACAAAGGAAGCGGAATTAACACTCGACGAATAGTTTTCATGGGGTCTTCTTGCTGCATTCGAAGTGGCACTCTTAGTTTTATGGCTGAAACATAACACCCCCAAATACCGCGCCTCGGTTCCCTCAGCGGTGCTCAGTTTAGTTGGGGCTCTGGTGCTTGGTCTCTGGTCATACTTTGAGCATAAACGCTCGATTCGCACATCTTTCTGGCTTAATGTGTACTTACTCGTCACCGTCGTCTTCGACGCTGCTCGATCGCGAAGCTATTCTCTCTCTCCCGAACACGAATCGATATCCGTCCTCTTCACTACAAGGGTCGGAGTAAAACTGTTCCTAGCCATCTTCGAAGCAAGGGGAAAGAAGAATATTCTGCTGCCAGAGTTCGCAAATTGTCCTCCCGAGGCAACCAGCGGAGTCTATAGCCGAGCTCTCTTTTGGTGGCAGAACCAGCTGCTACGTAAAGGATTTTCTAACACCTTGTCCGTCGACGACCTTTTCAATTTAGACAAACACTTACGTTCTGAATGTCTACAAAATGTGATCCAGGGCTCATGGAACAAAGGTGAGATCTGCCCCTATCTAGCTTGTTTCTCATGAACCGTTGTCGATCCGCTAATATTTCCGCATTCGGTAGTGAAACGCAAAAGTCCGAATTCACTTTTTGGTGTGACATTGAAGAGGCTCAAATGGCCGGTACTTGCTGTGATCCCGCCACGCGCCAGTCTGATAGCTTTTAATTTCTGTCAACCTTTCTTGATTAATCGTGCTATCTCTTATTCACAGCAGCCGGTTACAAATCAGACCGCGAATATTGGCTATGGTCTCATCGGCGCTTATGTTCTGGTATATGTTGGTATTGCAGTACGTTCTCTGACACCATCCGTACATCTATTCCTACTAATGCTTGCAAGATATCAACTGGCCAATGGCAGCACCTAACTTACAGAGCTATTACAATGATGAGAGGCGGCATTATCTCTATGTTGTACAATAAAGCAACTGACATCAACCTTACTGATGTCGACGCCGCTTCGTCACTCACTCTAATGAGTGCAGATATTGAGCGCATTGTTATGGGCATGCAAACAGCCCATGAAATCTGGGCTAACATAATAGAGGTAGCCTTGGCAATATTTCTCCTCGAAAGACAGCTGGAAGTTGCTTGTGTTATTCCCATTGGCGTCGCGATCGGTAGGTGTTCTCGCCCAGCCGCCAAATTTTATTGCTCCTTACCATTCGCGTGTAGTATCCCTCTTTGGCTCACTTGGCGCAACAGCGCTGGTCATGCAGCGCCAGGCATTATGGCTTCAAGCCATTGAGCGTCGCATAGCAGCCACTAGTGCAATGCTTAGCTCAATGAAGGGCGTGAAGATGTGTGGTCTCACTAATGTCCTACGAGATGATCTTCACCGGCTTCGTGTTGATGAGCTCAATATATCAAAGAAATTTCGAAAACTCTTGATATGGACGATGGGTTTCTGTAAGTACGACTCCCTAGTATTACTGGGCCCAACTAATATATACTAGCGTATATATCACCTGTCGTGTCACCAATTTTGACCTTCGCTGTCTTCTCCATTATTGCGAGGAATCGTGGCAACACTACACTCGACACTGCTAAGGTATTTACATCACTATCTCTCTTTTCGCTGTTATCAGAACCTTTAGGATCTCTGATCATGGCCCTGGCAAGTTTCATGGGTGGTGTCGGATCATTTCAAAGAATCCAAGCTTTCTTGTCATCAGAGCCGAGGATCGATAAACGTAAGTTTCCATCCATGCGCAGCAGCATCGGGTCGGCATCGGACATAGGCGAAGACGCCGATAAGGATTCTATGGCATCGCAGAAGAGCCGCTTTTCTCTAGACATAAGAGAGCTTAGCGCCTCAAGCTCCCATGCTATCCTCATTGAGAAGGGTTTCTTTGGATGGGACCAGGAGAAGCAACCAATGGGTTTTCTGCAGTCAATTAATATGACAGTTCCTCGAGCCAAAATTACCATGGTCGTGGGTCCTGTAGGGTGCGGAAAGTCAACGCTTATCAAGGCTATTCTAGGGGAATTGCCAGTCATGGGTGGCACTGTTCACTTGTCCTCTCTGCGAATCGCTTTATGTGATCAAGTACCATGGCACATGAACGGAACGGTTCAACAGTGTATAGTAGGAGTGTCAGATTTCGATCAGCGATGGTATGCAGCTGTAGTGCGGAGTTGCGCATTAGACGAAGATCTACGCCAACTACCGCAGGGAGACCAGACCCAAATTGGAAGTAAGGGTATTGCCTTAAGCGGAGGACAAAGCCAGCGTATTGTAAGATCCCCTTATATTAGCCCCGCTTCGTAATCCCTTTGCACGACTAAAAGCTTATTGCGACAGGCACTTGCGAGAGCCGTGTATGCTCAAAAGGACATTATTGTCCTTGACGATTGCCTCAGTGGACTGGATACTCAGACGGAAAATCGTGTATGGCACAGTCTTTTCGGGCGTGAAGGGCTTCTCCGGCGATGCAGATCGACAGTCCTTATTGCTTCTTCTTCAGGTATGCTTAGCTCTAGCCTTATTTTTCAGCCGGGCTTTTCCACATCAGCTTGTTAACAAGCCCTAATTTCTGCAGCTAAACGTCTCCCCTACTGTGACCACATTGTTGTTCTTAGCAGTGATGGTAGGATAGCGGAGCATGGCACTTTCGATGAGCTCAACGGAACTGGTGGTTATGTTTCAAATTTCGACTTGCCACCACCTGATTGGGATTTTACACCGGAAAAGCACCTTTACGAGGCGCCTCCGAAATATACCGAACGCGCAGTTACTGGAAAAGTGACAGAAGACGATATTCAGGCCGAGACCAATCGACGCACCGGCGATTCAAAAATTTATCTTTATTATGTCAGATCCGTTGGATGGATGGCAACGATCATCTTCGTCGTTTCCATCACAATTTTCATTTTTGGACAATCTTTTCCCAGTAAGTAAATACTTTAAATAGGGCCCAATGTCCAAATGTGTTGACCAAGTGCTTTTAGCATTGTGGGTAAAATGGTGGGCTTCATACAATGCAGAGTACCCCAACCAGCGACTCGGTTATTACCTCGGAATCTATGCTATGCTTGGTGGGCTAGCATTGGTATTCTTGATTATAAGTTGCTGGTAAGCTGCATGGCTGCGCCACAAAGCAAAGGCATTGACTCTCCGACAGGCAACTAATTATCACGATGGTGCCTCGATCTGGTGTCAACTTTCATTGGAAGCTACTCACCACCGTACTGAAGTAGGTATCTTCTCTTTCATTGCCAAGCAGTAGCTAATAATGCGCTCGTTTAGTTCTCCAATGACGTTCTTCTCAACGACAGATACGGGAGTCACGATCAACAGATTCAGTCAAGATCTGCAGCTGATCGACATGGAACTTCCTGTCGCAGCTTTGAACACGTTTGCAAGTAGGTACCCGAGTCCACCATGTACCCCTATATCGGATCGCTAATATGAGCCAAAAGCATTCGTTCTCTGCATCGGTCAGATGATCTTGATTGCGATCGCCTCTCCGTTCGCAGCGATCTCCTTCCCACTAGTTATCATTTCGGTATATCTGATTCAGAGATTCTACCTTCGGACATCACGACAGCTCCGATTCCTTGACTTAGAGGCTAAGTCGCCTTTATACACTCAATTTACTGAGATGTTGTCTGGACTAGCAACCATCCGTGCTTTCGGATGGCAATCACACCTAGAAGAAAAGGCCAAAGCACTGCTCGACCGCAGCCAGCGACCTTTCTATCTACTTTTTGCTGTCCAGCGCTGGCTTACACTAGTCTTAGACTTAGTTGTAGCAGGAATTGCTACGTTGCTGATTATCCTTGTCGTGGCATTAAGAGGAAGACTCAGTGCAGGATACGTTGGTGTTGCTCTTCTTAACGTCATCTTGTTTTCACAAAGCATTAAGCTCCTCGTATCTTTCTGGACTCAGCTCGAGACACACATTGGTAGCGTCGCAAGGATCAAGACGTTTACGACAGACGCTATTAGCGAAAATCTCGAAGATGAAGATCAAAGTCCACCGCCCAATTGGCCAGCTGAGGGAAGAATCGAGTTCAGAGATATTACTGCTTGCTATCGGTACGTCCAGTAACGCTATCAATAAAACGTGTCTCGCTTATTGATATACTTAGACCATACGAGCCTGTTATTGAGAGGTTTTCCCTATCAATCGAGCCTGGAGAGAAGGTCGCAATCGTTGGGCGAACAGGGAGGTAGGTATTTCTAACTTTTTATCACGACATCTTATCTGATTACCTACATAGTGGTAAATCGTCGCTAGTGATGACTCTATTTCGCATGCTTGACCTGCGTCATGGTAGCATGCATATTGATGACGTTCCTCTGCACACGCTACCGCGCCAAACCGTCCGTTCACGTCTTATCGGTCTTCCCCAGGATGCTTACCTGCTCCCTGGGTCTATTCGACTCAATGCAGATCCACTTAAGCAGTCTAATGACAGAGCAATTATGCAAGCACTAAAGGATGTGCAATTGTGGGACATTGTCGTATCAAAGGGAGACGAAAGCAAGTACGCGCATCCACTAGACGTGGATGTTGACGATCTACACTTCTCAGAAGGACAGAAGCAACTATTCTGCATAGCCCGAGGTCTACTAAGGGCGGAAAAGAGCAGAGTGGTCGTCCTTGACGAAGCTACGTCTAGGTAAGCCCAAATCCCCAACGTCAATTATTACATCCACTGAAAGTTTCTACCTAGCTTGGACGCAGCGACCGATGCCCACATCCAAAAGTTACTGCGTTCAAAGTACGCATCCCATACCGTCATCGCAGTGGCGCACAAGCTCGATACTATCCTCGACTTCGATAAGGTTGCTGTCATGCATCATGGCCAGCTTGTGGAATATGGTGAGCCTTATAGCCTCCTGGAAATGCAGGGCAGCTGGTTCAAGAATCTCTACGAGGATGTTTCGAGAGCGGAAGAACGTAATGAGGAGGACATCATCGAGATTGCACAGTGAATAATTTAAAATGCATATAAGCATGGGAATTCGGTTTGTCCATAGTATTCTCGATTTTAACGATAAAATTTCGGATTTCGGAGATATGTTTTTGCGTAAAATTTCTCTTTGCTATGTACTGTTGAAAAAAAAAAAAAAAAATTACCAAAAAGAAAGAAAATAAAAAATCGTGATTGTACATCGTATGTCTGAATAACTGAAGACATGCACATCACGAGGAAGTAAGTATGATTGGTCTCTTAGTGTAACCTGTAAAAATAAATTTGAATTCTTTTACTTAAATGCTTATGATCAGCATATTCTACGGGCGGACAATATAAGCATCCGGGATGCTATTTAAGCCGTTGCAGACCGACTATTGCATATGCATGGGTAAACGACAGGAGCTGACGGTGAAATGACATGGCATCTTTTAATACGAGGTTGCAGTGGCTAGCGAGGATAATTGCTTGACTTTCCTCGTATGGTAGTGCTCGACACTGTTGTGTAATTTCCAAATATGCCGTGTCTCAGGTTAAGCTCCGAGGTCGGCATGAGGGGTTTTTGACGCTGAAGAGCAAATTACCGGATAGAAGGCAGATATGGAATCTGAAGCCAGCTGCTGAATAATCTTACTAACGAAAATTTGCAGGTTGGCATCTCCGTCTGAGATTGTCTGTCATCAATATCTTGCCGATCAAACAGTTGGCGGATTCATGAGCAACTTCTCTGCCGCAATGTTATCTTGGAAGGTTCGGGATTTAGAGAGCAATTTTTTTGTTTAAAACTCTTATAGTAGCTTCTAGAGTTCGAAAATGCCTTCTCAGTCTCGACCATAACAAATCCGTGGATGATCGAATAACATAAGTTAGGAGTAACTTTGGGCAAGAAGGCCCATTCTCCCTGAATGTACAGAGGAACTCCACGGTGCGAAGCGGTTAAATTATTAACGCCTAGAACTATTTTATAAACAGGATAAAACCTCAGGCGAGTATTCTCTATAAGTTATTAGTTCGGCAAGGATTTGATTACTGCGTATGCCAAGTCCATCGTGAATATATGCGACCAACAATTTTATAATATCTTCCTATAAAAAATCCCCTAAAGAAAATACGTGGAAGTTATCTCATTGCTTTTATAACAACTATCATTGTATGCTACGGACAAAATGAGGTTTTGGATTGGCGGCCAATACAGTAGCAGCTTACATTCACGCATTCTATGCATCTTTCTCGGCTATGTGCACGATTTTTGGCCTATAATAATGCAAAAATTATCCAGAATTTACCAATAAGTGTGTATAGCACCAGGCAGCGACCAATTCGGCAAAGTATCCTGTGCAGCATCGTTTAGCTTCATCATCGAACAACACGAGTACATTAGAATCCAGTCCTTTTGAGATGCTATCATAGTACTCCTCTTGACGCTTTTTTAGTAGGATGACAAAAACCTCCTAATCCGAGCGTGTTCGATTTGGGTAAGCTCCTCGTTCACGATGCATATGCAGTGTCATCTACCCGTATCTTTGCGTGATTTGTTTGATAAAGTTGATATCGGCGAGACTTCGTTAATAAGCAAATCTACGATTCTACGGTTCTAAGTCGGAATTTATTGCTATTATCAGCATATAATTCGCTTAACTAATGTAAAAGCAAATGACTCGATCTCACATACATCGATCCCACGCTATGTTGGAAGAACAAATGTACAGCTCCCATGTTCTCGATCTCGATATTTCTTTGTTACTATTGGTGGTGGAAGCCAGCAGACTAAAGAAAATTGATAGTGGCCGGATTGACTATGACAATCCGTCCAATGCCCAAGGAAATCTAGAATTTCTTCGCAAATAGTCAGGATCAAGAAAAACCGGCTTATTTGCTAATGTTAATTGGATCATGAAATCATTCACGCACCGCCACGTCACAGTCAGCGGTATCGCTTGAGGCAAGAAGCCTAGAGCCCTGTAGTGTTAATAACTAGTCTCGCGCGCGCACTAGATACATGCTTCCATCGGGCAGTAACGTTCCGCTGCGTGATCATCACAGCGTAGCCGCGACATTATCTCGCATTGCCGCCCGATACAGCGACACAGGTGTATGTACGACCACATTACCCGCTACATGTTCGCTACCACAACATGGCTGCTTGCTGGTACAACTGTTTACCTATAGATTGGAGCCGATGCGGTGACCCAGCTCTTGGCTTGATGGTATAGACAGGGACAGTGCGGTCAGTGTATTGCGATCATTTACGTTAGTCATCCCCGCCTCTTCAAGGCCAAATCGCATTTACCTTTTGCCTGCTCTTCATAGTCAAGGGCATGTTAAAGAGGAAATAAATTACCGTAGTTATTTATCTCAAGCTTTACGTTCTCCGCAGATTCCCTGAAAGCCACGTGTAGCAGTGAAGCTAAAATTGTCACATGAACCCAAATCACTGCATGGAAGAGGGCCTTCTGTGAAACCAGGCTCGAATCCATGCTATACCCGGTTACCAGGCTCTTCGAGTCCAGCCTCGCTTGCATGTCTTCCGTAACTCTGGTTTCTTTCCGCTCTCTTGCATGATCGGACGTTCTCTAACAGTTACACCGATCCCCTCCCCCTGACCCATATCTTATGTAAAAGCCACGTGAAGATATAACCTAGACCACGAAGATCCTCGCTTATCGGGGACCAAATAAGGCGTTCCACAGAGTCCTCGGCAGACTCTGGATTCGTCGGACAAGCCCCGGGCGAGATTGCGTCAACATGCTATGATAGGTTACTAATAGTATTAGGTAGGCCATGTGGGCGAACAACCCCGGTTCCACGTCAATATTCTGTGATTTGTTCTCTAAGAGCCTAGTTGAAGTAATATCCTTTGCGATATTGGTAGCACTGAAGGGGTCATAAGCATCCTCTCTGCGGCGTCTCGATCATAGATGGTGAGTAGAATTTTACATTTGGTTTTCAATTTGTTCTGATTTGCAACCGGTTAACTTTAGTCTTTCTGTTAATTTCTAGTGGCTAGGATAAAGCTTATCGTACCGTAATTTCGCCCCGAAAAGATTATACTAGCAGCTCGCCCCTTACTCTACTAGTTTATACTTTGACACAGGGAGAACAGAATTGGAGCATTAATGTCTGAGGAATCGATACAATCAAATCCATTTAGAACCGAAATGAACCCTTCTTGTCAATTTCTTTATGTACCTAACACTACCTAAAGATTCTGATTTTCCTATACGCTGACATAAGCTAGCGTCATGTCACGTGGATGCATCCTTCACCGTGGAACGCGCTACCGGCATGTTTGTGCGCCCTAATGATAAATATCTGTAAGCTCAGGTCACGTGCCTAATAAGGCCATGCAGCCCTCGACAAAGTAGTCTCATGAACCATATATTTCTCTACGGTATCTTAGACCAAGAGGTCAGCAGATATACACTCCACACATATACACAATACCATTCAGTTCTCATACACACTTCCTTACAATATCAAAGACGGCTAGTATATTGAAGTAGCTCCTGATGATGCTTATTGTCAAAGCCTGTTGTAGCACGACTCCTCTATACCATTTGTTTTAGACCCATTTCCTACTTATCATTGAAGATGGAATCTTCTAATACATCAAATGAGGTTAACAATAGGTCGATATGGTTTAATAATCATGCTGAGAGCCCTAATTCCAGGATCATAAGAAGCTCCAGATAGGTGAATACAGTGAAAGCCTAGGGGTTATTGTCCTTTATTCCCGATTACACTACGATTTTTCCGATTCGCCTGTCACTGTCTAAGATCTCCCTAATTTGGCTAGTTATTGACAACGTATAATGTGGTGAGATGCGAATCTTGTCTCAGGAAGGGAGATGAGGAACTGAACTGATTGATTCAGGATGGCCAGCGGGCCATATTTATGTACATAGAAAAGGTGTATATCAGCTGATATCCAGCGTGATATCGAGCGTGATATCGTACGACGATATCTGTACAACTTGGTAGACTTGCCAAAATCCCCATCACATATAATAGTCCATTGTTTAGTCATTTACTAGCCAGTAAAACTGTAGAGTAGGGTAAGAGACCATTCAGTGAAGGAAACCATCTACGCAACCCAAGAAGTAGAATCACCACTTGCGCGGGTCCCTATACATAGTTCCTGTCAGCCCCTTGCCTCTCCCACGTAGCACAGAACTCCAAACTTAGCTTCGCAGCAACAACCATGGGGTAGGGTCGCCCAACACTATACGTAAATTTCTACTAACTACCATAATAATGTCAAGCGAGGCAGGTCCGCAAACTCCGAATGCCCCCAAAAGCAGCCGGGGAGCACTCCGACGAAGCTACCAGGGCTAATCGCTCAAAACCAGCCCAAGCTTACAACTCGAATTACTCATTCCTATTCCTTCCCTCAGGTAAACAAACTATCCGTAGTCTACCGTGCTGCTCATATTCCGTCCGCTAAGCCGCGACATAGAGCTAAGAAACGCTACTCATGGACTATGCCACGAATCCGAGAAAGAATTTTCACTTCTCCAGAAGCGCACGTCGACGGCCCTGTACTATAATGCCCTGTACCAGTCTCCAAAACGCCAATTCTTTAGCCTCACACGGGTGTGTCGCCAACTACGCACCGAGTTCCGCGCTGCGATCTGCCACACGTTTTGAACGCCTTCTTGTTCTTACCAAGGGGGAATCTCGGAGCAGGCCGGCGGGTAGTGTGGTCTTGGATTGTCAACCCTTCTGGAGAGTCGTGGCTATTGATCTGCTGTTCCTTGTCGTCTTTCGCGAACGGTTGCCCAACTTCAGCATCTGCTTTGAGAGTGGGTCCATAAATCACGGGACAGATTTTAACAACATGTTTGTGGCCTATCAGGATTCTACTTGGTAGCTATATCTCCAGCGGGCCGTGACCAAGACCCTGGTGCGTATTCATGACACCAAGTGTTCGACAGCAATAATCTATGTCAAACCGGAATACACAAAGCCGTGGATGAAGCGCTGGATGGCTATAAATGAGGATCACGAGGCCAGTAAAAGGTTAGGAGCAATTGGGTGTCCGGAGTAGGAGAACCTCGATTTCGACTTCTGCATTGATAAGAATTTCCGGGGCACGGAATGAGAACGTTGCATTAGGTGTTATGTACAACTTTAGCTTCCGTATATGTATTATAGAAATCAAAATGATTAGGACAACTATATACAGCTTCAAGAGAGGACATACAGAACAGAAGGTCCTTATATATCATCGTGACTTGGGACACTCTGTCTTTTATAACTATTGGCCAAACTATACTTAAAAATATTACTACTCTATATCCTCAATATCGATACTAATCTACATCGGTTCTTCTCCTTTGCCCCCCTCCAAGACCACAATAAGATTTATCACACCCCCTCTCATCCTCTTCTATCAACACTCGTCGCCACTTCCATCAACTTATTTCATCCCTTCCCCTTAACAACCACTACCCATTCTCCCCGCTCCAAAGCAAGTAAAATCTTTCCAGCCCCAGTTCACTCCATCAAATTCCCGCAAATAAAGGGAGTCACCCCTCGCATCAAACCCCCATAACCTTCTTATTGCTCTCCCCATCAACTCCCACCACACACCCTCAAAAAACCGACGACAGACCACTAACTTCAGACCTACTACCGCTAACCCAAACCTCCCGCAGTACCCAAGCTAAAAAGGGGTACAGCCCCACAACCTACATATGTTGT
The DNA here is from genome assembly GCA_010094045.1 of Lojkania enalia. Taxonomy (NCBI): domain Eukaryota; kingdom Fungi; phylum Ascomycota; class Dothideomycetes; order Pleosporales; genus Lojkania; species Lojkania enalia. The sequence continues at coordinate 107,803 of ML986593.1, forward strand.
GCTTGATAAGGATACTACGGCATGTATAATGCACGCAGACACTTGCGTATATTATTAATATATAGTGTAAAGCATCTGGGCAGCTGAGAAGGAGGACTGGGTTGATTCATATCTATGGAGGATCAAGGCTATTTACACCGTCTGTCCTAAGTATCACATGATATCAGGGCTAGTCCATAATAGAGATTGTGCCATACATATAACCTTACATATAATACTACACAACTCTGCACCAAGATATAAAACCACGGAAACGGGACTAGATAAATAGACTTATTCCTTATTCGTTCACATAAAAACCTATTATTCCTTCTTCTATGGGTCGTTTCGATTCACTGTTTGATTGCGCATCCTAGGTACAATGCACAGATACATTTACTTCACGTAGGGGGCACATATGCAAACAATTATCAATTCAGGCTTCGAAGTCTCGTGTTTACGCAGCACTATATAGGCCTTCACATCCAAGCCAACTATCAGAAACAGGACTTCGATAAAATATCACAGGATAGAAAGAGACATCAGTGAGTACCTAGGGTATGCGAAACCAACGATCCACCACCCCCATCTTTCAATCCATCTACAAACCAGTCAGCCTCTACCAACAGCCTACACAAACCTCCCGTTCCCAAACCCCCTCCTCCATTTATCTCCATCGACCCTCTCCCCCCTCCTCAACACCGTTCCCAACCACCGCTCAACATCAAACCCTACCTCACCGCCTAGCCTTCTCAATCTGCCCTCCCTCCCCCCCCCGTCCTCCCCGCACCCCACAAACTCCATCGGCGCACCCTGCTTCACTGCCTCGCGCCTCCGAAACACATTCCCGCCTAGACACTCATATGGACTACTTCCGATAATCACGTATAGCAGCGTGATGGCTAGGGCCCAGGTATCTGATTCAGGTGATGGGGATGGGGAAGGGGAGCTGCGTTGCAGTAGGTTCGGGTCCAGAAAGTCCCACGTGCCGCCGCCAAGCGGTGGTGAATTCTGCGAGGGATCCGGCGGAGGGAGGAGGGATAAGGAAGCGGAGCTGAAGTCTGAATAGACTGGCACTGGGGTACCGGAGGAAGGGGAGAGAGAGAGGAGGATGTTAGCGGGTTTGATGTCTGCGTGGACGCACAAGTTGGCGTGCAGCCAGAAAAGGCCGTCAAGTAGAGAGAGGGCGAGGGAAGGGAAGATGGCGGTTAGATGCGTCGCGCGGGACGGCTCAGGGAGTGGGTTCAGCGTAGTTGAGACGTAGGTTTCGAGGGTAGTGTCCAGGGCTTTGAGGACCAGGGCGCCGGTCCGCGTGTCCTGGCCGTAAAAAGGAGTGATGTGGGTGTAGGAATCCGGGAACCGGGAGAGGTAGGAGAGGATTTTGGCTTCTTGGGTCAGGACGAGTTTTGCGGATTTGAAGGCTGGGATTTTGATTGCGTAGGCGGTGGGGAGGTCCGGGATCCGGGCTTTCGAGATGGAGGATGTGCGGGATTTGACGGGAGTGATGGGTGGTGTTATTTCTGGACCGGCAGCAGCAGCGTTGGATGATGTAGGACATGTGGGCAGGCACGGTTTTGCGAGATAGACGTCGCTCCACAAGCCACTCCCTAGTGGCTTCCTCGGGTTTTCGACTTGGTAATCTGAGAGCCAAAATGGGAAATGTTTGAGCTCGGCGTTACCAGGCCTCTCGCTTTCGTCGATAGAGGGCTCGCACCTGCGACTGCGGGTTGAAGATATCGAATCGCCAGGATGAAGGCTCGAGACGTATGCACTGGATGCCGAACTCGATTTCGAATGTGCGGGTCTAGTCGGCGTAGGTGGAGGTGTGATTGCGCCGCTCTCGTGCTGCATACTTATTCCTTCCGCTCCCACAGTGTATGATCTAGTCCGTGTGGGCGAGTCTGGTGGGCTTGAAAATGTTCTCAGACTATCCGGCCTCTTCTCTCCAATCCCCGGAACAGGGAGTGTGCTTTGCGGATGTGACATTGGAGTTTGCAATTGAATATGCGGCCTCGTTGACTTTTGAGATTCAATGGGCGCTGAATATAAATGGGAATGGCCTTTGAATGGTAACGCGGTCCGTTGGGAGTCGTGCGGCTGATCCATTCTTGTTGAATGTTGCGTTTGGCAGACCACTACCAGCAAACGAGACAATCTATCCAGAGACTCTTGCCCTTCTAATGAACCCAAAACCTAACTCTTGTAATGCGAAAAGGAAAAAAAAAAAAAAAAAAAAGGGACCAAAAGTAACAGCGAGTATAATAAAATAAGTGGTAACAATGCGCAAAAGCTCAGACGATAAGAGAAGAAGCCGAAAATGTGCGAAATGATGCTAGGCCGGGATGTGAAACCCTCAATACCTTCCCTATGTCCCCAACCTAATAAATATAACCCAACAGATAATCCTACAATGTCTACAATGCAGCCCGACACAATACAAATCAAAGAAATAGCAACATGATTGTGAGAATTGCGAGCAGTGAGTGCGGGATGCGCGCGGAAAGCCCGCGATGGGATGGACGCGAGTGCAGTGGGAAAAGCCGTTCGAGGCAACAGTCATACTAATAGTCGCATTCGACAGCGGATAAGACGTACATACACCTGCCGCAGCCAACCGCCGGGGCCCCAAACGGCACCTGTGGTGGACGTCTGATAACGGCCGTGCGCCTCGAATCTGCGAATAGCCATGGAAGGATGCTGGACCTTCGACACTCCAGAATCACGGCTTCGGCCTCCGCGCTCCCGGTTCCTCTCGACCCACCAGCCTCGCCAACGTGGGGGATTCCATTGGCCGGTGTTCCCTGTTCACTGTCCGGTACGAAGTATGCACTTGGCTTTCTGGACGACATTGCAGCGTCGCCACCATCGCCACCAGTGACGTCTCCGAAAGAACTTGGAGGTTCGCAGCGGGAGCTTATCTGCAGTAGCGCAGCCGCAGTCGCCCGTGATATGTACAGTAGCCAGGCTTGATAGCCTCCGTACATACCTAGAGCGAGTGGTCCACAGATCGTCCTAGTGGTCCATGCGCCTAGTAACGGATACCCTACTTTCGTAATACTGGCCTACTGTCGTACAACGTACCGCATAGCGCGCTAGGATATTCCGCCTTGCTAAACCCATACACGAACGACGGAAATACCTCACCACCCCATCCACCTTCAATGCCCATAGAACCCCCCTCAATCTCTGCAAGATCCGATCAGCTGAAAAGCAAAGACAAAGTCTTACTTACCCGAGGCGACAATCCTCCATTAGCTAGGAACAATGCAACAGCCCGTCCCGTTGCCTGGAAGAATCCCCTATCGAGCCCAAACACCCGAAATTTGGCCTCGTGTCGCATAATGAGCCAGTGCCGGCCACCAACATCCGTATGACAAATTTTGCACAGCCAGGGTGATTACTTGTACCGCCTATTCAATTCATCTACAAAGGCCCTATTTCTTCACGTACTTGGCTCCGTCTAAAGTAGCAATACAATACACCGCAAGCCAAGCACCTACCTAACTAAATTCACCAAAACGCTACCACCTATCCGTCCCTAACATCTACCCCCCAAGTATGAAATGTCCCTCTCAGGAATATGTGCAACGGCCAATACAGAAAGTGTGCCGTGCAATGCAACCGACATGCCGCCACCCCCAAAAAAAATAAACAAAATGAAATGAAACTTGATAGATACCTAAAACCATAAGGTAATTACGCCCGTGACAAATGAGAACCATAAAAGGAAAATAGAGGCACAAGAGGAAAATTATATAAATAGGTCCGCTCCTCTGAAGGAAATTTTGCTACCGCCAAAAAGCGGGCTTGGAGGGCCTCAAAAAACGCCATCTTTCATGTCTGGATTCCATGCGAAAATCGTGGAATTAAGTACGGGGAGGTTATGCACAAGCGCGAACGGATTACAAGGGCATTAGGGTCTCGAAGACCGCCGATCATACATGTCAATGATCTTCTCTTGCTCCTGGCGTCAATGGTCGTATCCTGCCCCTCTTTGCCATGGGCTGGAGTTATTTGCAGCACGGTACGTCGGCTCATTCCTCAGGCTGCCTGCTCGTCCATATGGTGCTCCGTAACTGCCGCTTGGGGCAGGGCTAGCCCGGCCGTAGTACGATGGCGGATTGGACGAGGGTGACGGATCTTGGCTCATAGGCATTGAGGCTGACATCGGGCTCCGCGGCGGATCGGGTTGGTAATGCTCAGTGAAACCTCCTTCCTTGATTGCAAGCTGTCGCTCGCGGTCGGCAGAGCTGATCGAGAGCGAGTCGTCGTCATCATCAATGCCGGAACGTGGCTTGTTGTAAGAGTGTGTCCCTTTGCCTTCGCCACGAGCAGTCGCACCGAGCGCATCCAACTCAGTCGTGAGCTGAGTCTGAGATTTGATGAATGAACCGCGGTCGTCGCGCATTGGCTGGTAGCGTGTATCGGGATTCTTGGTAAACACTGCAAAGCCAGAAGCAACTAGAACCATGAGGAGAAGGACAAGAGCGAAGGCGGCGTTGTAAACGAAGAAGATGACGCCCATCACTCCCGTTACAATACCCTATATTTGTGTAAGCGACAATTAGTATAACTCCCGCCACGAATACTTACAGGTTGATTAAATACGTTGGAGAAGACGAGGAGGAAGATTGCGCTTAGGAAGTTGATAGCAGCAATGGCGATGTTGAAACCATTCGTCTTCTTGTCCATATAAGGTCGCATAACCGAGACACCAATCAAAAGACCTGCCTCAATAAGAACCAAGGCAACAGCCTGAACGACCCCGCTTCCTTGGGCAAGGCCGACAAACATGCCCTTAATCAAGACGTGACCGAGAATGGGGACGATAAAGTAGTAGGCGGCTGCCTTGAACTGTACATAGAGAAAGCCCCATTTGTTCAGAGATACCGGGTCCGAGTACAGAATGTAGGCAGGGTTCTTATGCATCGTAATAGATCGTTGAGCGATCCTGATTACCTTGGATGATGCCCAGCCGAGGATACAGATCATCGTTATGAGAGTAAAGATGGCCAGGACAACCTCACCAGCAGAGTCGCGCTGTGTAAGTTCCCAGAAGCAAAGAACAACCATCTGGGGGAAGCCAATAAGGATAACACGGTACATAATGCCCTTGAGAACGGTCTGCCATCCGTTTCGGAAATCAACAAACTTGTCACTCTTCATTTTGCCAGCCTTGACGAGACCTTCACAAATAAACTTAAAGGCGACGACGCCGAGAACAACAAACATGACGAAGATGATGAAGAAGGTGTAGCCAGTGAAGAAGATGTTGGTCGTCTCGATGCGAGCTTTGAACCCGACACGCCTGATGCCGTGGAGAATGATTCGGTCTTGGTTTTGAGCGTTGGTAGTGCCGGCGTTAGATCGAGCAAGGAGACGGCCAAGCATGCGCGTGGTGGCATCGAGAGCGCGCTTTACCTTCTGTACCTCTACGGAGATGGTACTGAGCTGCGACAAATAAGTAGTCGGTGTTCCTCCCGTAGAACGCTGGTACCAGGTAGCCATTCTCTGTAAGAAACCGACGCGGATGATGCCCATGCTCCATTGGAAGTTCTGAGTCCAAGCGGCTACAATCGGGGGAAGAGGCATGGCGCACATGCCAAACAAAGCCTGAGCTTGGAAAAATCCAAAGAGAGACATGGCATTAGCTGCGACATGGGCGGCGGTGTTAGAGTGTCCTAATCCAGAAGTAATGGCAGATGCAACAAGACCCAGACCAGCAATGATAGCAGTAACCCATGCAACGGCCTTCTGATCGACAGAATGGCCGTTGGAGAGTTCGGCCTCGACACAGGCAAGCTGTTCTTGGCTATCGGCATCGGAAATCTTGATTCGCACGACGGCGTCGAGGTCGGGAATGGTATAGAAGATGCCTGGGATCCTGCTCATGACATCGGAGGGAATCTCAATGTTTGAGTTAATGTCCAGCTTGCCCGCATTCATCGGGCACATAGGCTCCAGATCTTTGTTCTCGCACGGATCCAGGTTCTCATTCACAGCAGCGTAACCGTAGACGAGCAATTCTAGCGAAGCATTGACCCTGCCTGAGATCTCGGATACTCCCTGAATGTTGAAGCCCAAGCTGCGGTTATTTGGTGTGAAGGCGACATTAAAGAGGGTTGCGGAAAGTCCGGAATTCTCTTGGCACGGGTTGAGCGATTGCGAGAAGATGATGCGCTCGGCGGAGGCGAGTGGAAGGGCAGCGGCGCCCAGCACGAGGAGCGATTTGAATAGCGAGAGAAGCATGTTTGGGTAGAGGTGCGAGGGTATTACGATCTGGGTAGGCTTGGAGGCGGGCGGCCCTCAGGAGATGCGTCGGGGTACTCTGGGCGAGTACGCAGCAGTCGGGGGTCAGCCAAACCAGCAGGCGTGCGAGTATCCCCTCTTTCAGCGAGTGTGTAGTTGTAGTGGTGGGGCAGAAGCCTAGGGGTTGAGTCCTGAGGATGTGAAAGGCGTCAACGAGCGAACGACGAAGGTGGCGGTAGTAGTACAAGTAGTAATGATGGTGGTGGTGGAAGTGGGAAGGTGTCGACTGGGAAACCGGGCAGCTACGAGGCGGGAGCTGGCGGGTCCGGGGCTGGGCGAATAAAAGAAGGGGAGAGGTTAACGACTGTGGTGGTTGCGATCAGCGGATCTTCCAGCTTTCCGCTTCAACGCAATCCAGAAATTAGTAGTTAATGGCGTCACGACACTGAGGCCCAGAGGGAGAGAATTTCTGGAGCGAGAGCCTGAGGGGGAGGAGCGAGTGTTGGTTGGGGCGGCCGGAGAGGATCCTAGCGGGAAGGACTGGCGGGCGTCTCACGGAAAGGGGTTCGAGACAGGCAAAGTCACGGGTGGAGCTAAATGTGTACACGCGGCTTTGGCCAGTGCCGGGTGCGGAGAAACGAGCGGGAGTGTGCTATTTCGCGGTTTGCTGCACTGGTGAATAATGCAACAAGAGACTGCAAGCGGCGGCGGTAGTGGTGGTGGCAGCAGTAGATAATCAATGTCTTTTTGTCTCCCGTTCCTCTGTGGTGTCGCTGCCAAAAATACACGGGCTCACTCGCTCTTGCCTCTCGCGGCGCGGGCCTGGACTGCGCTGGTGTCGTGCCTGCCCTCTTGCGGGCGAGTCGCCTCTCCCAAGAGCCGCTTCCGGAAAGCGCGACCGTGGCAGCTCCGCCACACTCAGCACTCCAGCTTCATTTCGCAACCGTCAGCCGCCAGCCAATAAATGTAGCCGTCCGAATCCGGACAGATGCTATGCCCTGGCCTGCTGACTGAACTCAGGGTTGCGCGCTCGGGGCCTTCTAATAATCGCCTCCCCTCTCTGCCCAGAACAGGAGTCGGGGCACTAATTACTGGACTGGATCGTGACCACCGCCCAGAGTTGCACTCGTGTTCGCAATTATTCGCGCCTCCATCCTTACCGCCCTCCGCTGGACCCTCACCATGGCTCAGCGTTCTCGTGCCTCCCCCTGTTCTTCACGACGGACAGACACAGCACGCCTCTCTCGGACTGCGTCTCTCCCGGTGCGGTGCGCGGCGCGCGTAGCAAACATCTGCCATGATGAGTTTGTTTCCAGTCTTCATATTTTCCCCGTGAATGCCTGCAGCTTCTGCGACGGCACCTGCAGGCACTGGCAATTCGGCCGCCCTTCTGCGGCGCCTTGAGTTTGACGACCGCCTCCCCATCCGTGCGCCAGCATCGCAGTCGAGGGATGGCCGTGCGCAAACGCTGCAAACACGCCCAGGCCAAGAGGAGCCCAGATGCAGTGCGCATCTTGTAGCCTATCAGACGAGAGGCCGGCCCCCTTGGCCTGCGACGTCGATGTCTCACATCCGCAGATCTGACCGCCCTAAACATGCCGTTGCATCGGACTGCTCCACAACACAATACCGCATCGTTGAAATGGCCGGCAAAGGAAACCTCTAGCCACATCCCATATCGAGTGATATACATGCACATCAAGGGACCTGTGAAAATCATCATTGCCAGCCTCTTCAAGTATGCAGGCTGCGTATGAATTTCCGTGTCTCGTGATATTGCTACCTCCTGTCCAGCTGATCAAATAGAGAGAACGCCACTCAATGCTCCATAATTGCCCTTGTCAATCCCAGGTCGTTATCCGCAGCCCTGGAATGTTCCTGCAGCATTGCCATTCCTCAAGCAGAAGATATTGAAAGATCTCAGAATGCATCGTGAACGAGTAGTCTCTGAGGGACTTAGAAACGGAGTCAAACTATAAGCTTACCGTCTCTCTACATATAGCCAGACGTAGCAGGACAGACGAATCAGGAGCCAACCACCTGTTGAAAATGCATGCGAAGTCACACGGCCTATATGCAGAGATCTCAGTTCCAGCGAAACATGATATGGAGGGCAAATAATTGCACCGCCAACATTTTCCCAAATACCTTCGGGTATTCATAACATCAAAATCGGACGCTCTATCCTCTTATCCTTTCACCGTATCAGCTATGTCCCTTTTCTCTACCGAACCCTCACCTCTACACCACACTAACAAACGCACATTAAACTTCAACCGTACACTCACTCCGCGCTCCGATATGCCAGCCTCACAGGGCCCCGTCAGCGTCCTCGCAAACATGTACGTATAGTGTATCTGGTTTATCGGGCGGTACTTTGCACAGCCTCAAACCGGGCCCCAATTTTCATTAAAAAGGAGCGTTTGACCCCGTGTGATAGGTAGCTGTAATATATATCGTGATGTTCATCTGCGCACACGAACGAGTGATGGTGAGATTGGGGGATGGGGAACGCGTCATGTAGAGCGCGAGGTGGACTGTTTATAGTGCCAGTACGGGGTAAGGTACGGTGCTATGTACACTGTTTCGTATGTGATACATGATATGATTATTTGGGGGTTTGGTTGGTGGGGTATGTGTATAAGGTTTTAGAACAATAAGAATAAAGGCCTAGGGTGTAACTAAGTTTTAAGCTTATATCGCCCGACCGGATCGGAAGGATGCATATATGCGGCGCGGTTTCGTTCCGTTTCTTATATCAAAGGCGGAGCTTGATTTTGCGTTTTGTTGTTCGACACTTAAGTTTTAGTTGGATGGGGAATAGTGGCAGTTTGTGTTAGTACGTAGTGATGATAGCTATCATCGCTGCATGTTATAAATTCGTAATGTCGGTCAAAGTGATGCTTGGATGACTAGTTCTTAGCACGTGATTCCAAAAAGGTACAGTATTTAGTCGACCGGCTTACTATTGTAAAACACAGCGGCTTTTTTATGACATCATAATGCGGATCCCGATTTAGGCGGATATTAGACTTTGGCAGTTAGAGATATTGAGATACAGGCATTCTTGGACTCAATATCCGGTTTTAGACGACTGATTCGCCGGTTCAGAATAGAGTCCTTTTACCACGACGTGATTCTGGTGAGGAGGTCGTTGTCGACAAATATAATCGTGATGCGAATCTTATTGTAGATGAGCATCGTCCTTCAGTAGTTATCGTTACTGAAACTCGGACATTCTTCAACTCAATATCCGCTATTAGTAGCACGCCTAACGTAGTTTACAAGCGAGCGTCCAGTACAAGCTAGCGCCCACCTCAACCAACTGCAGACGGTTATAACACAATAATAATCAACAACGTGCGCAGATGCTACAGGAAGCAATAGTCTTTTATATTATTCGGTACCGGAGATATTGATTTGGCACATACGAAAATTATATCCAGGCTGTTTACAGCACCTACAGCGCTGTCGAAGCTGCTTTAAATCAAACCCTCCAATCATGCATATCCTTCCTAAACTACCTCTCAACGTTGTTTTGAGCGATAATCTCCTCATCGTTAGCCTTTGTTAGAGACCCTTGCCTCTACATCAGCTTTATTTTTCACTATCTCTACTTTATTACTACTATATTCGCCCTTCTAAGGCTCTTAATCCAATCGCGTATTAGCGCGACTAAAATTGATATCTACTTATAATTACTTAGCTGAATACCCTTTATTTAACAGTATCTTTCTAAAGCAGTAACAACTAGCTAAGACAATATCTAGCCTATAATAAAGCCTATCTTAATGAAATTATAGGCATCTTCGTTTAGAATGCTATACTAATTTTTTATACCCTACAGAAACCTAAACTACACACCTACAATCTCTGGATCTTTATATAGAGCTTGATGGTAATTATAGTGTCGATTATATCAAGCTCTGGGGTGATCGGTACGCTTTACGAAGTTTTGAGACCAGTAGATACCAACCTGGCCAGCACCATGCTCAGCTAGTAATCGATTAGTTAAATTTCGTACGGCATCTAACGTAGGCGAAAGCTCTCGTGAATCAATTTCAAGGATATGTCTGATAATTACCTTCTCTTCAATATTAGTGAGCTTTGAATTAGGCTCACAATCGCGTTGCGCAGCAATCCCGACCCATTGTTATCAAAAGGTCTTTTGATCGCACTGGAAAGTTAATACAGCGCGATTTTCGCTTCGAATTTGTTTCTTTATTAACAACAGAGGTGGTAAGGAGAACCTGAGTCTCTTTGCAGATTGATTGCGCGTTGTTGTGTTTAGGCATCGCGTGTAGAAGGGAGTGCACTGTCTGAAATTAATTGGGGTGAGCGCTCGATCGTAAACTACGTTACATATTTTGAAGACTCTATCTCTTGATCCAGAGTTTAAGGTACAGGCGACCGGACATCTTAAATTTAGTATCCATATAATAATTAGTTTTGATGTATTTCCGAAGGAGTGATTGACGAATTAAAACTCTTGAAAAAGACTATCCTGCAGGGGATTTGAATTGAAGTACAATATGACAGAAGTCCAAAGAACAAGTCATCTTCTAATAGTAGCTCTCGGATTCAGACAGAATCAATGTTTTTGGTGGCGTTGGGTACGTTTGAGCTAAATTTTTTACATAGACGTGAACTCTTAATATGTAATTTCTATCCGCTTTTTGACTTGATATAATGCTTGCCCAATCATTCTTTAGATGGAATTCATTGGTTATGTATTCGGCCGGCTTTAGTTCTCCATGAACATGTCGCGATATAGCTTTTGAAACAATATATGCCAAGAAATTCCCTGCCTAAGAAACCATTGTAGCAGCGGAACCGCCCATCTACTCATATTAAGCTTTTAGACACGGCTAGACATGGGATATCGACATGCTAAATTTTGTCGCCTATGGAAGAGGCAAAAATGCTGTTTTAGAACTAGACAGTGCACTACAGGAGATAGAAGAAATGTAACGACAGATTTTAAGTACCTGGCAAGAACTCGCCTACAAACAGAACTCACTCACTCTCCTTCCCCCCCCCCTCATACCGCTACATAATCTCCGATTTTCATCATCAGCCCTCATCACCTGTCACCCATTACCCCCATTACAGCATCCTCACGCAAACAGCGCTAGTTGTCATTGTTATTCCCATTCCGATTACCAGCACCCCTAACCACAACCCGATCTCCATTCTTCGCGAGGCGCTCGATGACAGCGGCATCCCTCTTGTTCTCATTATTGCCGCGATTATTACCCCTCTTGCTACTGTTGTTCTCATTGTTCCCGACGCGGGCTCTCTTGTTGAGACTATTATCATTATTATTCCCATTTCCAGCCTCACGCTCGAAAATCGAGTTGTTCTCATTACTATTGCGTCCATTTCCCCTCTTGTTGTTATTCTCGTTGTTCCCGCCACGAGCTCTCTTGTCGAGGTTGTTATTCCCATTTCCAGCCTCTCGCTCAACAGCCGCATTATTCCCATTATTATTGCGTCCATTCCCTCTCTTGTTGAGGTTCTCATTATTATTGCCATTGCCATTCAAAACCCTTCCATTCCCAGCCTCGCGCTCCAAAACTGCATTATTATTGTTTCTATTTCCGTTCCCGTTTCCGGGCTCCCTGGCTTGAACCTTATTTTCATTATTCCCATTATTGTACGGGACAGCGGCTGCTGCGGTCAGGACGGCAAGGGTGCCGGTGAGGAGGAGAGTGAGCTTCATCGTGCTTTGATAGATAAAATGTGGTATCTTAGTATCTGACGCCGTGCGTCTTGAGAAAGAGATGGAGAGGAGGAGGATATAATCAATATGTTGTCTACTTTGCTTCGGAAGTAACTGAGCTGTAGATCAGTAAATCCGTTCTCTAGACTACTATTTATCTTCCACAGTGCACCTCCTCGTTCTCACCACACTCACACAATAAAATCAAAATCGTACATCTCAATCCAATACACCGTCCGTCAATCTCCGATCCAGTAGTCCACAACCCCTCGACTCCGAATACGAGAACTTCCATACGAGGCAATACATCCCGCATCATCGATATCCGTCACGGGAATTTCATCCTGTCTCCAGTGACCCAAACCCACCTTCCCAATCGGCCTTATTATGTTCGCGAATTTTCGAATATCATATATGAATTTTCGGAATGCTACATGGCTGTGAAACATCTCCCACGTGCGCGCAATAACCTCGACATAGAGCGGCGGACATGACGAGACGCACGAAGATAAAATGGAATTGCGAACTCCTTGTTCTTACTGTATTTTCGATGGCGCTCCTGCAGTCCGAATGGATATGTGATGGTGTTTGTGAGATTCGATATATTACGCATACTCGACCAATGTCCGAAGAACCTGCCTTTCTTCTCGACGAAACCCGAGTGTGTCTTGGGGGACGAGGTATGGAAGTCCGATCGTTGTTGAGAGGCCAGGCACGAAACTATTTTCCCAAACCTGTGACTAAATTAGAAAAAGTGGAAAATCAAGATCACGGGCAATGCTTGTAAAACATTGTGTGAAAAGAGAGATGTTCGTCCTAAATTGCATCTATATTGTTAGGTAAATGATCTATTGTCATATTTATCCAGTGCTGAAACCCTATGTGCAACTTCGTTCACCGCAATCATAGCCTCGTAGTGCAGAATATCGAAAGAAACAATAATAGCCAAAGCCGGGAAAAAGCGATGTACCCTATCAATAAATCTCATCGAATCTATTCCTCTCCTCCCTCTTCATCCTTTCAATATCAGACTCCGTCTTTCCTTGCTCTTTCAGGATGTCGACATCGTCTTTCTCATCCTCTCTTTCATTTTCGCTTTTCTCAACAATCATATCTCCTTTTAGTGCTTCTCTCAAGATCGGTTTTTCATCTAAAGTCTTATGTTTTGTAAGGACTGCGTCGTCGCTTGTCCCGCCTCCAGCATCTCCATCTCCAAGCGCGTCAGCCATCGCACCGGAGCCCATTCCTGACTCTTCTACCCAAGTCTTCTCACTCTGCTTACGGGCAGCTTTGCGGTCTTTGCTTTGTTGGCGCTGTTTCGAGCTAGCCCTGAGTTTCGACTTGCCGTGGGTACCGTTTGAGTGCCTGGAAGGAGAGCTGTGATTATGATTATGAACATGAAGGTGATTCATGCCAGGAAAGTAATCCGAGTCATCAGAAAACCCTTCACCTGGTGTGCCTGGGGCCAAATGTCCCATAATGGCGACGGTTCGGGGTATAGACTTGCCATTGGGTCTTCCGGTACCCTCAGCGTCACTGCTGGCTCCTTTATCATCCTCAGAGCTCGACAAGTCATCCGAGGCGTCATTGGGCGAAGCTGGCGTTAGTGGTAATGCAGGAATGGGTACTTGTTTTACACTGTGCTTTCGAGACAGTTTCGAAGGCGTCGGTTCGGCAACTGTTGGTATGTGATCGGCTTCTTGTGATGCAATTGGGTGATCATCTTGCTCGTCCTTTGAAGGTAGGGCAGGTACTGGCAATGGGCCACCTAAGTAGTCGGCGGTGTTTTTCCGCATCGCCCTGCGAGGCCAGTTGATTTTATCATGATTGCAGCCGTTGGCGCAACCCCCCCACCGGCGAACGGGAATAGTAGGAGAATTGTTGAGGTTGCCCGGAGCGGGTAGCCCTTTAGATGGCGCGGTTGTAGTTCCGTTGCCGGCACTTGCAGCTGCAGCTCGTCTTTTCAATTCGGACCATGTTCTGAGTTCGTTTTCGAGGATGTATTTGCCATTGGTGGGATTCTGCTTCATGACAATGAACTCGCAATGATTAACATTGCGTAGATCCTCAAAGTACTCGACGGACCAGTGGTACCTACTACTATTAGAATATCTTCTTTTGAGTACTTTGTGCAGGTTGAAGTAAACATACCATTTCATGAGAAAGACCCTCGTCATCAGTCCATGCGTGACCAGCACACATACACTAGGAAAATCTGCCTCTCCAAACGACCTCCATAAGCTCTCGTTAAAGCCACTTATCCGATCGTAGGCGTCAGCAGCGCTCTCTCCGTTGGGGATGCGGTAGAAGAAATGGCCATAGTCGGCCCTCTCCTGCCACATCCTCTCCATTTCGGCAGAGCACGGCTGGAAGTTTCCGAAATCCTGTTCTCGAAGCCGCGGCTCTTCGTAGACCTTGATTTTATGGCGGGGAAACGGAGAAGGTGTGGGGTCGTCGGAGGTTAGAGAGCGGAGGATGCCCTCGGTGGTCTCGCGAGTGCGGCGGTAGGGGGAAGTGAAGAACTGGAGGGTATCATCTGGTTTGAGCATAGAACGAAGCCGCCGTCCAGCTTCCTCTGCCTACAAGCCCCAGTGCGGTGAGCCATTTGCCCGATAGTCGAAGCGCAGACGGGTGCAGAGCTGAGCTGATAACATACTTGATTCCAGCCATCAGGGGTTAGTTTGACCCTGTGGTCTGGTATAAACTGATGGATGTCGCGGTTCTTGTTTCCTTCAGATTGGGCGTGGCGGACCAAAATTATCATCTACAGATTATATTAGCAATCGTGCTGTGGGGATGTAATGTGAAGAACTAGCCCGAGGTTTCCCCATGGTTAAGGTATTTAAAGATCCAAAGGGAGTTTATGTATTAGCGAGAGAGTAGGTATTTATGAGAGCGTGCGGGCTCGAGGTGGGGAGGAGACAGGTGAACGATGTCGACAGAGTGGAGGGAGCAGGTGTGAAACAGTCGTGACAGTGTTTCGAGGCCGAGTTCATGCGCCCAGCATGAGCGGCAACTTTGGCGCAACTGGCCGCTACCGCCCGCCGTAATGCAGGGCGCGCGCGCTAACAAATCCGTGGGCCCGAGCGTCACGCCCTAAACACTACCCGCCCGCGTCAACTCACTGCTGCATTCACTCCTCATGCCTAATCGAGCCGTCGTATTTACCCCACGAGCTTGCTAAGCGCAATCCAAACAAAACCACTGCGTTCGGCGCACTCCCACCCCCCTACTAGCCAATTCTACCTTCCGACAAGGCAAACCGCCAACCGGCTGCTCGTGCGAGCTTTCTGCGCCTCAGCCAAAGCATCTAGCCCCGGACAGTCGAGACCATCCCTCCGAGCAGTCATGTCGGAGCCTATTCCCGAATCTATACCCACCTCTGCGGACCCGCGCTCCAAGCGTCCCGTGAAGAAGCGCGCCCTCACACCTCGCGGACAGCATGCCAACGAAGTCGAGGCCCTCTTCGCAAAGCCCGATCGCGACATGCAGTTTCCCGGTTCCGTGCCCAAGAAGGGCCTAGCTCCCCCCCCAGAAATAGTCGCAAACGTCCAGGGCTCAAGCGCTGGAGCCGGCAGTGGCGAGTTCCATGTTTACAAGGCCAGTCGAAGGCGAGAGTACGAGAGGTTGCGGCTCATGGACGAGGAAGTTAAGAAGGAGGAAGAAGAGAAAGCTTTTCTGGAGAGGAAGGCAGAGATCGAGAAGAAGGATCGCGAGAAGACAAATAAGAATAGGGCAAAGAGAGATAGGAAGCGGGCGCGCCAGGAGGCGAAGAAGGGCAAGAACAGCGGGAGGGTAGAGACGGACGAGGGCACCCCTATCCCGGAAGACGAGAAGCCTAAGAAGCTCGTCCCAAAGGCTACCGGGGTTAGTTCCCGGGAGGAAGACGATGGCGAGATGTTGAATGGCGGAGAGGTCAAGAATGCCGACGAGATCGGTCTTGTCATTCATGATGAGGATTAAGGTTAGAAACTGGATCGGGGACATTTAGAATAATGTACAGGTATTGTTGCTTCAGGACATAATCAAGCGCTGAACTGGCCTGAAGTCAGTAGTATGAACTGGGGAGGTATGCTTAGCATACTACAATTTATTTTTATTTACTTATCCACTGTAGCTTACTGGAGGAGTATTAAAGGTATGATATAATCTGCGTATACGTTTTTTCCGACTTGAGAGGCTTTGCCAATCGGCTTATTTGTTAAGCGGTGATTCAAAGGTTCTGGGCTAGGCAGCTCCTGTAAGTGACGGCGTCAAATATCATGTTCATCTTGGCAATGAACACACCCTTTTATTTTTCCTTATTTCTATTCTATCTCCTGACCTTGGCCGTTCTCTCATTCGATCGCGGTGTTTCGCCGGCGTAGTCAAGAGGAGACGAGTGACATCCAAAGGTTGTGGCACGCTCATGTCTACTGTGGGACTGCACCACCTTCGCATACAGATGTCGATCGTCGTCTAAAGGACCTTTCCAAGCTTTGCAACTCCTCATTAACTCAATGCTTCTCTTTGCAATCAACCAGGATCTACAACTCGCATAGCGTTCAAAGAGCGAGTGTGGGGAAATTGTCCACGATGCCCGGGGTCTCGGCAGAAATCAGGAACGGGCCAACGGCCACCCAATCATCAAGCATGTCTGCAAAAGGCCCATATTGATTAAGTCAAGACTCACTTTTTCCGAGGAAGCTTTGCTGGACGACATATTGCGAGTATATTTGCTAGCCCCTCACCTCTATTTTCGTACTACTATTCACATCAGAACAAGGTCTCAGATTAGCTGGTATTACTGGGCAGTCATTTGCCACATTGATGCCTAACATATCCTATTGAAAAACGATCTACGTCTGACCATAAATGCAATACCCTGGAGGCGGAACAACCTGCATAGTTTCATAAACGTTGTACACCTGTGCTTTTCTTCAAACTGGAACGTGCACAGAAAAACCCTTGCCAAATTCTTTCCAAGAAAATTACGGCTGGTCCGGGACATCCTATGATCCTGCAATCCGGCGTTGGCAAGATCGAGATCGCAATATCCTATGCTAATACTTGCTCAATTCAATAAGCCACCTGCGGTTTCTGCGTTCTTCCTCGGGTTTCGCCTTCCTAGAAGAAAAATGTATTCCTGGGCTTAGAATCATTGCTCAGCTTCGTCAAATCTATTGCCTATATACAGGTGGCCTTCGCAAAGCGTGAAAAAGTTCAATTCAAGTTTTCGACTCTCTATTACTACCCCCTGTATTTTGACGTCTGACGTCGTCAGTTCCTTACGCCATTCCCAGCAACCCCGTGGATACGGGGCTAAAGTGCGACGTAGACCGCTCTCGAAAAGGGCCAAAAGCATCAGTGGGCCACAATGGCAACTGTTTCTGTTCAATTGGCGGATTCATTTTCTGCGCTTTGTCAATAGTGGACCAGGCATGCTCTAACCTACCACGATCTGTATCATTTAAGCAGCATTTGAGATTGAACAACGTCAGCGTACGTATAATGCTAGGTATTATACGCAAATTTAATTGGACAACCGATATTCGTAGCAAAACATCGCTACCCCAGCCTTGGGACCATGCACTTCATTATAGCAAAAGCTTCCTTTGAACGTGTTCCCGGTCAGCTGGTCATGCCAAGTGACTGTGCAGTCACACCACAGAGCCCCTAGACAGTGCAGCTTCCCCGCGCCGCACTCCATTACCCCAAAATTAAGGTGTCGGAGATGAAACACAAGTTTGGACATCCCACCAATTGTGAAATCTTCTGTCTAGACCTTCAGCGTTACAAAATCTCCCAGGAACGATATTGAGCCTCATTTACAGGATTTGATCAGCAAGGCGACATCCAGGAATACCAGATTGCGATGACGCGGATCTCGATAGATGGTTCGACATCGGCGACGACAAAAGCAGATGTATGGCTGTCGACGTAGTATAAAAGGGCTTCTTCCTTGAGTTTGAAATTGCGTTCATCAGCAACAATCTCTTTCATTGCTCATCAACTCGAGTACTCTCCAAACAACGGTTCTTCGTAATCCTATACTCAATATGAAGCTCCCAATCCTCGCTTTCCTCGCTACAAGGTAATCTACCCTCTATAACCCCATCTTGGCCATGGAATAACTAACATACCAGCGCCCTTGCCGCTCCTATCATAGAAGAACGCCAGGATGGCCCGCCAGGTACATCTCTTTCCCAACCGAGCTTCCCCACTCCTACTAATACCTCATAGATTTCCCAACCGAGCTCCGTACGCCCTCATGTACTTGGCCCAAGATTCTACTCTAATAGCCTCAACAGCTAGCGGTCCCATGCCAACAGGAGGCTTTCCGGGCTTTCCAAGTGGCCCGATGCCGACAGGGGGTTTCCCCGGATTTCCGACTGGTGGATTCCCGAGCGGCTTCCCGAGCGGCTTCCCCAGCGGCCCTATGCCGACGGGAGGTTTCCCTGGGTTCCCGACTGGCGGATTCCCGAGCGGCTTCCCCAGTGGCCCTATGCCGACAGGAGGCTTCCCAGGCTTCCCAACCGGAGGCTTCCCGAGCGGCTTCCCCAGTGGCCCCATGCCGACGGGAGGTTTCCCTGGCTTCCCAACTGGCGGAATCCCTAGCGGCCCTCGTCCATCGCGCGGGCCTAGGCCTTCCATGTCTCGTCCTATCCCGAGTAGAAGCTTTGCGCCTCCGGCTCCGCCAGCGCCAACGGATGATGAGTAAATGTTGGTGGAAGGGGACGGCTTTGGTTCTTGGGGTGCTGGAGCAAATGTGGAGACTAGGGGGTGGAAGTTGAGTGTGGAATGGGATTTGTATATAGAGGATTGAGCTTTTGGAACAAAATATTCTTTAAGCATGTTTTGAATATTTTATGTTTGCGAACTTTGGTCTGCCTGTAACAAATAAGTTAGCCGCAACGAACCACGCTGGTGCGATGAAGGGTAGATATGCACAGTGTTCTTTTTTTACTTAAATTTGCACTCTCTCTGTTTCTTAACTCAAGCTCTCAACCTTGCCACATCGCCACTCCCCACATATATTCACAGAAGAATAAATTTCATTGAAAGCGTTGAATTTCCGCTTCAAATATCATCTATCTGAAAATACTACTCTGCACAGTCTTATTAGGAGAATAATAGACTAATTCAAAACGAGTTTAAGAATAGGCACACCGATTCAGCAACACGTGGGCACTGAGCTACACGCTTGCACGTGAGTTGAGGTCACGGGATTTTCGCAAAGCTTGGCATTCTCGCTTCCATACACTAGGAAGTTGCACGTTGCCTAAAACGACCAATAGCTGTGGCCCTGGCGTGACTTCCTCCCCAACACCTCAACCCTAGAGATCATATCCTTTCAATCTTTCTTGGATACCGTTCAGTAAGTATATCAAAGCTAGCAGCTATCGCAGGGCTCGAGAGACGTTCGCCTCACCACCTGAAGCGAGCATGAAAGCCAATCTCAGGGTAGTTCTACCAGGGACAGGCCTAGTCCTTTTGGGACTGGCGGACGAGCTGCTTCTCTCCATAATCACACAGATCGACGACCGCAAGGCTCTCTGCAATCTTGCAGCAACGTGCTCCTACTTCCAGGACCTCGTAGAACCGTTCATCTGGTCCAAGCTGTCAATCAGAAGCGGCCTTCGAGCCCTCCTAACAGCTCCGGTATTCAGGAACAGACCCAAGCGACTGGAATATGTCCGAGAGTTGGTGGTTCGCTACCCCGAGGACGACGAGAAAGGAATTGAGAATTTCGATGATCTTTTGCCGCGCATGACACAGCTGCGGAGCTTAAACATTGAATCCCCTTGCCCAAACGATAGCATGTGGCGGCACGGCGCAGAGTTCCGGAGCTGGACGCGAATCAATTACCAGTCTGCATTCGCAAACTCTGTAAGGTGTAGTAATCCGGATCCAGTGCTTCCCATGCTACAATCTGGTGTGTTACCTTCCGTACACTGGAATTGCTTTTGTTAACTGCACAAGTTACGCTTCACTGCCACACGGATGATGACGAAGGGGGTTTTTCGTTCAATGAGACGGCACCTATCTTTTATCATCGAACCCTACGCCACATCACCATCTCGTGTACTAACTTCGACAGCAACGGGTACTCGTGGGTTACCCAACGGACGACAAAGTCCTCCCCTCTGCAATCGCTCAAGCTCATTGAATGCAATGTCTATGTGGCTTTCCTTGAGAAAGTCCTTCGGCTGCCAAAAGCGTTGAAGGAATTGTCAATTGGGGAGCGTCTCCATGCATTCAATGACTGTAAACCTAGGCCTGGCGAGCCCCGAACCCAACACCCATATTTCCTCGACGCGCTCCAACACCAAGCCAACTCACTTGAACGCCTCGCACACATTGGAGGGATGCTCAAATATGCCCATAGCTGGCAGCTAGATCTCGAGGGCGCGGCCAAGCTCCGAAACCTCCGAAAGCTACGGCACCTGGACCTCGGTTTCGAATCAGTACTATGCACTTACCTACAGCAAGACGGGTGCCCAGCCTCATTGGAGACGTTGCGGCTTTCAGATGAAGCATGGGTGGATGATCCCCAGGTCTGGAGCAACGATCATACAAGCTTCATTGTTCGTCACACGCACGAAAAGCTCATCAACAAGGTAGATCGAAAGATCAATATCAGTATCTGCTTCACGGTTGGCTCCGGCGCTAGTGGGTGGCCCGCACGACGCTTGAAACTTGCCTGGGACGACAAAGAAAACCCGGCCAGTAGCGCACAGCGGCGAAAGTATGTATATGGTGCGGCCTCCGCTCTTAAGGCACGCGGCGCCCACTTCCAGATCTTCGGCCAGGATTTTTTAGGTGGTATTTCTTATATCCCTCCTTACATGTGCGGCGAGGAGGAGCCAAAGGAAGTTCTATGGTATGATTCGGACGAGTTTTGGAAGCTTGGAGGTCGTGATTGGCAGTCGGTTGATGATGAGAAATATAAGAATGAAATGTTCCAGTGATTACGGTTGTATAGGGCGTTGAGGTTTTGTTGGAACGATATGCATGACTCGGGGCGACTTTTGCGAGACGGCTGTTGAAAAAAAAAAAAAAATTTTTTTTTTTTAAATGGTCAATATAACACATTTTTTCGACAGCTGCGATTGATTAACGGTCAGAGTGGCTTTTTGTTCGACGACTAAAATGGATCAATGGCCAAGATGCCTCTTTCTTCGGCGGCCCAAATACTTAATAGTTAAGATACCCTTTTGTATTAATAGTCAAGGTAGCTTCCCTCCGACTCGGCTGATATATTGCATATGGTTCTCAATGGTAATATCTGCCCCTCCTACTGTCTGCGGTGTAAATCTTTAAAGAGTGAATAATACCCATTTCTTCAGAAAACATTGTATTATAAAAGGTTAGATACCCTAAATAGAAAGCTTGCTCTCAAATGCAAGCGAGTACAGTAGAAGTACATTCACGGAAAACAGATATCTTTCAAAACTGTTCTGTGAATCTTCAGGTAACATTTCATCTACATTAAACCGAGGTGCATAACGACCGTGGAACTCGAACACGTCATAAACCTAGAACCTGCTTTTAATACCCCTTTACCCCATGCCAGAACACTAAATCATCTATGAGTCCATAACCGCAGCCTATACACATTAGCACAATTTGCCTCTCAACCAATCCCATAAGAAAATCAGACACTCACCCTAGCAACCTCATACAGAGGCTTAATCCCCGTCCAATACTGGAACTGATACACGCCCTGGCCGACTAGAACCTCTAGCCCATTCACCGTCTTCCACCCATTATCCCGCGCCAACTGGATCAACGCAGTGATAGGTGGCTTGTACGCCATTTCAAGCAAAATCCTCATCCCGTCCGCAGGTAAACTCCCTATTGGTGCATTATCCGCGACCTTCTCATCCTTTGCTTTTTCGAACAATGCGCAGACCGTTTCTCGGATGCCGGCGTCGATCGCCTGGTCCGCCGGAATGCAGCCAATGGCGACAGTTGGGATTCTTTCGAGATGAGAGAAGTAGTGGGCATCGGGGATGATGCGGATTTCATATGATTGCGGGAAATCCTCGACGAGTTTTGAAAGCTTGCCGGGAGATCTGCCAATGAGATAAATGGGCGAGTACTGCATTTCGTGGAGGGCGTAAATGGCAGCGCGTGAGGTGCCGCCGCCTCCAATGACGAGGCCGCTTTGAAGACCCGCACTGCCTTGTGCGCCGGCATCGCGCAGTACATGTATCATGCCAAGGTAGTCTGTATTCCGGCCGACGAGACGGGTAACGGAGTTTCCAGAGGCATCAGTGCTAGTCTCAGGGATGATGGTGTTGAGCGCACCAATGATATCAACCTCTGGACCTACACTATCAAGCAACGGACGTATGTCTTGCTTTAAGGGGATGGTAATGGAGGCACCGCCGAAATCTACTGACCGAATGACATCTTTGACATCATCGACATCAGTTGTTTCGAAGACACTATAGGAGTGCGGAAGCCCAGATTCCCGGAAGAGTGTGTTATGCATAGGCGGCGAGCGTGACTGCTTGACGGGCGAACCGAAGATATAGAATTTCTTGGGTTGAATTTCGCCCATTAACGAAAGGCCACGGCGAATATCCGCCGCTGATAGTTGGCCAGGAGCAGTTGCGGAAGGAAGGATCGGGTGTGATACTGGCGTCATGAAACTGTTCAAGATTCTGCTGAGCTTTCCATGTTCGCCCATATTAATGGCTATCAGAGGTATAGGATGAGCGTTTTCAGCCCATGTCTTGAACTCCGCCAAAGCGTAGTTATCCTGCAACTTTGTTGCCATACCAACCAGCTTGATGACATTACCATATTGAAGGGAGCGATTGTAATACGGAATCCAGGATCCATTGTTCCACGATAAGTCTCCTTTCGGGTCGTGATGGGAAGCAATGATGTTTGTAAATCCGCGATTACCGTAGACCTCACGCAGAATTTCCTCCGGCATTGTCATTTCCAGGTCCACAAACTCCACACCAAGCCGAAGAGCAGTCCGGTATAACTGCTGAGCTTCACTGTAAGCTTCATCTGGAAATTTCCCCCCCTGAGAGCTTGTTCTCAGTGTGAAGATAAGGGGAATCGTTGTCGCCGTCCGCAATAGGGCTATTTGGTCAACCACAAATTCCGGTGTGGGCATACCCTCTGACCCGTTAGGGTCTTCAAGGAGGTCGACCCGTAGTTCAACAGCGTCAGAGCCGACAACGATCTTCGGCAATACCTTGATCCAGGGAGGTAGTTGAGGAGCTGAAAGACAGACGAAGAAAGAATGCTTCCTTCTCTGAATTTGATTAAAGGCTGAAGAAGTTCCGGAAATTAAGGCCAGGAAACGGGAAAAGTCCTCGAGAGTATTTGCGAGACCGACAGAATCTACGCTCTGGCTGTGGAATTGATAGTTGCTACACTCCAGATACCATGGCTTGCGGCGTAGCCATACGCCCATCATATCTTCGACGTATGCCGGCCTTGTCTTGTCGATTTGGAGGAAGCCCATAACTTTAGCAATATCTCTAGTTACCAAAAGAACAATGCCCCCACTTTTTTGATAGTCGGCTAACACTTTGCGAGCCTCCAGCGTCTCAACAATGCCCCCGCCGCAAGCCAGGACATGTCCAGTTGGGCGATCTCTCATTGTCTTGTGCAGAAACTTCAACTCCTCGTCTCTAAAGCCCTCCCATCCCCTTTCCCGTATCAGTTCGGGAATGGTCATGCCAATGTGTTCCTCCAGCGCCGTATCCAAGTCGAGGAGAGGCCACCCTAGAATGCGAGCTGCCCATCCGCCAGTTGTTGTCTTACCAGCACCACGCATACCTATGATGAATATGGATTTCTCATGCGTTTTAAGCCCATGATGAGCTTCGCGAAGAACTAGCGGTTGCTCTACGCCATCCAATTCAGCCTTGAATAGTTGATGTAGGTTATCCCAATATCCGGGCCACGTTTTGCCCGTGCAATCTTTCTCTAGGATCAAGACAGGTGCCGGCGCAACAAGAGCAAGAACGCCAAAACTCATAGCAATTCTATGATCATCGTAGCAGTGAATGCCAACTTGCGGTGCATCTACCTGATATCCTCTGCCATCTACCTCGATGCCATCATCAAATTGGCGGCATATGATGCCAAATTTGGCCAGCTCATCTTCCATTGCTTGTATCCGATTGCATTCCTTGACGCGCTGGTTGGCGATCCCGTAGATCCTCGTAGTAGCTGAGGTGCCGTTAGATGACGCCACGGCGGCCAAAACTGAAGCTGTCAGAAAAGCATCCGTCATAGGCTCCATATCGATCTCCTTAATGGCCTTGAGCCCGCCCCTTACAGGTCCGGTAACCGTTGTGGACGTCTTAGTCTGTTCAACTTTACAGCCCATTGGCTGGAGCACATCAACCGCAAAGCGTGCATCACCCTGGAGTGATGCTGAACCAATGTTTGGCACAGTACAGGTAGTTCCAGTAATAGCTGCAATAGCAAGTGGGTAAGTTGCTGAGCTCGCATCACTTTCTACTACATATTCTGAAGGATTTGAATACGGCTTGTTAGGAATATGGTAGGTGTATGGCTCTGTTTGCGACTTCTCTACTTTGACGCCGAATGTATCCATCATGGCGATGGTCATGTCAATGTAGAACTGCGAGATGGGCTTCCCACCAACTAGGCGAAGTGTAACCGGCTTCTTCGAGTATGGAGCACACATGAGGATAGATGAAACATATTGCGAAGAAATGGTTGCTGCCAACTCGATTTCTCCAGTGAACGCTCTTTCTCCCGAGCTTGCTCCAAACCCGCCGCATGCTGATATCCGCAGAGGTAGGCTCCCCTCTTTTACTTTGTAATGAATATCGATACCCATAGACCGCAATGACTTGACGAGAGGACCAATCGGACGCTCCTTCATTCGAGAATTTCCAGTTATAATCGTTGATGTAATGGTTCCATTGGATTGAGCGAGCGCAGCCACTGAAGTCAAGAACCGAGAGGCTGTTCCGGCATTTCCCAAATAGAGCTCATCATTGGTTGCTTGCAATTTTCCACCGTTGCCTACTACTATCAACTCCTTGCCGTCATTTTCCCAAGAGAATGTCGCCCCTTGCATCTTTGCTAGGGCATCTAGCATAACTTGAGTATCATCAGAATGTAATAGATTGCTGATTCGACAGGAGCCTGATCCAAGTGCGGCCAGAACAAGGACTCGGTTAGAAATACTCTTCGATCCAGGCGGCGTGCAGGTAATGGCATGATCGGCGGGTATACCTGGGTGGACGAGTACACTCGGGGCGAGAACGAGCTTGATGTCTCGATCAGCGACAGAGCTGGCCTTCTTCTCATAGGTTCTACCAATTCCCGATAGCAGCACAACCTTCTTCTGCTTACCAGAGTTCTTCTTATCGACCGCCATGATTCTGATGAGCTCGTCCACTGGACAGTGCTTATTTGCCGAACGTTTTCGGACGACCTTGTCCGCAAGCGAAGTGGGTAGTTGGTAGCTAGTAATACACTTGGTTAGTCTTGCGACAGCAGAGGGATCTAGAACACCCAAGTATCTGGCTAGCTCTGCCTCTTTCACCATCCCCATGGCCACACATTCGCCGTGGAGGATTTGAGGTGTCAGAATCGCTTCCATGGCGTGTCCTATCGAATGTCCGAAGTTTAGGAGATTGCGCAAACCACCTTCTCTTTCATCGGCGGATACAACCTCTGCCTTAACGCGGACAGACCCTAGCACAATCCGCTTCAGTATATGGGCAATAGTGTCAAAGTTCCGGCGACCATCTACTGGTTTCTTATCGATAGCTTCGAGTATTGTTTCAGCGTTACCCTCGAGTGCCGTAAATTCCTCCTCATTCCAAATGGCTGCGGTCTAAGCATACTCTTAGCATCCCTCGACTCGCGGGAAACGCATAGTTACCTACCTTAACAACCTCTGCCATTCCGTTTATAATTTCTCTTTTTGGCAAGGATTCCAAGAATTGGAGGTCAATGTAGATTCTCTCAGGCTGCCAGAAAGCCCCCACAAGATTCTTACCCGCGGGGGTGTCAATTGCCGTTTTACCGCCAATTGACGAGTCCACCATGGCTAGAAGCGTTGTGGGGACCTGTACGAACTTGATACCCCTCATATAGGTGGCTGCGACGAACCCTATCATGTCCCCAATTACACCACCGCCCAGCGCAATAATAACTGTGTCTCGCGTGCATCCTTGTGACAACAGCCAGTCTTCCACTACCCCTTTTGTTGTCCGTGATTTGGAGTTCTCGCCCGGTGGTATCTGATATGTGAGGAGACGCGGGGGAGTCGTCAGGCTCGAAACTTCGCGGCGGAAGCTTTTTTCGAAGGAGGGGATGTAGAGGGGTGCGATGTTGGTGTCCGTAATCAGCACATAGGTGGAAGAAGCAATTGATGTGACGAGATCGTGAGCTACATAGCTCTGCCATAGTCCATAGTCAACTATGATCGTCTCCTTTCCCAGAATGGGGACCTTTGTGGGCTGCGCTGCAGTTCCGTTGGTCGCCATGGGGCTGCGTGCGAAACGAAAGGGATAGAGGGTGGGGCGGGTCCGAAGACCAATTGAAGAACCAAAGGTGTCTGGAGCTTCAAAGTATGGGTTTACTTAGAAGCGCAAGTCTTTTGGAGCATAGTTGGAGCAATTGGCATTTCTAAGGTGAGTCAAGCTGGCAAAAATTATTCTGACTAATTAGACCGCAAAGGCACGCATTGACGGCGATGTCGGACCTCACCAAACTCCTGTCTTGGCGTTTGTAGTCCATTCTGCCCCCCGCCCTACCCTCTTCCCTCCCCAACCGTTCCATACCGAGCAAAGCGTCTCTTTTATTGCGATGTCTCAGAATGTTCCAATGCTGCGCATCTAGCCTTATATCATACCAAGAGGCATTCATTACAAAGCCCCCAACGATGAACGAGCACTATGTCGTACACCTGAGTTATACGAAGGGCTCTTAGTTTATTATTAACACTCTAATTTGTGAATACTGAAATTTCAATCTTATAGACGTAGTTAGTGCTTGTAAGACGTGTCTTCCACTTCCTTTCCGAAGCATTCTTCGCCTTAGTTTTTTCCTTGCAATCGATTATCTTCAATACCAATTGCTACCAATATATACGATGAACTCTATTTTATAGCATCTCCAAGGTCGTGCTATAATCGACACGGAAAAGAGTGGCGCAGCCTTGAAACTGGGATGATTAGATAAGTTCACGTGACGGTTTGTCTGAAGTCGACGCCGCGCCAATAAAAGCATCCCAAGAGATGTCCTGACTTTGTCAAGAAAGCCAACGACATCTAGGATACAAACTGCTACCTGCTATGAATCTACGCTTATGGGAATCGTAGTTCCGTTAATCAAGAATAGCTAACTTGGATTTAAAGGCTTGAAATTCTGTAGTTCTTGAATCACCTGGCCTGTGCCACGGAATCCTTCAAGAGGCACGGTTGAGGCGTTTCATAGTGCTGCGCCCAACGTCTGCCCTATATAATTTACCTGGCGTCAAATTAATTTTGAATGGTGCCATCACGTCTTTTCCAAAATGCATTTTCTTACGATTTCCTTGGTCCTAGTCACACATGGCAACAATGTTGAAAGTAGACGCTTTCGCTTCAATGACCCAGAAACACCTCAAAACCCTCCCCTCAAGCCGTTCAACGACCCCACTGGCCCCGCTAACCCAGTTCACCCTAGCGGCGATAACACCCACAGTAACTTATTAATGCAAAATGGTATAAGCAAGAACATGAATGTCTTAGAAGAAACCCTTGAAGGCATATGGATCGGTATTGATGTAGCGAAAGAGCTACTCGAGAAGCAAAATTCACAAATCGTATCCGCGTTTTTTGGCCACGCCCACCTGCACGTGGCCGACGCCATCATCGAGTAGCACGGTATGTGATACTCAAGTGTTGGGTGGATGTAAAGGCGATCCCGAAAGTGGTTTTGGCGCGTTGCCTCAATGCACTTCATCTCGTCTTACCTGTGAGTGACAATACCCCCACACCGAAGGAACACGATTTGCTAACTACTCTCACAGTCACGCCAACAACAACGCTCCCCGTAACCTCGTTTGCCGCATGCACATCCTACGCATCTACACTCTCCAGATGCGCAACAGATACAACTTCATTCTTCTCCTTGGACCCGACAGCTCAAGCTTCCTGTGCCTGTTACGAAACCATAACCCCATCGTCCTGTACTCGCGATGAAACGACAACAGTATTTCCCACCCTCGCACGAACGGGGTTTGACAATGCGGCAAGTGCTTGTTTCGATTATTTCAGAATTCAAGGATATGAAAATGTAGCAAAGGCGCTATCAGGGACAACCGGTAATAAGACTGTTCTTGGGGCTGGATTCTGCAAGAACATTGACTTGGATTTGAAGAAGAAGTCGAATTTTTCCACAGCTGTTGGCCTTGCTCCTACGGGAGCTAGCCAGGCGCATCATATATGCGCCAGTCTACTGGATTTTGACAACCCGACGGGAGGTTCCCGCGGCCTAACTTTGAGAGCTTTTGACCGAGCAGTTTTCGTAAGCAAATTCCACTGGTGCGTTATGACCTATGCTGACTTAATATCAGTTCACAGCTCCTGTTATTGCTATTGAGGTTTCATATCTACTCTTCTCATGAAATGAAATTTACGTACCGGACAGAGACTACTATCAAACGGGACCTTTAGAGACTGGTGAATAGTGTAGGATCGTAGTCGATCGCAAATGAGGATTTAGCAATCACTCTCATTTGCGGCATTGCCATTCGGAAACGTCGCTCGAACACGTAGTAGACTATAGTACAAGACCGTTCAACTCAATGAACAGACGCATCAATTTCCAGCGAGAAGCCCGTCTTCGAAACACTAAAGCAGCGATAACGTGGAGTATAATAGAGGAGTTTCGCTCATGGTGCGATAAACAGGAACTAAATTCCGTAGGAAAGAGCTATACTTTCTTATTATCAATGGGTCCAGTGGTGTGGGGAACGTAGCCAGTCAGATCGCAAGAAAAGTTTTGAAGCTGCTAGGTGTCATCACCACCATGAGTTGAGAGGAGACGACGAAATTCTCGAAGACAATTAGAGCTACATATACTGTCAATAATCGACATAATACTGTTAGACAAGGGGTTGAAACTTAATGTCCCCGTGAAATATATTTTTATTCTGCAAGCCGACTTTCGGTTATCACAACCGGGCGACGCGGATTTATACGACACTTGGGAAAATGTGCTCGATTGTTTAGAATAAGAGAATTCTAATGTATAGAACGGAATTTATAGCGAAGAATTTGACGTTTGTGTGAGCTTTGCTGTGGGCGAAACCGTATTATGGTGTTGACGTTAAGAGTCATTGGAGGATTCTGAAAGAGTTGGCGCAATTGATGGATGAGGGGATAGTCAAGTGTTATTTGACGTAGAGATTGAAGATGGAGGAGGAGGAGTTAAGGAGAGCGCATGAGATCATTAAGGGAGGCAAGGCAATTGGAAAGTAGGGCTTGACGGTATTGTGAATTTCGGGCCAATTGTTGAAGACGTTCTGATGCTGGGCGAAGACCTCTACAATGAAGGTATGTGGTTTGGCTGGCTCAAGTGACTATCCCAACCGCTGGCATGGATCAACTTTTATCGAACTCTTTGTGTCTCACACCGAATAGTATATTTCTTTTCTAGCCACCCCCTGATTCAGCCGAAGCTCTTACAACTACTCCCACATCCTTCACATAGACCATAGCCTCTCCATTCAACACTGATACATATAGAAACACAACATCCCTCTTCTCATTCTCTTTTGCATCTCCAGCAAGCCAATACAGCACGCAAATCCTCATAATTTCCTACGCTATCGCTCTATCGCAGATTAATCGGCTTACCCTAGCCCATCTTCCCATTCGACTTCTCTCCCCTTTCCTTCTTCCTTTTCCTTTCCTAGTATCTTTCAGCTCTTCATTTGTGTAGCCTTACATCTTTCATTTTCGTGCCCAAGGTTCGGTAGCAAACTTAAAATATAGAGAATACTATAATGATGCCAGCAAGCTTCCTAATGCCGCTTTATTGTTAGCCCGCGCCAACGCTATCCGCGCTTCATCTATAATATTGTGGTACCCTTCTCGATTCGCCATTGCTTCGGTGACAAGTCATTGGTAGTCGGCTGCGAGCCTGACACAGGCTACTATATCCGCGTCGAGGTCTCGAATCGGCTTTGGAGCGAAAGTATGAAAGCCGTGGTTTGCTGACGGCATAGGCTTTTCGAGCACAAGTAGTTTGATGGGATCGCAAGAGGCCGAGAACATGTATGAAAGGCGGAGAGCGATATTGCAAGATGGATTAGAGGTTATATAGTGGAAGGCACCCGAGCCCGTCCGAGGACTGTGAAGAATTTGGCAGGCCAGCAGCGGCCACTGTGGCCATGGACTTCATGAATGATTAAAATGGTAATCAGCTACTAATATCAGAGGTATTGACCTACTTGAAAAGATATGCAGGTATAGAGAGAGTGGATGTATGCATATGCGAGTACGGTTCATCACAAATGTTAAAGGGCAGTGTGAAGAAAATAATACGAGGAGACTTGGATCTTTGCCTGCTTGAGGACCTAACGGGGTTTGTTTTGGCGAAGGTTTTATATCAATGGTACGTGGTGATAGCACTGTTCGCACAAAATAGTCTATAGTCGATGATCATCTCTTCCGCAGTGTACTCTCTTCAACATATGAGGGCGACTCCCAGACCCGTACAGGAAACATCTATGCAAAGGCTAATAGAGTGGTATGTGCGCCCGAGGACGTTCATACCCACTGAATGTAAACTTCAAGCGAGAGGATTGTAGGTGCTCCTGCATCCGCTCAAGAAATAGTAGACTACCTTCAAATATCTAAGCGCCCTATTTCCCTTCAAACAATCAATTGAATTTTTTCTTGCAGGAGCGCGGACTACCTGTTCTTCGCGGTGTCATGAGAACTAGAAACGGGTGAAAGTTGTGCCGAGTCTCCGCCGGTGAAGACCGTCAAGAGCTGTGAACTGCGGAGCCAATTGGGAAACCCAAACATTCCACGGGACTCACCGCAAATCATTCATCCACTACACCCCCGGCAACATGGCCCCGCCGACGGATGAACGCTCATATGCTGAATTTCATGCGAACCACTTGCACCAGCTCGACAAGGTGAACGGGCAGGAGCCTGCGTGCACGATCTGCCTCCAATAATACGACAATGAGCACAAAGCAATTCAAATCGTCAGTTCGCCAGATTTCCACCACATTTTTGGTTCAACTTGTTTCGACGACCTCTTCAGCCGACGAACTACCCACGACCCCACCAACAAGTGTCCATTATGCAGGACTACCTGGTTTAGTGCTGAATCATATTCAGACAAGAGAGGCGCCAAGAATTATTGTATAGGATAAGGGAAAGAATGCGTCCCCACATCCAACGGAGGAATCGAGAAGAACGGGCTTCCAGGCCTTCCTACATTGACTTTTCAGATCAAGCTCGGGAATCCCACCTGAAGTTTTCCAAGGATACCTTACTGCTATAGGAGATCCGCAAGTGACGTTCATCCATCGTCCTCCCACAGCGCGCCGATAAGTGCTAGTATGAAATACATTGGAAGCCGAGGCGAGTATTGCTGTATCAAATAGAGGCCTTTACTCTATTAGAATGAGAGCTCTCCTATGAACAGCCTTGTATAGAGCGATTATTTTTGGTATGTATAGCATCTGGAAGCCTGCAGAAAACAATAACGAGAAATATCAAAATATAGAGATTTATACAAATGCCAAACTGTCACATGATTTACCGAAATGCCGTAAACCCCTTACATTGTGGCCCTGAAAGGGAATTCAGGCTATTGTTTCAGGACTTCTTGGCTCTTAAATAAATGAAGCAAGCATTAAACAGTCCTAGCATAGACGCATACACACTCAGCCCCACCCTTATGAGATGTGTCATAAATTCTAGAAGACTGCACATGTACGGCAAACGTGGAGTAGTCTCCAATAGGAAATCCGGAAAAGCGCAGACTCAATCAACGGTCCTGCTCCTAACAGTGAAGCAGCGAATAGTCGCCCGAAGCTGCCATGTATAGTCCTTTTTGCTAGGTGCGAGTTATCCATTCCTTATCGTGGCGTTCAGGTTATTTTAATCTCAGCCGTAGCTAATGCAACATAGCTGGAAGCGATTCTGTAAGGCGCTATTCGGAGAATGCCTCCTATCTAGGGCAGATATCTTATACCCAGACACTAGACCATTTTATTAACTTGGTGATTGCAGCATCCCAGTTCGATTACTACTTATAACTCTCTGGGTCTGCTGGAGGTTGTCCGCTCTTGAGCGATTGCTAAGCGAATAGCTCCTTCTGTCCTAGCTAGATATGATTGGATAGCATCTCCGCAGGACAGCCCCCTAATTGGACCAGTATAGGGCATACCAATGTACGAATATCCAAAACACTGAGATTTTTCCATTTATCTTACACGTACGGCTGCCCGATTTGTGGTTTGGGCAGGTATTCCTCATTTGAGAGCACGTGATGCTAGGCCAGGGAGGCCAAGGGGGCCAAGGCCCAAGGATCGACGACAGGGTTCAGGTGAGTTACGCATCCACCTACTAGCTGCTCGCCGAATGCCTATTCCATCCTAATTATTGTCAAAGAAATGAAGCGAACAGTGAGGCGCGAGGGATACCTATTGGTCAGCCCCACTATTGCTTTCAGCCCCACCGAACCACATCCCACATATGCTATCCTTCTTCTCTATTGCCTCTATGTACGCACACGGTCTGAATAATCGGCCCAAGCTCGGATTCGTAGCACAGTGCTGCGTCCAGGCCCGAGACCGTCTGCTGCTTTGACTGGACCGATTTCCTGCAATCACATCATACAAAATCAACCCAATCAATTGTGTTAAGTATGATCCCCTTCAAAGATATTGGGTCAAAATAACTCTCCCGATGCACTGACCCAACCAGGCGGCCGTAGATTCATCAGAAGGCAATCCCCACATCCATGCCAACCCCCACGGTTAGGCATACGTAGACATCTTTACGGCATTGGCGTGGGCTTCAGCGAGGACTAATTCTTTAATTTTTAAGAAATGTATCGCCTCGTGCTTTCCATGGATCTTCCATGCATTTCTCACATATACGTAGGTCCTCTAGTAATTTCTTTCTATAGAATCCAGCAAAATAGTTACCATACTGGTTTATATTAGAAAGTATATAACCTTCGTGAGAAGCAACCTTGCTATCGTCATCAATTCAAAACGGCCCTTAGCATCAAAGACAAAGAATCGCTCAACAAAGTTAATGCAGAACGAAAACGCACGTATGTACGAGCTACAGACTATAGATAGTATAAGCGTAAACCATCCCTGACCTTACGTCTTTGATACTAGACTTACCAATCGGATAGTCACTTTCTTGCCCTTATTGCGAAGCAAATTTCACTGGCCAGCACGGAAAGAGCAACCGCACACGTCACCTCAAGTATAAGCATTCATCTTCACCAAGCGATCCTTCACTACAATGTGAGCAATGTCACCAGTGGTTCAATAGGACGGATGCCAAGAAGGTCCACCTACGTCGAGCTCATCAACAAGAACAAAACCCAGAAATCGGCAATCGTTCTATTGAGTACAATCAAGACCGCGATATATCTATAATAGCCAAAGACTCTGGCTCGTACATGATAGAGTCTACTGCTCTAATTGTGAACAAAATAAGAAACGAAAGTCCTTCGACCGCTATGTTTCAACCCCAGGTATTATCAGTAGATCCATTCACATCGCATGGCGCATCAATGAGCCCATTCATTCAGCGCCCGGATACCGTTTCCATTTTGAGAATACTTCATTATTCACTTAGTCCGTTGCAATTTGGGCTGATATTCGAAAATTTACACTATGTCATCAAAGATATGATGACAAGCCTGTGAGTACACTAAATATGACGCCCAGTTTATTCTAATCCCTAATATTGAATAGACCCTATGATACATTTGCGTGTGGATTTGTCTCAGCACTGATCAAATTAAACGCCTTGGTTGAAGCGGAAAATTTTCATCATTGCTATTCAGTTAAGACGAGTTACGTTAGCTGCCATACACAGGGTTGCTCGCGCTTCGCAAATGGAGAGCAGTCACCATGTAGCGTCAATTCCACTCCGTCTTTCTCAAATTCCCAAGATGCTACTAGCACTATACCATCCAACACGGAAATCGGCGTATCGGTAGATCCCAATAGGACTAGAATTACGAGCAATGTGCGTGTCCCACCCCTGGATAAGACGAGCAGGTGTTTTGCATGCCCAGTTGAGAAATACTACCAGTCCCACGGCCAGCCTTCACCATGTGACTACGCTGGAGCACAGAGCATGTGGTACATTGCGCAGCATCTCAAATCCCCCGTTCATCGATACCGTTTACTTAATCTATGTCGTGAATGTTGGGAATACTACTTGGACAGTGAATGCATGAACTCTCATGGCCAAAAGCTGGTACAGCCGCGTGGTATTGCACAAGAGAATCAATGGATTGATCTCTTCCAAAAGCTTTATCCATCGGCAACAAGTGTACCTTATCCTTGTAAGTTTATGAGTCACTCGAATGCATTGAGGACCTTTGTTGATTGTTCTAGATGTCGATGAGCTTGGAGGGCCCACGGGCCTACCATCCAGCAATTCCGCTAACACATCAAATATCCATTCTTCATTCAGCATGGGGACAAGCCAGGAGCATCAAATTAGTCCTTCTCCCATTTCTCAGGGACGACGCCGGTGGCCTTCATCTCCCCCCCAGGATCCCGGACAGTCTCAAGCATTAACACCAAATAGAGAAGTTTCGGAAACAGCTGCCATGGATACTCTGCTGCAGATCCTATCCTCTTCAATTTATCAAGCGTCGGATCTATTTTCGAGCTGTGTATATCGACTTTTAGGCGAATATGGTCCTTTGACGCCAGAACAAACACATGAAATCAGAGAGTTACTCCTCGAAAGAGTAAGCGCCACATGTGAGCTATTATTGGAGAACGCTCCGGGTCCATCTGAACAAGTCCAGCATCCGGAACCGGAACTTCTCGAGCCTTCCTCTTCAACAGAGCTACAAGCCCAATATACCAAGGATTCCGAAGGTGATTTTGGAGAAATAAGAGTCATTTTCCCTAGTTCCAGCACTGAAACCCAATCTCAATATGTGCACCGGCCCACCAGCACACAGCCAACATATGACCACTCGGATTATGTTCCTCGATCCGAACAACAACCACGTTGATGATTAGATAAGATTACCATTGAGTTACAGTACAGGACATTATACCCCCGTTTGCACAAACTTACGATTTCGGATTCAAATTGGACAGTTACAATTTTTCAATCATAAATTGTATATCAAATGCCAAGGCGTCTCGAGTTTTTGATTTTAGAGCAGATATCATGTTTCAAGCCACCATGTCCAGCATGATACGAACATGAGATTATTTAGGAGATTGGATTGTGTTAAACTTTGGATCTATCTGCACTGCCAATATCGCTTACTCCTTCATCCATTCAGATGGCATTTGGTTTTTGGATATCCTTGTTTTTGGTAATGCTATGCCCTCAAATGCTGATTGATTTTCACGTCTCTGCTGCCGCTCCTGCAGTTTGCCCAAATGCTGACTGTCTAGTATCACTACATGTTTCCAGCTCATTATCAATTTGCTTTTTTTTACGAAATCATATAAACGCAAAGTAACAATGGCCCCACTAGCTCATCGCTTGGAATTTCTTCCACAAGTCCTCCCACAAGCTCCCTAACTAATTCTTACCAGCAGTAACTCATTAGCCATTCTGAATTCTATGTCAAGAATGAGAGGATATTGCAAAAGCTCGTCTTACGCCAAACATTCAATCACCGATTCACTCACTCCAACATAGATCGGGCGAACTTTTGAAGATGTTATTCTCGATTGATCAACACCATTAATGGAATCTTTCTGTATTTATGTTGTTAACGTAGATTCAGGGCTTCGATGAACAAAACAAAGTCGGCGCAATCACAAGCCTAAGGGGCTTATGTCACAGCTAGTTGTACAACCTTCTTTAGATGGCATTTACGCATGTGCTTCCTTAGTGCATCAGATCTCTGATAGGCTTTCCCATAGCTTTCGCACTCATATACTCTTCCTTTTCCTGCGGTACACTCACGAGACTTCTAACGACGTGTAAGATTTCCTCAGCATGAACTCACGTTATAGCGTTTCCGCAGTGCCCGTAAGCGATGGAATGTCTTTCAAGAATTTGAGACATAGAGTGAGAATCTTGATCATAGCTATACGTCTAAGGTGAATATCTGCAAAATAGGGAATACTAATCTGTTTTATGAGATGACATTGGCCCAAACCGGAGGAATAAGAACTGGCATATTAGCGCTGTCGACCATACATAATCGAATATTCCTACTGACTCAGTCCATTTGAATGCACTTCCTACCACAATGGATCTCGCGCATCGTTTAAGAGTTGAATTCACTAAGAGTAAAGAATATCTTAACAATTCGAGAAGGAAACTTTAGACTATACAGGAGGCGGGGAAGCTGAGACGAGTATGGAGGACCGAGTCTCTTGCTGAATACGTTTCAGTCACAGACTAGACAAAAGTAACAGGAACCATGCGAATTTCGTACGCGAAGAACCAGACCGTGAGGATAGCCCACCTGAAGATTAAGAATAGTTGAAGATAACTAGCCGCTATATAGAACGAGCCACAGTCAGGCGGGCAGGCCTATGGGTATCAAGGTAGCAGCACAAATAATGAGTAGGAAATTGGTGGCGGCCAGACCATTACATAACTGCGAGGGGTGATTAATGTCTAGATTCTTAAGATTGATCTGTTTTAGATGTAATTATATTTCATTAGCAAAACCTCAAAGTGTCGGGTAACTTCTATTTCCATTTCCGAAGCTGAATTTATTAAGACATTAGCATACAACACAGGCTCCCTGCAACTACCGAATCTTCCGACTACTATCTCATAAATGCTATAGAGCACGGACTGAGAATATGAAATGAATACATATAGCTATAGTCGGGTAGCCTCCCATAACCGCAAATTATTGCACAAGTCTAGGCTTTTCTAATTCCTACCTATCCTTACCCCTTCTACAGGTAAATTAAGATTACAAATAAATATAATTACATACTGGAAATGGCTTGTTACCCCACTAAGTTATACGAGAGTATCATTTGTAAGTATATCCGTTGTTTCTTGAAAGAAATATTGTACTATTTTCGTGGCACAGCTAGACCTCGGGAGAGATGTGGATGTTTCCTTCTGTAATGTTTCAGACGGGAATCTTGTCGTCTAAATACTTTAATGCAGCCTTGCTCCTCACAGGGCAGATTTAGACCAGTAACGTGGTCCCCTCCATGACGGTGTCTGCGGTGTCTAGCCAGGTTTCCTTTTCGATAAGCTCCACGGAATTGCGCTGAGCAATCAGGGTGTGGACAGTCGAGTACATCTAATATATCATCTCCTTCCGTTATGCTTGAGCCTCCACCAGTCCGACTTGGCGCAGTAGAACTAGCTGTGTCCACAGAGTAACTAGAGCAGTCGGTGTACGGAGAAACGATAGAGCCAACAGTGTCCGCGGGATAATTGGCAGAGGTTAAATGAGCATTCCCATAAACAGCAAACGGATTCATTGTAGGACTCGCTTCTCTGTCTTCAAAAGCTATATTTCCAGGCTCTTGGACGGTTTCCATAGGATCGTTCTGTACCCTCACTGTCTGATTCGGATCATACGGGTGCGTTGCGAGAGGTTCATATAAAGGGTCCTTTCTATAAAAAGATCCCTGATAGCCTGATTGAGAATTGCTTTTGCGATCTTCAGTACCTTCACTGTAACATCTATAATGGATTGGGTACCTTGCGTGCCGATTCCAGAGAGAAAGGATCGGTTGAGAATCATATGACGATGGTGCACTAGTAGTATAATTAACAACTCCAGCCTATAGTAGCAACTCAGGGTGTTTCTTACGTGCTAGGAGAATCACTCTCATTAAATACGTGTGGGGCTAATCTCGTGCTTCCAATTTGCCGTAATATCGGTGTTGTCTTGCCATCTTGGCTTTCCATAGTTTCCTCAGACATTACGCCCCTATCCTCAATAACTTCTGCATTATGGAATTCATAAATGCCGTGATTGCGGAAAGAAACCTCCCATAGTCTTTCAAAAGGAGTTGCTAGAGAATCGGAATAGGTCGAAACTCCAAGAGGAGCTTGCTGAGCTATTTGTGCAGTTTCTGGACCCAAATCCAATCTCTCCGGACCAGCACAAGATAAATCAGGCTCGATAATATTGCCTTCCGCCGATTCAGTAACACTGGGATCATCATGGTTCTACTACCAGGTATTATTAGGAAGCAATTTGTTGTCTTGAAAAGAAGCACTCACGTTGTCTCCTAGCGTTCTCTGTCTTCGCCTCGAGGGACGCCCAGGACTTTTCTTGCGCCCAGCTAGCCGGGAAAGAGTCTCTGGGTCAACTTGTACCTCCTTATTTTGTGTACTAGTCTGAGCTGTTTCCAAAATTGAGCGACGGTTATCCACAATTGTCTCGCCTAAAGAACGCCACTGAGAGACTCCAGTTCCAACAGACTCATCATAATCCCCGCCAAGTTCACTAGGGGTATTGGCCACAAAGAACTCTCTTGCTTTCTTCTGGTCCTGCGGTGTCATGTTTTTAAAGTCTTTCGCCAACGATTTCATAAAATTAAGAGTGCGCTGAAAGAATTCGTCCATGTTTAGGTTTTCGCTCATAGATGGCACTGCATTGCCGTGCTGGCGTTCGGAGGACTGCAAAGGCAATGGTGGAATTTCATCATGCTGGCGACGCTCTCGACTCTGTGTAATGTCATGTTTACTCTGAGTAACGTCATTCGTATCGGGTGCACTGGGGACAGTATCCGTACATATCATTTCATTGTCTGTATTATATCTGTTATCCGCGAACTATATATCAATAATTCCTTTGGTGTCTTCTTACATGGGTTTGGATCTGTTTCATCATTCGGAAATAGTTTTGAATAGAGTTGTTTCCATTGTCGTTCCACGACTTCTTGACTGCGACTCTGAGGTTGCTTATTTCCGCAATGTTCACCATGAAAATTGTTATATTCTGCTTTATCAATGATATCTTCGTTACAGATTCTGCAAAGCATTATGTATATGCCATGGGATCTTTCAAGGTGTCGTCGAACATCGGACATATTTTTCCCGTTTATTCCATTGCATAGCCGCTCTCGCTTGAAAAGGGGGCATGCGAGCGTTAGAGAGACTGGCTTAAGGGGGCGCGAGCGGTTTGTAGATGATTCGGATTTATTTCGAGTGACGAGTGAAGTGTGAGGCGCAAAGCTGCTCATGTTGTTCCCTGCGGTGCGCTCCATGACTCTCTTCTCCCCCCTCTTTCGTTTTCTCGGTTGTCTAGCCGCATGCGATTCGGTTTCTACGATAGAGGATTCAGTGTATAATGTAGCAGGAGAAGTGCAGGGGCTTGATTGAGTTGCTTGAGTTGCTTGAGTTGCTTGAGTTGCTTGAGTTGCTTGAGGTGTTATAAGTGCATCATGGGTAGCCTGATGCTGATTGTCGAACGTAAATATTGAAGGCAGGGAGGACGCTTGAGGGACGTTGCTAGACCCTATGGAAGGTCCTTCTGCGGCTGTATCTGCTTCAAAGTGAAAGAATTCCGAGAAATCATCATCGAAAGGATAGGACTCCTGCGACATTGTGCCACAGATGGCACAAAGGAGGACCACAGGGAGGACGATGATGAGCTCGACATGGGGCATAAACACTAATTTGAATGACCATAATGACCGGAATATTGCAATATGCTAGGAAGGCAATAGAGCCATTTGCAGATTAACTCAGTTGTCAGGCTGCGGAGATGTCGAGATGTCGAGATGTCTTTTAGATGCTTTCACCATCTGATTGGATAATGGGTCGAGGTTGGTCCCTCAAGCTGGAAGAGAGATTTGATTATTGACGAGGTCCTTCCCCTGTGAGTAAACCCGCAAGTCGTCTTCTCTGCAGCTTCGCATCTATTTAAACCGACTTGTTTGGGGTATCCGGGCTCCTTTTCTAATCGTCTTCTCGTTACGTTAGAACGAAACGGAACGCCCAGCATTTTAACCATGGCATGCGCCCAAAGAGGTGAATGAATGAGACAAATAAAATGACAGATTTTATAAAAAGGAGGGACACATCCTAATAGCGTTTGTTTCCGCGTTCGGAGTTGCTCGGAGACTTCAAGTTTGTTAATAAGTTCACGAAAGAAACGGCTCGCGGGACAACTATTTTGTGTTTATTTGGAAAGGCCTTTCAACAACAGAGATACCGACTTAGTAAGATGCCGAATAACAGTGCAAGCTGAGAATAGATCACATGCGTTTTTATGGCGGATCCTACTCACACACATCTGTTCACCAACAACGTGTTTGCATTTGCAATTATTATACATCCCTACAAGAAAAACTTACAAGTTATGTATAATCTCTTTTTACCGCCATTGTCACCACATTAGGGGTTTCGCGCATCGTCAAAGTTTGATTACCGACCTCAACACTCTTTGTCTCAACAGTCGTTGCAACTTAGGCCGAAAGTGATGCACGTATAATTATTCTTTCTAGGTACCTGATTTCTCACAATTATTAATTCTTGATAGTATAAATAGATAAATAGTTTACATGACCAATTTGTGGGGGAACTTGAAACGAGAATACTTCATGTTTGTAAAGTCCAATCTTTATAATCATCACGGCAATGGGAAACCACGAGCACGAGATATTTCATTATGCGAAACAATATAGAGGACATATATCTACTTACAAATCAGTCGACCAAATTTTATGGCGATATCGAGAATGCCACAGGGGAAAGCATGATACTTCGATAGTGTTGGTTACATCTAGGAATTAAATAATCTCGCTCTATACAATCTTTCCTCAATAAACAATTTCGTTCTATCTACAAATGGGCAGATCCAAAAATCCAAACGCGACAGATCATCAAAAAGTCCAGGGCTTGACTTGTATTCGGAAATCATACATGCAACATACCTAATCACACCATTAACTCCCTACTCCCCGTCCGGCTTCGCCCCAGGAAACCACTCTGTATGCACCTCGCCCAACTGTCCCACATACATAACTTTCTTCCCATCCAAAAAAGCTACATACTCCACAACACCCACCATCACGGCCTCATCGCTAAACTCAATATAATTCCCCTCGCCCGCCTGTGCCCTCTTAATCGCCTTCACCAACCCCTCCTTATCCTACTTAGCTCCAAACTCATACTTGTGTTCTGTCGGGAAGGCAGACACGTCGAAGACCGGGGAGGTAGATGTTGTATTGGAGAGGGAGGTGTATGTAGTGATGGTGCGAGTCACATAGTCGATGCGGTAACGCGATATCCCTAGGTTGAGCAAAGTGGCTACGGTTTTTGGGAAATAGAGACCTCGGGGGGAATGCACTTGGGCCCAGATCTGTTGGAGGGAGGTGCGGAAGGTGGACATTTTTAGGTAGCTGGAAGGCTTGGCTGGCTTGAATAAGATGTATTTATCAGGATGCGGGCTTCAAAGGGGTTGGAAGTGGTTTGTAGAAGAAAATATGGCTTGTGCTGTTGATGAGAGAAACGATTGATGGTGAAGTGCGTCCTATATACCTTCATATTGCCAACAAAGGATAAAAATATTCCGTAAATGGTCCGTCGCGACACGGTCTAGCCAGACGCGAATTCGTCAGCTGGAATATGACGCGCAGGCACGTGGTTGCAGCGGACTGTCATCTCTGCATTTCAACTGTATCCAGAATAGGCAAGTTCAGCCAAGCCAGCCTTAGAATTTTCGCCTTGCCCCGTAGGACATTTCAAAGCATGACTTCGAGCCTGAGGTCCTTGGTATGGTGATGGTCGATTGATGAGGGGTCCGTTGCTTCTACGGCTGGCTTCAGGGGTTGAATTGAGAAGGATTGATAATCTTAGGGTGAGATTTAGATCAGGGAGGCTACAAAACAGAAATGCGAGCGGCTTGTGATGAGACCAAAATAGAAATATTGAATAGTTGAAAATACAGCATTTTTTTCCTGCTGACTTTGGAAAGAGTCCTACATATGCGCCTGTCGAGCGATTGCATATACTGATTAGGGTATCAAACTGGCCATTTCGCTGGGGACCGGATTTTCATACTTCTACAGTTGAACATTCAACATTCACATTATGCCCAAACGCCTAATGTCCAACTCGCTCTTTCACCAGCACCCCTGCCAACTCCCGGCCCCACACTCTGTCGCTGTGGTACAACCGATACTTCTTTCTCACGGCTTGCACCCTGCAAACCGTGTTGCAGGAACCTCTCCCTCTCGATCTCAACTATGCCTTTGATCCCCAGTTGTGCGACGAGACTAGCACCAGCCCAAGCCCCTAGCGTCTCGACACCGCGGATCACGCCTCCGACGGAGCATGTGGGAGGGGTTCCGTTGTGAAGCGCCAGATTAGCAAGCTTTGTGTCAATCTGATCTACCTCTGGGTCTTGTAGACCTGCAGAAAGAGGCGCCGGTGGCAAATCTGGGTCCAGTGATTCAGAGACTTTGTCGGCAGCTTCTTCGCGCTGAAGTTCAAGACTTTCCCTCCGCTGTCGGAGCATAGCGTCGTGTCGAGCACTTGCTGAGCCGTAAGAGCGGACAGGGTCCCAGCCACGGGACTGGACGAGTGCCTCCAATTCGGCTAGAACTCGGGTTTTCAAGCCGGGTAAGCTGGATACGCCCCCTGTGATAACTATGCGAGACATGCAAAGACGCCGTATGTCCATTGGAAGAGAAAGAAGGGTGCGATAGATCAGGTGGTGAAGAGGTAATTCGTGATCGTCAAATTCGTTCAAGGCGGTATCGGGCGCGAAAAGCGCTCTTTCCGCAGGTTTCGCAAGAGAGGCGAATGCAACAGTTAGTTCCGTGGGTGGTGTGTTCCTAGGAAAAGGTAATATAATGATAGGCTCTGGAGTTTCAACCGCATCCTCAAATTCTTCGAGGATAGGCGATGTTCGTGCGGGGAAATAGAGACTCCTTCGGTTTGACTTCGGTCGGGATTTGCACCAACCCACACGCGTAAGCACTTCGTCTGCTTCCTCAAAGGATATTTCTGCCTTTGCCGCCCCAGGGGGAGCGTCATCATTTAGTTCTGCGTTCAGCAGCTTAGCCATCTC
This sequence comes from Lojkania enalia, assembly GCA_010094045.1. Lineage (NCBI taxonomy): Eukaryota > Fungi > Ascomycota > Dothideomycetes > Pleosporales > Lojkania > Lojkania enalia. The sequence continues at coordinate 150,959 of ML986593.1, forward strand.
TTCGCTCAGGAGCTTGCCAGCACGTATTGTTCTTCTTTCAAGGACCTCTCGATATTCGCAGACACCAGTGACAATAGTTTCAGCCCATCCAATGTCTACTACTAGAGCCGATCGCAGGCCCGCGGCCACGGTTGACAAAATAGGAGATGATAGTATTGTTATGCTCGGAGCTTGGGCGGTTTCGAAAAGCACCTGCAATATAGTCGACATTAGGGCGTGCGGGATCCGGGGCGGCAATGCCAACAATATTCGCCTAGGCTTCTGATCCAGCAGAAAGTATTTGGTATAGGTCTCCCTTATGGCTCTCTCAAGCTTATTCTCAACCAGGGCCAAATCAAGCTGGCTTAGGTCCATGCGATACAGCTCATAATCCTGCCCCCATTCCTGACCTCTCTTCCTCTTACGCCTCCTTTGACTATACTCCGGATCCCATTGTCTATAGTCCCCCACTCTCCGCTGTTCGTCGGGCCCGAAGGTAAGAGTGCAACGCGGGGTGCTTTCGCCAGGAAACCCACCTCGCATGAAGCGCGAACCAAGTTCCAAGACGACAAATTCGTCCTCAGCCCGAAAGCTTCCGCCTGGGGAGCCAAAATGGGAGGATGTAGAGCGGAGTAGCGGTGTTCGAGGAGACTCTGGGGTAGGTCCGAGATCTGGGAGGCGTGGAGTAGTTCCTCTGACGGAGCGGCTCAGGGAGGCAGAGACCTTCCGATCCCCGGAGGCCATGCTGAACAATCGCGGTTGATAGGGAGAAGACGCGGCTCTTACGACATTGCTAACGTGGAGGGTTCGGGAAACAATTCGTATGCCTATTTCCCTTCGCGTTGTCGTTGGAGACGGGCCAATCACACTCACCGAGCCAGGGTCCGTTTTAGCGCATCTTGGCGCCCTCGAACTTCCGACAATTTTTCTATAGCTTGCACCACGCACTTTCAGCAGAGCAACACCGAGATACCCTCTCCCGTCCACGCCGGCAATAGCGATAGCAATCGCTGAATACAATTGAACGCACGCGCTACACTTGTATCGCTGAGAGAGTCACGCTTAGCTAGACACATAGCGACGGGCAGGAGCTCCCCGCGCAACGCACACTCTGGACGCACGCACGACTGAGCTCCAAAATGGCTCCCATTTTTATCCTCACCGAGACCAGGCATGTTGACAGCCCTTTGAATGTGCTTGTAGCTAACTTCTCAATTGCAGCGCTGGCTATGCCCTGTTCAAGGCCAAAGACAAGAAGCTACTTAAGAGCGACAGCTTAGCCGGGGACCTCTCAGTTGACGGCGCCGTCAGTGCATTCAAGCTCAAAAAGTTCGCCAAATTCGAAAATGCCGTCACCGCTCTCAACGAAGCCGCTGCGCTCACCGACAGCAAAGTTTCGGTAAATCCTCGCTGTTCCATCTATATGAAATCCATTTTCTAACCCGTGGTCGCAGCCTATGCTCTCTTCCCTTCTGAATGACCTCAAAGATGAAACCAAGGCATCGCTTGCAGTCGCCGACCCCAAACTAGGCAATGCCATCGCACAGCTCCCCGGCCTCTCCCTCAAAGTTGTCAGCGACTCGTCAACGCAAGACGTTTTCCGCGCCATCCGCGAGCATTTGACTTCGCTTATTCCTGGCCTCATCCCATCTGAAGTTGATTCAACACGACTGGGTCTCTCGCATTCGCTGTCGCGGCATAAGCTCAAATTTTCTCCGGATAAGGTGGATACCATGATTATTCAGGCAATTGGAAGCTTGGATATTTTGGACAAGCAGCTTAATACCTATGCTATGAGAGTCAAAGAATGGTACGGTTGGCACTTCCCGGAACTAGCGAAGATTCTCAACGACAACATGGCGTATTCCCGCGTAGTGCTGACAATGGGCTTCCGACAAAACGCTAGAAAAGCTGATCTTTCTGTAAGTCTTACTAGCGCTCACTCAGGCCAGACTATTATTCACGCCATTTAGTCCGTTTTACCAGAAGAAATTGAAGCCGCCGTGAAATCCGCTGCGGAGATTTCTATGGGTACTGAGATCACGGACGAGGATCTAGAGACTATTCGCGCTTTGGCCGAGCAGGTGGTCTCCCTCACGGAACATCGTCAAAACCTGTCCAATTATTTGACTACTCGCATGCACGCCCTTGCCCCTAACCTAACCACTCTTGTTGGAGAGCTAGTTGGTGCACGTTTAATTGCTCATGCCGGCTCGCTGACTAGCCTTGCCAAATCACCAGGTTCGACAATCCAGATTCTAGGTGCTGAGAAGGCACTCTTTAGGGCTCTCAAGACGAAGCATGATACTCCTAAATACGGTGTTAGTATCAGCCTCAACAGAAATACAGCATTTAACTAATGGTTGGGTAGCTAATCTACCACGCATCACTTATCGGCCAGGCAACTGGCAAAAACAAAGGCAAAATTGCCCGCATGCTCGCTGCCAAATCTGCTCTCGGTCTACGTGTTGACGCTCTTTCCGATTGGGGCGTAACTGCTGAATCAGGGATGAATGAACCTACCGAAGAAGAGAAATCCGCCATAGGACGACAAGCAAGATTAGGCATCGAACGGAGATTGAGGGCGTTAGAAGGCAAGCCCTTGAAGAGCTTGGCCAACGCAAACCAAACACCACTAGCGCCACAGAAGAAATGGGAGGTCAAGGAAGCCAGGAAATACAACCCTGATGCAGATGGTCTGACGGGTGATGAACCTGCTGCTAAGAAGGCAAAGTCTGGCAAAGTCAACGGCACCACACCAAAGAAGGCTCTTGTACAAGAGGTGACGAGCGAGGATGAAGATGACACTATGATGGGTGCCCGTGCTAGTGCCGAAGAATCTGAGTCCGAGGCTGAAGCTGTCGAGGCAGTAGCGCAGTCCAAGGCTGACAAGAAAGCTGCTAAGAAGGCTGAGAAGGAGGCTAAGAAGGCACGTAAGGCGGAACGCGCTGCCAAACGCGAGGCCAAGGCTGCGAAGAAGGCAGCCAAAGAGGCGAAAAAGGCGAACAAGGAGAGCAAGAAGCGGAAACGGGAGGATGAGGACGGCAAGAGCGAGAAGAAGAAAAAGAAGAGCAAGGACTAGATTAGCGGCGTTGTCTGCATTCTGTGTTATTGTGCTGTCGAATTTATTCTCGTCATCTATCTTAGAAGATGGCATTGGCTGCCGGCGAATGGCGTGTTTGAGTTACTTAGCTTGCATTTACATTTCTCTAGTTCCCGAAGGGGGAATAGGTGACGGGAGCTGCAGTGGGATGCAGATGCAGATGCGGTAGCGATGGATGTCGATACCCGCGATGGGGGTTATGTCACTAAAGGAATACATGCTCTATAATTCATTTAATAATTACTGTATTCACGTGACTTGTTTCTTCGTCGACACGGATTATCGTACAAGCACCGGCTACACCAACTTCATATCAGCTCATCCCTTGCACTACGAGCGCTTTTCCCACATTATACCATGCCATTAGCGGGCGTGATCTTCACGCACATTACTCACCCATGCCTGTTACTCAATATCGACCGGTGACCCTCGTGTGTTCGTACGGCAACCCGAGGTCTAGCGACACCTAACTCCCCTCTTCTTCCGCGTCACTCCCTTCATCCTTGCAGGTACCTTGGGCATATCGATTTCCTCAATGCCGACAGGGATCTCAGATTCCTCCTCGTCGAAGACGCGGGCGATGGTCGCGAGGATATCTTCTTGTTGTTCTTCCGTGAAGCGGGATCCTGCCTTAAAATTCTCAGCATCATGTAACACCCTTCTGGGTACAGACCGATCGAAGGCAACACGCAGAAGATTATAAAAAGATGATAAAGGGAGAGAGTAAGAGGGATGAGGAAGAGGAATGGGGAAGGCGAAGGTAAAAGTGGTGTCTCACCTCCTCGATAATCAGATCCAACATGACTAGATTCCTAGGCCTGAGATTATACATCTGCAAGTACTCCGCTTGATTAAGCCTGTATTTGGAAGCGAGGGCGCGGTATAGGCTATGGGGACCTTTGTAGAGCGTCATGGGGCGGGTGCTGTGTTTGGATATGAGCTCGGGCAAGTGCGGGGTGTTGGTATCGAGGTAGGTGAGGGTCTGATATAAATTAGTCTTGAAGACGGAGTATAATATTGGTTCGCGGTCAGAAAGGAAAGCATAACAAGAAATGAGGATGGGAAGAAAGTATGGTAGAAAGATATTAACACGTGATGGAGGGTTGGGGAGTACGACTGGATGCTCTGAACGTACGTCTTGGAGCATGTTTTTTAGGCCCGGCGGCTTCGGTCGGCCACGGCCAGTGCCGTCTGTTCCCTCATACTCGGCTTCTTCGGCGCGGAGGTGAAGGAGGAGTTCGTGGTTGGATATTACTGCGGACTGGGCATTCTTGATCTGTATTGCGTTAGCGATGACTATAATAATATGGAAGCGGGTGGGAAGGAGATATGGAGGCGAGGACGAGATAAATAATAGAATGGAGAGAGGAGACGATAGAAATGAGGATTTACCTTCATTTAGACGGCCGTGGGGTCTCGAGAAAACTTAGGCGGGTCCCTGTATATTGTTGATTGTTGGACATGGTTGCGAGTATATAAGGCAGAGTTGGTTTGAGAGAAATCAAAGTGCTTGAGTGATAGGGCTAGCCCCAGATCTTCAAGAAGATATTTTCCCTGGTGTGATGTTATACCTAAGAGTGTCATACCTAAGTAAAAGATAGCTAAGTGCTAGTGTAGACCCAAGATTCTACCTAAAAATGAAAACACGGAGAAAAGTCGAAGGAACCCGGGAATTGTAAATTGAGCTTGAGTAGCCTGCCGTCCCGATACGGTATTATGTAGTTGTCGAATGCACGTGGCCAACCACCCCGGTTCCAAGGGTTGCGAAGTGTTGGTGTGGTGGTAGGTCTAAAGTCGCAGCAGCACCAAGGTAAGATGGGGGAGGTTAGGGCTAGTGTGGAGGGAATTTTTTCGCGCGAAAGGCTTGGCGCTTCCCGCGTAGCCTTGCCGTGCTAGAATGGCATGCGGGTATTGGATTTGCGCATGAGGCACGTGGTAAGTGCGCATCAGCATGAGTTGCTTGATATAGTGCAGGATCCGAAAGAATAATCATGAGCTTGCTTAGACATGATCAAGATTTCTAGTCTACGTTGAATCTATAGAGGATGGCCCTGTAGAGTGTCGAGGATTTCATACTGATCTTTCAAGTATCAAGCATCCAGTGATTTCGAGATTCTATGCCACCTAAAAGAATGTATGTACTCCAACAAGAAATACAAGAAGCTCATCAGTTTGTATGTCTTACATTTGGCACAAAAAGCCACAAATTCCTATTTTTCAACAGATGCTTTAAGATTCCCGTCGGCATTTGTGGGGGGCGCCGGCGAAGCGATCCAAAGTGGGTATGGACTGGGCAATCGTTGTCTGATCTCCGCTTTGTAGATAACGCAATGCATTCCAAAAACTCCTACAGTCCGCGGACCCTTGAGACGTTACACCGACCTGAGGTGCTTAATTTGGAGTGAGAAAGTATCAGGCCTTAGAGCATTACACCGTACGGAATATGCAACTGTAAGCTGCCCACCGAACACTTGTGGTTGAGCTGTCTATATCAAGCTCTAGAGAATGTAACGGATGAAATAGCTGAAAACACGATCATCAGTAAGCCTAACCTTGAATCCTAGCATAAAACACGGCCATCCCACAGTAGGTGAGACGACGTTTCCAAACCCTCATCCCCCCACATACTAGACTGACAGAAAAGAGACTCCACCCAATACGTATGCTCCATCTCCGGATGCGCTACGGATCCAGAGGTATGTCGACCCTTGCCTTTTCTATACCAAGCATCTAATATAGATGCAGCAAAGCAACCGAGCCGTACTAAAGGACCAGAGCGGATGTTGCCGACAGAACGCGTCCTAGCCAATAGCATTGGGATCAATCTTAGGTAGGTATTGGCGCTAGTAGGTGACCTCTGGGCTCTAGAATGGATTCGTTACGAGGCATAGTTTATCAACGTCGTCTCTAGGATTTGTATCAGTCAACCTTTCTGTCGCTAGGTGTTGTACGAAGCAACACAAGCTACGGTGTGCTACAAGGTACCACTATTCTCCTACACATAGAGAAGGTACAATATGACCTGTCCTTGAGCAACGTCCCATTCGCTCCCAATATCGGAAGCAATTCTTGGCTAAGTGTCGCGAGTCCTAAATCGGTTCGAACGGCAGAAGACGCCTCAAGCTTGAGGCTGGAGATTTGCGATGCGATCAAGCCGCACCCGACGGTTTCTCATGCTACGTCGAGTCTCTTCGGTTCCTTTCCACCGTGACAAAAGCTCTTTCGCCCATCCACACATGCCATGCTCGCTCAAAGACGAGATTGAGGGCCTGATGGATGATTATCCAAGCGGATATCAAAGGATGGAGTTAGGAAATAGCCGCACCTGGACCCAATCGCATGCTGGACCCTGTCCAATCAGCCTCAGTCTGCAGCTGGGAGCGCTAGGTCGATAGAGTTCAATATTTTCCGAGTCCAGACTCAGATGGCCCCACGCTGATGCCAATCGTTTGAAGGAGGCTGTATTGGTTGCGCAACACTGAGAAGCCTTGAATCTGGGGATGCTCAACACTGATCTGAGCATATTCGCGAGGAGAGAGTAGCAGGAAAGTCAAGCCGAGGAATTGACGAAGTTGAGGGCATGGCTGCAAAAGTCGAAATTAATAACGGCAGCAAGGGAAATGGCCAAAAGAGACGATCATGCCACCGAGAAGCTCTTTTGCGGGAAGCACAGGCGCCCGATCCGGCGTCCTGCAGCGACAGACGAGCTTCACGTCTCGAGGGCAGAATGATGGGCCATCCAGCTGATAAGGCAACCTAGAGAAAGGGTATGGTATGCTCTAGTATGCTACAGCAGCAAAGCGCAACAGAGAGACAGCTGTCAGGCTCTGGCGGGCGGAACGGGTGCCATGGATTGCTGGCACTACTCAGTTGGCACAGGCTGACTGTGCTCGGGACGGGCAGGGGACATCAGACCATTTTGTGAGGGCAAAGGCGAAGATGTGCGGTGTCTGTCTGATAGTGAGGGGCGGCGCGTGAGGTTACGGTGGTCTAGACCAGGACCGACAGGCATGTGGGCCCCAAACACGACTACTACAGCACAAGGCCCCGCCATTGGCCTGCTTTGCCGTCTTGCACACCGTTTGAGGGCCTCCAGCGAGCACGTTGGCGTTTTCTGTGACTCTTGAACGCTGCCGTGGTGGCCACGCTGCCTATTCCTGTGTGTGATCGTCTTTGGGAGATCCCGCTTTCAGTTCCTTCACGTCCCCGGCCCGTTGACTCGCTTCTCCCGCTGCTGCACGTCCATTCACTCTTGGGAGCCCTCCCTCCGCCCGCTCCGCCGTCGCCAGGCTTGGCCCATCCACCTCCCGCCCCTCTACGCTGTTGCATTCGCGGCAGGCTGGTGCGAGGGCGGAAAAGGCACCTTTCCCGCAGCATAGCGCCGTACGCCAGAGGCCAGAGACCATAGGCCTATAGTCCTCAGCCACCTAATCCTTCAGAGTACAGTGTCGCCCTATCCTTATCCTCCCCGGGGCGTGGCTGGGCTCTTCTCTGCTAGCCAGGTCTCGCAATAGTGAAGCTGCTCGTCCATCAAAACTCTCCATGTCGTCCCTATCTACCATGGTCGACAGCGACCTGCTCTCAGGCTACTCGGATCCCGTGAGTTCGCAGACACCCAGTGATGCTGCCTCGCCATCCCTCCTGCCTTCGTCACCCGACGAGGATGCTGGTGCTGCGAAGCCCGAAGCTGTGGTCCACGGTGGGCTTGCCCCGGCGCCCTTAACCCACTATTCTTCTCTGTTGGAATCTACCATCTTACAACCGCTTCCACAGCCATCCGCTCCAGGAACTCTGCCAACCCTAGAGCAAGAGGCCCGGCCCGATCTGACCTTCACCTTTGGTGGAAGCGCCCTGCCTTCCACCCATGTGTCACTCCCCTCCCCACCAATCACCAAAACTGCTCGTAGCTTGCGTTTGCCTTCGTTTGATGTGCTAGGGATCGCTGCACCTCATCCTAATCGCATCAACCTCCACCGCTCTCCTCCCTCTTTCTCGTCCCTGGGCGCGGGGCCCCTCTCGAAGCCCGAGGATCCTCTTCATGCAGATAGCCCACCGTTGAGTCGGCCTCACCAGCTTGGAGGGGTCGGCGACCCTTCTGCATCTGATCCGGAGGCTTCCAAGTCGATAGTAAAAGAGATATTCACACCTCCAAAAGAGCCATTCACCCCTCCAACGGAGCCATTCACTTTCAACTGGGGATCCTTTGTGAATGTCAGAACTACGGGCGTTGGTTCACCTCGTTCACCTCCAACCTCTGACCCTGGAGCCTCTCCAAATCTCAACCTCGTCGGCAGCACCACAACCCCAGTTCCAATAATAGAGACTAACGCGCCTGCGGCGACAGGGCAAGACAGCTCCATCGACATGGCGACTTGGGCCGACAAGATCAACCAGATCCTATGTAAGACATGGCCGCATGTTTCGAGAAAAACAACACTGATAGGCTACAGCTTCCCATTTCCAGACCCTGAGCACCGGCACTGTCAAAGTCTTGTCCCATGCACTTCCTTGCCCGTCGCTGACGGGACACATCTTTGCGCAGGTTATCGCTACAATTCACGAGAGCACTCCGACTCCGACAACATGGATTAACGTCTTCCATGCTGTTCCTGGTAGATTCACGCTGAACGATCTCCCAAAATCTCCTCCCTCCACCCCTGGACCCGTCGTTGGAGGCGACGAGTACTTCACTGCCAAAGTCTTTGACAGCGCTGTAGCCGTGCCCGATTACCAGATGGACTCTAAGCTACTCCCACCTTCACCAAGGCCTGTTGTGGCTCCCGGCAGCGTCGACATTTCGATCGTCGAGCGTTACATTCCCGCAACCAACGATAACGAGTTTGCGGAGATGTTCTCTATCAAAGGCCGCTCCTTGTTACACGACCGCCTCGTCGAACTCTCGGCCAATAATGGCCTGCTCCTACTGATTTACCCTACGAAAACTGGAGCCAAGACCTTCATGCGCGATTATCTCGGTCCCATTCTCGATCCTATGCTCCGCTCCATCACCGTCGTCCACGAGCTCTCTGCCGAACTAGGCATGTCCCTTGGCCCCATGAACGCAGTCGACAGCCTCGCCGAATTCACATCCTTCCTCGCTGCGGTCGACAAATTCTGCACCGCCCTCTCCTCCGGTCCGCAGGAGTCCACGAAGCCAAAATACACCCTAGTACACGCCTCAAAGGAGGAAGTCATCCTTGACCGCAAGACCTGGGCCACCGAGTGGTGGATTAAGCAGGAGAAGCCCCGCGTTCGGGAGCTCATTACAAAGTACTTTCGCAAGGCCAAGAAGCTGGAGCCGACTGAGGCCGGCTCAACGCCCACTAGCCTCATCCAGGAGGTTCTGGATGGGGTAGCTAGCCGCGAGTACGAGGGGGCTGGACCGTCCAGGGGTGTCGAGGTGGCTGTCATTGTCATCAAGAAGTCCTTGTAAAATGTACTACGAGCTCGGATGGGAAGGCCGGAAAGGTGAGCGGGTGGGTAGGTTTTTTTTTTTTTTTTTTTTTTTTTTTTTTTGTTCAAAGCATAGTGCATTGCGGTAATGGTGGCGGCAAGCATGGCGTTTCAGCATTGGTGCATGGTATACCCGTCAAAGCATAGCATTGGGACGGCGTCTTCTGCTGGTAAATGAACATTCAAATTTTCGGATTTGTATGCAATATGTGTGTGATTGTAAGCGTTTTAGAGTCTTATACGTAATGTGTTTGATTTTTGATTGATGTAGCGGGCGGAATAGCGCTATGTTATTTTATCGTCTAATTTTCTATAGGGCTCTATTGTCTATTGCTAGGAACGTCTGGCAAAGAAACCCCTAGTTAGAGATCTCCGAGTACAGATGAAGCGGGCTTTTATTGTTAAGATCGTTGTACTAATATTAGGATATATATCAAATAAGTATTTGACTCAAACAGTATAAAATCCTGTCAGATACTCTCAACATGACCTATTGCGAACATCGTACCAGTTACACTTTCTTCTGGTACACCAACGACCCCACCCACTCCCCTTTACACTCAAACGCCCTCTCTATCAATCTAACCCTCTCAAACCCCAATCTCTCAGCAAGTTTCCAGCTCCCGGTATTCCTAGGATCGCATTCGATCTCCAATGTCATCGGACTACCAAGCGTAGGAATAAAAGCCTTCGTCGCCTCCACTGCAAACCCCTTGCCTTGCATTTCAGGCATAAACGAGAACCACAAATCCGTATGAGGCGGGCAAATAGGCTTGCCCTGCGAATCTTCCGGATTAATAAACGCTCCAACACGGCCAATAAACCGGTCTTCCAGCATGACAGCAAGTTCAATGTGCGCTCTTGGATCTACAAAGCTATTCTGTATAATCTGGACGACATCCTTTCGGGCATCTTCGAGAGTTTTCGGCGGCCATGTCTGATACCGAACAACCTCCGGAATAGACTCGAGCGCATGGAAGGCAGGAACGTCTTCCAAGACGAACTCGCGGAGTGTCAACCGATCTGTTTGGAGCGCGATACGGCGGTCTCTCTCGCGACTCGCCGCCTCGATGGCGGCAAGCTCATCTTCACTCACAAACCCTGCTGTCCTGAGGATCTTATGGATGATGTTGTTCTTTGCTTCGACATAGTCTGCGATATCTAGACCGCGAGCCGCGAGCCCGAGCTTCACAGCCCCATATTCTTCTCGAAGTTCTGCATTAACGCGCAGCACATCCCGAAGGCCCAGGTGATTTCTTGTTTGAAATGCTCCCTCAACACAAACGTAAATGTTTCTTTCTGGTGGTTGGTTTGGATCGCAAAGAGCATATCGGTCTTCTACGCCGAGTTCGCCTAGACACGTGAAGTGGCCATTTGAGACGAGCGCATCGATAGCCGTTTGCACATTATCTCGTGTCACGACGACATCCACGTCGATGATGGGTCTAGCAGCCAATTCCGATACTGATGTGCTGCCTATGTGTTCAATGGAGCGAATGTCGACATTGATCAGGAGCTGTTCCAGCTCGGACTTGATCTGCTGGAAATATTCAGGCCATCGCGGATTATACATTTCAACAACCACAGACATGGCGAGAAAAGGGAATTTTGAAGGTCCACAGAGCTGTTTCAGGACAGGGGTTAGCGACCGCTTGTTTGGGATTCTGCGACACTTGAGATCGTATTTCGTATTTCTGGGCGCGGAAATTGGGCGGAAACAGTTGGACCCCACGGTTAAGATATTCAGTGGTTCTAAATCGAAGCGGCAACATAAAGGTTGGATGCGAATACATATGCCGCAATACATTGACAATTCAGTGAGAACTCTGAGTCATAAAGTGGAGTTTGTTCCACATTCCAACGTTGTCATGGCGGCTGTGGCGTTGTTTGCGCCCTTCAGCCGCCCTCTTAAACGTTGCCAATGTTCTTAAACCTACATTCTGGACTCGTTGTATCAAGATCCAGTAAAAGTACAGATAAATCGGTAAATACCAACTCAGCCTCGCGACTTTGCAACTATCAGTAATCTTAAGCCTTGACTTGTCCTTTCTCAACTGCATCCTGAGCTTCTTCTGAGTACCTAGGAGGTGCATCGCCGTATTCAGAAGCGAGAGGAACTGCCGCTTCAGTATCCTCCTCCCCAAGGAGCTCAGCCGCTTGTGCTTTCCTGCGATTGATGTGCCGCCGAACGATAATAACTTTACAAATAATCGAAAAGATGATGATAAATGGCGCATTATGCTGAAGGAAAGAGCCAAGAGTCCAGAGTAGACGATGCATGGCTCTTGACCAGGTACCGAACTTTCCATAATAGTCCCACTCCAACGGATTATATTCAGTTTGGATCATTGCAGTTTTTCCACATGGCATCTTAATGGGCTGTTCCCGGTCCTGTCTTGTGACTAACTGAATGTCTTTAATGACAGTATTCACCTGGTCTTCCACAAATTGTCTTCCAAGTAAGAGCTGGACCATCTTTTGCTCCCCGTTGTTCAACTTGGCACTACCGGGATTGTATGTCGATCGCATATGAATGGCTGTAACGTCGAATTGGAGATATTCCTCCACAGGTGATTCCGTGGCAAGTAGGGTGTGTTCATACTGAAGCTCAAACCTCCCATACTTGGTCCCAACTATCCACGTTGCATCATCAAGCATGTGCATATGCGCCATCTTGGTCATAATCCCGGCGGAAAGGTTGGCATTGGTCTGGTACGCGTATAGCGATAGCGGTAGGGGAGCCATTGGCGCGATGCGTTTTCCATTGAGAAGGAGGGTAGAGTCGATATTACTAATTGTGAAGTTAAGCAACTACTAGTCTGTTAGTATTAATAGGTCTTGTCACCCGGGTGAGCCAACGTACAAGGGAATTGCGTTGAGGGACGCTAGACCATGTCTCAACCAGTTCTCCATACTTGCGGACCCGGAACGGGCAGCCTACGCATCCGAGCTTCACAATATAGCTCTTGTTTGCTTCCACGACGGTGATATCCGGGGCCAGGGCTGGAAGCGGCTTCCCATGAGTCTGATACCAGGCGGCGGTCTTGTCCGGGAGGTAGCTCCAGCTGCAGTCCCTCCCGTTTTGGGATCCCATCATTGCATTGTGGCGCGCTGCGGAAGCGGCAGCAACGAGGCCGAAGACCACAACAGAACGCATTGCAAATCGATAATAGATCAGAATATAGGAAAACAAACAGTGAACAGAGACTACCTAGGTAGATGATGTTGAGGAGAGGGGAATGATCGAACGACTCTATCGATAGGCCCACACGGCTCGCTGAGTCGCCGACCCCCTAGGCCTGACAATCTTAGCATGCAGAGCCCTGCTACCACTATCCCCTGTTGAGGCTTAGCCGCATTCTATTCCGGGATGCATAGGGTCCATATCGCTGGGGGTTGTCAGCTTTTGCTTGCCAGAAACAGACGTAGCCAGCACACCATCCATCATCCAATCTCCTATACGCGCGAGAGTCCAGTCTGAACCGGTCTAGTTTCCAGGACGTCGCGATTTTGCTCGGACGGCTTATGCAGCATTTCCGATTTTCGGGTATGCTGTAACATGAGGTTATGCTGTTTTGAAAATGGGCCATGAAGCTTCTTGAAGCCAAGTTTAGTCCAGGGTAAATCTGATCCTTGATGATTGGGCACAAGATCGTAGGGCTCTATCTTTCACAGCCCCCACAATCATTTCGTGATCCCCGTAAGGCTGAGCACTTAGAATTGGCTCCAAGATCTCCGCGCATGGCTTAGGAGATTTACTAACGACTAGCAACCTTCAGCTGCATGCTGAGCAGTTGGAACATATGCCTGTGGGCATTAGGACGGCCACAGTCTGAAGCATTTCGTCCTTCATTTGACCAAGCATGTTGCCGTTATTTGTATGATGCGTCGAGGGCGTTCGACGATAGGTTTGTGCAACAGGAGTTGAGCTGGTAGTCGCGTTTTCGTATGACCGGGGGTCAACATGCGGGAATCAGCCCCAAGGAACCCACTACGTCTCAGGATCAGCCGTATCGCAACCAACCTTACGAGCGCCCAGCTCCCAAAACCTAGTGGATGTTAGTGGATGCCTGACGCATGAACATTTCCCCGGTCTTACACAGCAAATACTTAATCTGCCATGAGATCCCACCCGTGAGTTGAGTGTTTTCTGAACTCGGCACTTTCTGTCAGTGTCGCTTTCCCTACAAGCGGTTCTATTTCTCTTTCACCTAGTCGGTACCTTAACGCTTCTCAGATTCCTTCGATCTTTCGCAAGGGCCTTCTTTTTTTCACTCGAATATTTAATCTATCGCTGTACCTAATCCAAGTGATAAACCCCCTACTCGTTCCTTTTTCACCTTCCGATTTTCAAGATGGCTGGTATCCAAGAGCAAGATTGGCACCACAAGGGCAGCCATTGCTGCACTCCTCTCGAAATCTGTAGGTAGTTAGATGGGAGTATGCTAGCGTGTCACTAACATGAACAGGCTGTCTCGTATGGTGGTGCCCATGTATTGCCTATGGACGCACCCATCATCGTATCAAGAATGACAACAATATGCAGGGTTACTCTTGCTGCAATTTGAGTGTACGTGAGCTTGTTTATCGTTGGGGTTGATCGACACGTTAACATGCCGCAGTGCGTTGGCTTCACGGCTCTTGCCTTTTGTGGCCTATCCTGCATTCTCCCTATGATTCAGCGTGGTGACATGCGCGCCAAATACCACCTTAAAGGCAACGGCTGCAAGGATTGCCTTTGCGCATGCTGTTGCCAACCATGTGATATGCTTCAGCAGGAAAAAGAGTCCGAGCATCAGGAGATGGAGAGACAGCGGCTGATTTCCCACCAGCCAGGAAAGGAGAACCCCATGCAATATGGAATCCAACAACCCCAGCCTGCCTACCACTAATTCAATCAATTTACGCGAAGCTATTTGAGTATCTAGGAGTTATTGTGATTGGGACTGGGTCCAGATCCTAGCTGGCTCTTTTGTGAAATTATTAACCTATTACGGAGTACTACACTTTTGATTATGTCTGATCTGAATTAGAGACATGGTGCATATCCAGAAGATACCTATTATTATTTTGAATGTCTTTTTCTCGATGTTGATTAATAATTCATCGGTTATTTACCTCCGTGAAAATTGTGGAGCACAATTATTCAAAGCGCAATATTCCTGTCGTTGGGACATGAGTTCATTTATTGCAGGCGCCAAGGATGTAAGCCCTGCTATCAAACAATCCCACACTCTCCTAAATCGAGGACGACTTAGTTTTGCATCGAGTGTACCAAATCTAAGCCTAGGCAAAATTAAATTGATTTGACGTTTGATTTGGGGTAGCTTTGTGGCATCACGATCTGCAGGGTCTGAAGCGCCACTCGCCTTTCGGGACGCCCATCCCTTGCGCAGCGCGTATTCGCCCCAATGCAATTCTTGCCAAGAGTTAGATCACTTTCCAACCACTCAGAGCAGCGCCTCTTCGTTTCAATTTCACACACAACGATCCTCCTCTGCAAGCCTTAAGCCTTTGACAGCCCCCGATCATGCGTTCTGAGAGTTAGGCCGGAGCTGGCTGCACTCCGACAACCACACTGCTGCCTGGTCAGCAGAACCTGCTCTGGGTCTCATTTATCATTGTTTTCGAGTCTTCTCGCCGAGACTACAAGGCGCCGGAAGCCAGGACGATATATACTCTATATTGGCCAAGCAAAATGGATTCTATCCCCCTTCCATTAGATTCCTACCCAGGAATCGATGTTCCGCTACTTGAAACCTTCCCGTACGATTTCAAAGGCCTAGATGATTTTCCTGTTAGACTAGGGTTTGGTAACTCACCATGGACAACTCTCGAGGAAACGCCTACCAAAGCCGCATCCGTCCTGCAGTCCTGGCTGTATTTCGCACTGCTTTCTGAGTTCCTCCAAAGCCATGTCAATCCAGAAGACCTGTCATGTTACGACCAGAGACAACCCTTCTTCAGAAAAATTACTTTAAAGCCTGTAACATCGCGCTTAGTACACTCGAATCGTAAAGACGAGATCGGTAGACGTTACTCACTTGTTAAGGGTGCCAACCGGTTGCTTCGTAGCATAGAAAGCATTCCTTTGTGTCAGAGCAACACTACTCCAGTTGCTGAAGTCACTTTATCTATCAGGTTGCTCTTGCTCGCGCTATGGCCTTATTCTGGACAGCCAGCATTGTCATTTCGGCCGCACCCGCTAATATCCAAACGTCTAAAGGACAACGGATGGTGTCCCTCTCATATTAGACGCATTGAAAGCTTAAATGATACAGTCACAGGATACTATCTTTCTTGTCTTCGACGGCCGAACCCGCAGGGATTCAGTCATATCCACTGTCCTACGACAAATTGTCAGGCTAGTAGTACAACACTTTCGAAAGATTATGTTAGCCAGCATACACATAAGAATTTGGTATCGTGTTCTTTAGTCCATGTAAGCCAAGACAGCATCCGGGATATCATTCGAGTGGGGGGTATTCCATTGGTTTGGATTGACGAGTCATCGTCAGGAGCTCCTCAGTTGCATGTTCGGTCGGCTACAGCACGTGATAATTATATCGCAATATCGCATGTCTGGTCTGATGGCTTAGGCAATCCTCAATCGAATGCTCTCCCGATGTGCCAGGTTAAAAAACTCGCTAGGTATTTGACCCAGCTACCGCATCCTTCAACTCAGGGCGTCGAAGAAGAATTTCGATCTACGTATAGCTTCGGACCTATATCCATCGACATTGGAAGACTGTCTCTCATTTGTCGATTGTCAGCGCGACCAATACTTTTCTGGATGGACACTCTTTGTATCCCTATATCCACCAACGCCAACGATATCGAAACAAACGAATTGAAGAAGAAAGCTATTAATCAAATGGCTCTGATCTATGGTCGCGCTTCACAAGTTCTCGTACTAGACTCGAGCCTCCAGCAGTCGAGACTTAGTGTGATGAATAACAACGAGCTTCTGGCTAGAATAGCTTTCAGCAATTGGATGGGTCGCTCGTGGACACTACAAGAAGGAGCACTGAGTCCCTTTGTTTACTTCCAATTCGCTGACGGAGCGATCAACCTTCTCGATATTCTACCCAGGTCTTCAAACAAGGTCCCCTCACCTCTCGTTCTCCACCCGGTCAGGTTTCGCCTAGCCGGTGTACATGACGCTTTGGTGTCAATATTGTGGGCATGGAGACATGGCAATGGAATGCGTGCCCCCAATTCATCTCCAGAGCATTTCATTATCTACTGTCAACTGTATTCGTTCTGTATGTCGTCTTTCCATGTAACCGGCCTGGACAGGCCGGAGAACTGGGTACCAAAAGCCAAGAGCTCTCTTAACAATGCGCAATGGGTTCAGGAGCTGGTTGCAGTGTGGAATGCTCTTTCATTTCGGACGACTACAATGGAGGAAGATCTTCCGGCCATTGTTGCGAACCTCCTTGGATTCAGTGCCTCCCAAATACTTTCTCTACCCTCTGAGCAGAGGGTCTCAGCAATACTTGATGTCGGCGACGAAGTACCCGTATCATTACTATACAATCGAGGGGCTAGGCTTAAGCCCACAAGTAATCACTACGGACGTTGGATTCCAACTGCAATCGGCCGATGTCAACAAGAGGAGGCTCCTGTTATGCGTGTCGATGCGAAAAGAAATCTCTTCTTGAATCCGGAAAATATGCTACAAACAGCACAGCCTACACTTATGCTCCTGCGGGCGCAATTGCCTATAACTATATGGAGTCTTCCTGTGACAGCATCCAATGGTGCCCAATACCGTGTTACGGTCCATAGGGGGAGCAATGACGCCCTCGAAACAAGCTCATTTAGTTGGACAGGGTTTCTCATAGCAAAAGGGTTCGATCAAGCTTGCTGCATTCGTTTGAATCTACAAGATGAAAATTATTCCTTCCACGGGTTATACGATTGTCCATGCACTATAGAACTGATTGACACTGATACAAGCATATCCACAGAAGCCGATCAATATCATTTCCAGACTCTTGATAAATGGGAGATTTTGATTTTAGGAGGTGTGCCGTACATGACCTGGCCATATACACTTGTACTTACAACAAATGAGCAGATACCAAAGCGCCTCTCATTCGCAAGTCTCGCGTATCTCACAGAGCACTTCAGTCTATGCTCGACCCTTCAGGAAGCACAAAATGGCTCATCCGCCTCATCGCGATATGGTTCCCTCTTATTCCCCTTCTTATCGTCTCGACTGTACTTCGTATATACATCGCATCGAGCCTCCCTTGGTCCAATCTTTCCTCACTAGGTCGTGCTTCTCTGATTCTATTTGCATTGCAACGCATCCCGAGTCCCTCATCCGTGATACCAACCCCGCAGGTTCTTTTCGTTCTGGACCAGATCTCCACTAAAGAAGGAATGAGGAATATAGACATCGCATACGTTGTTTTGGATACTATTTGGATCATTTATATGTTTGCGGCATTTGTATTAATGGCTCAGCAATGGGTACAATGTCGTTTTGAGCTTACTCTTTCATCGTTGGATCAGGAATCGAAAGACGGATCTAACATTGGAGAGTTCTGGACAAAAGTAAAGAGACGGATGCCGAGATTTCTGGGACAGGCCATGGAGGCGATCGAACGCCATGCATTTGCGAACGATTGAGTGGAATAAGAAGCAGCGAATACATCACAATCTCGGGGTTTTGTCGAATGTTGGGAATCACAAGCCTAAACCGCTTACAAGGACGCATATCATTATATTCCGACCTCTCTAGCATGATACGATTCGACCATCACCAAAACAAACTGTAGCGCCATGACGCTAGTCATTCGTCCAAAGACTGGCAATAGTGGCCTGGCCTCGAGAATGCTCTCTTAGGGTAGCTTATGCGAATTCTCCGTACAATCAACGTCTTTTATATAGACAGTAGCGACTTCGAGAGGTCTTGTGATGCGCATCTGCTCTTGTTACTCTACTAGAAGTGCAAAATACCGAGGTAGCATGAGAGTGGGGCTGATGGAGATTATATTAAAGGTGTGATTGGTTTATTCCGCGATTTTGAAGAGCTCGAAAGGAGAAGTCGGCGTATAGGCGTTCGATCTAATCTTATTATTGCGAATCTGTTGAAGTAATATAATACACCCCGGTTTGACAGATTTGGATTCATAATTCATGTGCTCTCATTCTTGCACGAAAGACCTATATTAGTTCTTGGAATCGTTTGCTCGAGACTACTCGTAAATGTACTAACGGCCGGCGACATTTGGAGTCGCGTGCATTAGAACGCCGTTCTGTAGCGCGGTTCTGTGGTGCGTAGCCCACGACGGAGAGAATTTGAACGCATCTTCCATATTTCCGAAAATCCTGCCAATAGTGATGCGCAAATATTCTTGAGCGGTTTTCAAAGCAGTCTGGGACAAGTGACAGATTAGGAGCGAGGTCTTGAGTAAGGAAGCAAATTGCATTGCCGAGGGCCTAGTAATTGTCGTGTTGAGCTATGAGGGCGTGAAAATAAGCTTTGTGAGTACACGTAACTCGTCTTCGGACAATAGTGGTAATAAGATTGACACGAGAAGGTTGTCTTGAGAGAACTGCATCTGTAGCGGCTGGGCTCGACTAGTTGTTGTGTCCAAGGTGCGCCCAGCACCGTGTGAGGGAGATGTCACAGGCCTTTATCTCTTGGTTCCGAGGATTTAGCGCTACTCCAGATAACGTCGTATCCTTGTGAGCGCATTAAGGGCGATGTGGATATTGGAGGCGGTTCCTGGCAGTTCCTGGCGGCGTATGTGGCTGAAGAACGAAAGCCTCTTATCAAGTAATTCCCAACCTATCATAGATTGTGAACGGCCCGCTTAAAACCACGTTCAAAATGCCCCAACATCCGACCCCAAGACTCAGGATCCCCAAGAGTGCAGTGGTTGTCGCCAATTCATCTACAATCATCGTTGATAATTCCGACACCTTTCATTAGGTTAGATAGACGCTGGTAGGCTCAGCTCGTGATATCGGGATATCTGGCGAGGCTGAGGTATGCAAGCTTCAGCCCTTGTCGACGTATCTGCACAATCTATGCATGAGATATCGACAAGGCCCTGGCTCCTACCGAAAATGTCAACAAGACACCAATTTAAGCCTCGCCCTGAATATTGAGTCTTACCCGCGGTTCTGGGCCCGAGTATGGCATGATGATTTGGCGGTTTATTGAATCGCACCGTATTCTCGCAACATCGCTCAGGTTTTTACGAACGACTTTTCTCTTATTTCCTGACAGTCAATGATGACATCTCCATTTGTCGTTTCAACCTTCAGGAACATGCTTGCCGCTTGACGATTGTCTCTTAGGAGGCTTGTATTGCATTTCTTAGTCGTTTACTCCCTGATCCTCGCACAGCTCTCTCTCTTCTCGTAGCCAGCTCCTTGGGCGGCATCCACAGTTTGATCAACTTTCATTCTCTTTTGATACCCCTGAAGGCCCCCGGGCCCCCTAGAGCACTGCATCCCTTGTTCTATCTTACTCTAATAACGCCTGAACCGCCCACGATGATCTGGAGGAGCGCGCCTCTTGCATTGATCCTTCTCGCGTGCCGCGAGTATGTGGTTGGGGCACAGCAGACTTGGCCTGCCTCAATTGATGAGTTGGAGGACATCATGCTGCTCAACACCGGGTATCGAGCACGTGGCTTCGCAGATGCAGTAACCCCATGCTCCAAAGGAGTAGCACCTGGACGGAGGGCAGCGGCTGAATGGATCCTTACTGCCTTCCACGATGTGTCGACCGGGAATGTGTTTACTGGGGTGGGAGGGCTGGATGCGTCTATCGTCTTCGAAGCGGTAGGCGCTGAGAACGTCGGCCCTGCTTTTACCCAAACGCTTACCAACTTCGCACCTTTCCTATCCAGTCGATCTTCGATGGCAGATCTTATCGCCATGGGAGTCTATACTGCAGTTCGATCCTGCGGTGGACCTATTATTCCCATTAGAGCAGGACGAAGAGATGCCACCAGCGGAGGCGGCACAGGAGTTCCCCAGCCGCAGAACTCTTTGGGTACCTTCAGGAACCAGTTTACCCGATTTGGCTTCGGGACCGATGCCGAAATGATACAATTGGTTGCTTGTGGACATACAGTCGGGGGTGTACATGGAGAAAGCCACCCGCTCATCGTCCCGCCAGGTTCTGCCCCGAATGATGTCGTCAGTTTGGATAGTACGCCTGATGTATTCGATAACAAGATTGTCACGGAATGGCTAGACTGGAATACCACAGATCCTATGGTCGTCGGACCTTCCATTCAGAACACTCGCGACTCGGATAAAAGAGTCTTCATCGCGGATGGAAATGTAACGATGAATGCCTTACGTTCCCCAGAGACATTTCGAACAGTCTGCCAGCAAGTCCTACAGAAGATGATTGATGTAGTGCCCTCTGGCGTGGTTCTCACTGCTGCTATCCAACCGTATGAGGTCAAGCCATACGACGTACAGCTTACCCTGCTCGGGGGTGGGTTATTGATATCATTTTCGGGGGATATTCGCATACGTACAACCAATCGTCCGAGTGCTTCGATTGCGAATGTTCAACTTGTCTACAAGGATCGAACCGGCACGTCGGTGTCTACTCCAATTGGTACCTTTCATTCTGGTGAGGCTCAAGGCTTCGATGATACATTCACTTTCTACGGATTCTCAGAAATATTACCCACTGACACATCTATCTCCTCATTTAATGTGGTAATTTATTCTACTAGCGGTAGCTATGAAGTGCTGGACAACAATGGTGACGGCTTCGTAGTCGATGATAGCATACTCTATCAAGAACCACAAAGCTGTTTGGATGCGTCCGGAATGCTTACAGTAGTTGCGGCAGTGCGCAATGGCATCAGCGCGTCCCCGAGCCTAAAGGTGGTTGTGAAGAACCCCCGCAGTAGCCCAGTTGTTGTTTCAGCCTTATCAACTGCAACTGCTGCCATGGCCACTCAGTCTGCTATTGGAGCTTACCAACTTTACTCTGCGGCTTATACATTCTCAAGTTCACAGGACCCTCAAGACTCCAGTTTTGGCGTCTTTGCCGGTAGCGCGTCTGATGACTTTAAAAAGGTCACTGCGCTACATACGGCATGCACTCCTCTAGGTACAACTGCACCTAGTCCAACTTCCTCGTTGACCATCATATCTACAAGTTCAACGACTCCCACCCCGACACCCTCTGGGTTTGTACATCAGGGATGTTATTTCGACGCTCTTGTTCCTCGCGCTCTATCAGGGCCTTCCACCACCGATGAGCAAATGACCGTTGCAAAATGCACAACATTCTGCTCATCGCATCAATATTTTGGTCTCGAGTACGGCCAAGAATGCTATTGCGGCAACACACTGGACTCTTCAAGCTACCTTGTGAGTTCTACTGAATGCAATATGGCATGCAGTGGCGATCCGAGTGAAATGTGTGGAGCAGCTAGCCGCATGAATCTGTACAAAAACAGCAGCCGGTCCACTCCCATCAGCCCACAAATCGATGGTTATAACAACCTCGGCTGCTACAACGAACCATCTTCAGTGCGAGCATTATCGGACAAAGAAACGTCAAGCTCCACAATGACTGTCGAAAGCTGCGCCTCCTTCTGCAGCGGTGCTACGTATTTCGGCGTCGAATACGGTAGCGAATGCTACTGCGGCTCAACCCTCAACACCGACAGCACAAAGCAGCCAGATGCAGATTGCTCAATGGTATGCTCAGGAAACGGCAGCGAGCTCTGCGGCGGCCCATACCGCCTCAACATCTACCAAAAGAACTCCACCAGTGCACCAACCGGGCCTCTAGTCCCAGGCTATACCTACCAAGGCTGTCTCACCGACAACGTCTTCGCCCGCACCCTATCCTCCAAATCATCCTCCACAGACACAAACACGCACACCACCTGCGCGTCTTTCTGCACGGGCTACTTATACTTTGGCGTCGAGTACGGCCGCGAATGTTACTGCGGGGACGCCCTCGCAAACAACCCATCAACAGTGCCGGACTCCGACTGCGACGTTCCTTGCTCCGGAAACGCGAGCTTGATATGCGGCGCGGGCAATCGGTTGAATGTGTGGAAGAGTGATACGATTACTACTCCGCCTTCTACGCCGAGTATCACGGGGTACACGTATGAGGGGTGTTATACCGATTCTGTCGTCAACCGGACTCTTACTTCTGGGTTCTATTACGATTCTGCGATGACGAATGCTATGTGTAAGGATTTGTGCGATGGAGCGACGTTGTTTGGGACGGAGTATGGCTCGGAGTGCTATTGTGGGGAGGCGTTGGGGAATTCGACGCAACAGGTAGCAGAGAGTCAGTGTAGCTTCGTGTGCTCGGGGAGCGACACTGAGTACTGTGGTGCTGGCGAGAGATTGACGTTGTGGCGGAAGGATCCTTGAAGATGAATTTGTTACGGGAAATTTAATTTCGTGGTTGGAAAAAAGTTGAAAGGCGTATTGCATGTCAGAACGGACCAGAAGTGAATGTTTAGTTTAATGTCGAGGTCAAGTTTGCATATACGAAAGCATAGTAATTATAATGCGGGTTTACTAGAAGGAAAAACTAAGTTTTCGAACCTGGTCATCTGTCGCTACTTACAATCACCCTTCTACTATCTCTAGCATGGATTCACAGCCTGTTAATACTGCGTTTTCTCAAAGTAAACAGTATGTATGAACCAAGAATCTCATATTCAGCTAATTTTAGCCGTATATCCAGAAATATTGTACGTTATAACAATACACGAAACCGACTTCGGACAATAATACAGAGGTAAATTTGAAAATGTAGAATGACTGTCGGACTGTTGCCGGGAGCTGGTGAATTTGTCAGCATAGATAAGATAGGAGAGGATAATGAAAAGCTTTATTTCAGATCTTAAAGGATTCTTGTTCGACATATGATACAGGAATATACACGTCCGGAGGATTCACGATGAATCTACAAGCAGATCTATAAGCTAATCTCGCCCCTCCACGTTCCCTCAGTCAAACCCAAAGTTTCAATACAATGCTGCCATCTCGGCCCGCCTCTCTCTTTCCTTCTCAAATATTGCAGCAACTTCTGCCTCCTGTGCACCAATAGTCTTAAGTTTCTCTTATTGTGTTTATCCCCCTTGCCTCTCGTTTGCAGGAAGTCTGCCAGAGTCTTGATCTTGGCAGTTAGAATGGCGATCTGGACTTCTGATGATCCTGTATCAGGACCAATGCGCTTAGTGGTCGCCGCTTCATTAGTAGCAGGCCGTATAGGATGGGGCTCATTCGACTTGAGAGAGGGGAGAGGGGGGGCACGGGGAGGAAGAATCTTGTCGGTATTGTGTCGACCGAAGGCGTTGACGCAGCGGGTGATGTTCACGCGCATGCGGTCTTTTGAAGACCCATTTTGGAGCGCAGTGATTCGAGAGATGGCGATCGAGGCGCGTTTATGGTCTTTTTCGAGTTCTTCAATTGATATGCCTTCTACGCTCGTTGCAGGAGCATTTTCTTGCGGATAATATTGGGGCGCGTAGCCGGTACTCTTGGTAGTTGTTCGGGGGACGGCGAGATCCTTGGAGGTTTTGAGAGAGGCTTCGATGTCAGCGGGCTTGAGCGCGTAGTTTAGATGGATTTCATCTTTAGGCAGCTTCCCGTTGGGGGTTTGTTTAAGAGGGAGGCCGGTGTCAAATGACTCAACAAAGGGAGTGCTGATGCCACGGACCGGGTCACCCAGGGCCTCGACGCGCTGTTGTTCAAGCTCGGCACGGCGAGAGATGTTGGCAGACTTCTTGCGGTTGCGCTGGGCAATAATGTAGGGGTCATGAGATATCTTCTTCTTTGGCCGGACGGTGTCTTTGGCCTGATGAATTGACGAAGAGGAGAAGGGTCGCAAAGGGAGGGTGAAGGCTGAAGGAGAGGAGGCTTCTATTATGTTAGTCACTGTATAATGCAACTGCAGGAGAGTATTCCTACGTCTTGATGCCCGAAGGCAGTTCAATATAGGTATTCGCGGCGGCATTGGGAGCCCTGGACGATGCAATGCGCCGACAAGGTCTCTCATCACAGCCTCACGCCAAAAGTTTCATTGCGGAGTTTTTCCGACACCTCCGGCGCCTTACCATATCGGAACAGTTAATCCGACTTTTCGCGAGCCGCACCACTATTTTCGACCCCTCCGCAATCTCTTTCCCTCAACATCGCGACAACGCCCATATACTCTCTAGCCTGACGCCGTCTTCTCTCGCCAATCCTTACAAGATGGCCCCAAGCAACCTCCCGGCGGTTTTCAACCCGACCCAGTCGGACATTGAGATGCTACTTGCCGCGCAATGCCACCTTGGCAGCAAGAACCTCCAGGTGCACATGGAGCCCTATCTGTGGAAGACTAGGCCCGACGGTGTCAATGTTATCAACATTGGCAAGACCTGGGAGAAGATTGTCCTTGCCGCTAGGATCATCGTCGCTATCGACAACCCGGCTGATAGTACGACTCCAACCTGACTTCCAGCTCGAATTGAGATCAAAGTTTTGAGCTTTGGACCTTCTAGACCTTTGGCTAACGAGTATATGTAGTTTGCGTTATCTCCGCTCGTCCCTATGGCCAGCGTGCTGTCCTCAAGTTCGCCGCCCATACTGGTGCCGTCGCTATTGCTGGTCGTTTCACCCCCGGTAACTTCACCAACTACATCACCCGCTCGTTCAAGGAACCCCGCTTGATTATTGTTACCGACCCTCGTACCGACGCCCAGGCTATCAAGGAGGCTTCCTACGTCAACATCCCTGTCATTGTAAGAAATATGCCGTGCAGTAGATAGATTGTGCACACAACTCTGAAGAACTAGTGCTAATGCGCGATTAGGCCCTCTGCGACACCGACTCCCCCACCGAGTACGTCGACGTTGCTATTCCCACCAACAACAAGGGTCGCCACGCCATTGGTCTCATCTGGTGGATGTTGGCTCGTGAGGTCCTACGCCTTCGTGGCACGCTTGCCTCGCGTGAGACCGAGTGGGACGTCATGACTGACTTGTACTTCTACCGCGACCCTGAGGCTGAAGAGAACAAGGATACTGCTGGTGTTGAGGAGGCCAAGGTTCCTGGCGCTGACGAGGTCGGTCCCGGCCCCGTCGAGTCTGGCTTCACCAATGAGTGGGAAGTCTCTGGTGCCACCGCTGGTGCATTCGCTGCTGCTAGCGGAACCGCTGCTGGTGCTTCCTGGGATGCTGATGGTGGTGACTGGGCAGCTAGCACGGCTCAGGAGGGTGGTGAGGGGTGGGGTGCTACTGAGCAGCAGAGCGGCCCCGTCCAATGGTAGACAATGTTTCCCTCCGCCTCCCTTTTCTTCACTGCTTCTTCTCCCCTTGACCCTGTCTTCTAATCTGCTTCACAACACTCTATCCCTAGGAGCTTGGGCCGGAAAAGGTGTTTGCAGATGGTCATGGTTATCTGAAGGAATAAAAATATGTTCAATGTTCAGGAGGGAATGCTAATTTTGAAGGAAATGCGTCGATGCTATGCGCTTATGAGGGAAAGATACTCGGACTCATCTGCGAGGTATGAGGGAAAGCCCTGTGCTAGCGATGCGGGTTGTACTTGAGTGGCACCCATTCCTTCAATTGAGCTTTTACTTCACTGCGTACGTGTGCTTGTGTGGCTTCAAAAACGTTCAAACTTGACGTATCCCCCATAACTCTATAGATGGGACTCGAATCCAAATTCTTCAGTGCAGTAAATACCTGAACATGATACATATATAAGAACAAGTCATTGTACAAGTCGTCGACAGGCTTTGTTCATCATTCCTCCTCGCTCTCCTCGCTACTTTCCCCCGCAAGTCCCTGCATCATCTCCTTGTACAAAATATCGTCCTCATCCTCCTCCGCAGCCACCAGTCCCCCAACACTCATCTTCCGAGCCGGCGGTCCAATATCCATAGGCTCCACATCTCTATCCTCCTCCCCGCCCCCATTAGCCCAGCTACCCTGGCCCTCATCATCTTCCTCTCCATCCGCATCCTCATCATCACTCCCACCGCCCACATTCCCAAAATCAATTACCCCTTCATCTTCCTGCACCCTGTTTCTCTGAGGCGTGAGAGTATGCGGATTCGGAGATCCCTCCACGCTATTCGCTGCGCTGGCAAAACTTATAGGACCGGCGGACGGCGAGCGGCCGCCCAGGCCGAGCGTCTGACCGAGGCCTAGGCTCGCGAGGGCAGAGTGCCGGGGCTTGGGACGTGCGTCCGGGACCTCAATTTCAAGGCCTCCGCCTCCGATGTCTTCTTCTGGTTCGGAGACATTGTCTTCTTCGCGGGAGCCGTCTTCCAAGTCGGGGTGGTGGTGGCGGGGAGAGGGGCTGCGGGCGGGTGGTGACGAGGCGAGGGAGGCTGCATCGGCGTCGGAGGAGCTGTCTTCGATAATCTCTGCGGATTTGATTCTTGACGATGGGGCAGGTGCTGCTTTCTTCCTCGCTGTCGCAGATGAGGCGTCTGTCTTTGCGGTGGCGCGGCGCTCGAGGCGGACGGTCGGTGCGGGGGTCTTCTTCGTCGTCGTGGCGGTACGGGGTTTGGAGACAAGGGGATCTGCTTCGGGGGACTTGCGCTTTCGGGGCTTGGGCGCTGCGGCTTTGGGTTGCGGTTTTAGGGCGGTGGTAGTGGTAGGCTTGCGGGCGGGGAGGAGAGGTGTGTTGAGGGCGGAGCCGGTGCCTGTGCGGTAGTCTGGCGAACTAGGGGTTGCGTACTCGGACTCGTCGCCCCTCTTCTCACCATCTTTTCTTAAGAAGTGCCGGAAGTCGTACGGGTTGTTTGGGTCCGGGTCGTCGTTCTCGTTGTCCTGGGCACCGGTCTCGTCGAACAGGTCGTCTACTCCTACGGTAGCGTCTTGTGCCTCAGATTTCTTCTTCTTGGGGTATATTTTGGTGTGCGTGGTAGATATGTCGGCGCGGTTTTTGGTGGAGATGTTGAAGGTGTAAGTCGATGTCAAGGGCTCGAGTGTGGCCTTCTGAGTCGCGGCGTCGAATATTAGGACGTAGGATTTCTTGGGCTCCGTCCTTTGTCCTGTAAATGTGAACACATCGCCCGCTTTGCTACCGTCCCTATCTTCTAATTTCAGGGCATAGCGATCGCCCGAGCCTGCCGTCAGCGTGGCATTTCGGGCTGCGGTTGTCTGAGCAGGCTTGTGGTTGTCTAGTTGGTGGTATTAGAAGGTTACGTGGAGTAGTAGTTGAAGCGGATATGTACACTTTACGCTGGTGTACGCTCCTATAGACACATCGTTCTTCGCTATCCGGTCGCTGATGTGGAGGCTGAAATGTGCCTTCTTGTGCGGATCCAGGGTTCGAGGTGAGCGTCCCTCGAGCATTGGAGACGCCATGGCTCCGATCAACTAACTTCTCCAGTCTCGATACTGGCTCGCTATCGAGCCCTACAAAACGGTGAAGGAGCAATGACAAGTCCAAGAGGGAGACGCTGCGGGTGCGTGAAGGAGAGGAGTGGAGGCCGGCGATTGTCAGCTATTTGGCGGCTTTGTTCGCGAGGCGTGGGCGTGGGCGGACATGTTTGGGGCTCATGGGCTCAGGCCAGATCCCGATGATCCGGGCCGATTGCCGGTTAGCTGATGTCTCACATTTTTGGCGGGTCTACCCGTCCGCTATCGCTGCATCGGAGCGCTCCCCACATGACTATATATAGTTGACCTTCCTAAATCTGTTCAATTATTTGAATACCGGGTCAACAAGATGCAAATAGATCGTGGTCGACAATTGAATGCCTAGAATTGACCCAACCAACCCTAAACCACCGAGATATTTTAACTCGCTCCTATAGCTTCGCACTTGGCACTACTCAAATCGGCGTTCAACCCACTTGATGGATTGCTTCAATAACGGCAAGGGTTATGTAAGCGTCAAGCCGGCTTGTCGCCGTCCGTACTGTCCAAGTGTGCTTGCTGAAGAGATCAAGTCCGCTAATCTATCCTTGTTGAATTCCACCAGCTGCTCTCCTCCCGTCTCTTCTATAATTTATTTCTTCTTGAATCCAGTGAACTATTCTCCCTGATTTTGACGACCCCGCGTGAACTCACCTTGAGCGACTTTCTGTCGGCCATAATTCCTCTCAAGGTATTCCATCAAGCCATCTTTCGATACTTTTGTGCATCTCGGCGTCTATTTGCAATCTTTCGGATAGTAGATCAGGAATCTCCTCGAGAGATTTCATTCGTCCGAAAATAGCTTAGGCTTCACCGCCGTTATCTACAAGCTAATGCTCCTCAGTTGCTAAGCTAAGCTATGCATGGTGGCCGAAAATAGCTGAACTGCCACGGCGTAATCCTTCCAATTGTATTTGAGAGCTTCATCTTTAACTTGCTCTTCGAATAGCTTGAAATTAGCCGTATCCACTGATTCACTCATGCGAATTTTCTATCTTCTTCGTCGATTTATTCTACAGTTGTGGGCGATTCTTCCAATTCTCTACGAATTAGTTCCTTTTCGCTAGGCATATATAGGGCGATATTAATGCCACCAAGGTGAAAATGTTCCTTTTCACCTATTCGACGTCGTCAAAGGCTTTAAAGACTCACATGCCATCCAGTTCCTTCAGCAGATTTACGTTTCTCAACTTCTGCCTTAACAATACTTATTTTCACCACGAGAGGAAACGATAGCATTGGCATGTTTCGGCATCGGCACTTTACATGCTCCTTGGCTTGCTTTAGGGACAACCTATGGTGCACCGCTTCGTATATTTCTTGTACGAAGCTGCAAATGAGTGCATAGAGCCCTCTAGCTCCCCAACAATAGCAGGGTAATTCTCAATCCCATGAGGTCGGGAAGGCTTACTAGAGCATCAATTAGGTGGTATGATCACCTTCTCGCATACGCAAGTTAATGCGATGCTTAAGGTGTTTAATAAGATCAAAGACGTCACAGACCGGAAGATGAGAATAATGCAGGTACCGTACGTGACAGGAAGGACTCGGCATTTCAGCTTTGTTAAGAAAACTATTGATAAAAAATCCGAATAAATGGAAATTATAACTGCTATCTTTTCCTTCGCGCCAATATTTTGGAGGCTAGAATGTGTCAGTGAGCTGATAAGGTTCCTCTAACACCCACTGTCGGCCAAATTGGAAATATTGATAAATGGTATAGCCCGGTTTGCAACCCCGATAATCATGCAGATATTCCTGACCTACAATTATAACTCTTCTGACAGTGAGCATGATTCCTAAGAATCTTCCTCAATACACGCTCTCATTCATTCCCTCTTGCTCCTTACCATCCCACGTCTCTTCCATTATCGTCATATCCCAAATTTGTGAGACTTCTGGAACCCTTTTCGTTACAGAGTCAGAGAAGAGTGACTCCGTAAAGGAGCTTCATCGTCCGTCAAAACGTCAAGGAATATGATTCGCAATTCGCTAGGACTCCGAAGTCGGAGAAGGATGTAGGAAAAAGCGGAAGACAATGACAGTGGCTCGTAACCTGTGCTCTGAAGATTATATAGTATATGAAGGAAGATACGAACTAATTGGACCGAAGCTTCTTATCAGCTGAATGCTTATGACATGTTGACATCGTGAAGCGCTCCATTTGAACATGCTGAGTCAATTCCTAGGCGGGAACGGCCAGCTAGTAGACACGCCTATAGAGATACCATGAAAATATGTGATTAGAGTTTTTTCCGAAAGAGATATCTCGTATCTTCGCGTCTGTTCCGCGTGTACGGGTCTCAATATATAAAATCGGCACTATCCTCATGCGGGGCGTACGCGGTAACATCCCGTAGTAACAACACTGGACGGAACGTCGCAATCCTCAATATTAGTGGATAGGAGCCCCCTTCCACCCGGACAAGTGGAGTATTTCCCATTAGTGACTGCTTCATGGTCGCGATGATAGTCGGTCTAGAAGAAGACCTAGAAGCCGAAATCGCTGCCGCAGTTGCTCGCCTAGCGTGCTAGGACTCGTGTAAGCGCATTATTCATATCGATCTTGTGGTATGTTCCGCTCTTATATTAGGCTCACCTCCCGCTTCCGGGTGTCGGGAGGATTTAGGTGTGCGTAAATAGAGAGATGGTTTAGCCTATTATATTACCTATACACTCGCGTCATCGCCCTCCAATATTGTTACTATTGATGGCGAGTGTGCTAAGGATTCAAGTTATGAGCGCCATGCGTGGCGCAATCTAGAGACTCACTATCTAGTAACTAGAAGGGGCCTAGGTAGTCTAAACATGGTATTGGGACGAGCCATGGTTAATGATTTGGCGCCGAGCATCGTGTGCATAACTTTGTTTAGAAAGCTGTGGGACTCCATGAGCAATATGTGATAATCTCGTCTTGACAGTATTCATAAAGCATTCCAAAGCCACGGGACTGGAAAGGCGTGGCTGTATCGGGAAGCCCGATGCTGGGAGATGGGAGAGATAGATATATTGGGGTATTAATGGCAAGGAGGTTCAACTCGAAATCAACCCAGCATTTTAGTATTCTAGTTTCCCTTAAGACATTCGAATCATAGAAGCATCTGGTCACCAAACTCCAACCAGAACTATGCAACTTCCACGAACTCTCTTCACCTTGCTCACGGTCGCGACCGCAACCTCTGCTATCATTATCGATCCGCGTTCAGACCCAGGAGGTCCCTGCGAGCAAAAGAGCGATTGTTACGGCGGCGCGCTCTGCTGCAACAAGATATGCACACTTGGAAGCTGTGTACCGGGCTCGGTCCCAAACGTCGGAGCACCATGCATGGACTACTACAATTGCTTTGGAGGTGCGATATGCTGTAGCGGAAAATGCCAGGTGGGGAGTTGTAGAATGGACGGAACATGTGATGCAGATAATGATTGTTATGGATGGTGTCACAACAGTGCGAGTCGGAAGTGCTGCATTTCATGGGGGCAAGTAGAAGGAAAGTGTAGCTGTGTCGGCTACTGTTAGTGAACCTACAGGGGCTCGTTTTACTGACAAATGATAACACTTTTGCACTATGGATAGCTGGTTGGCACCGTGATGAAATTGGATTAGTCATATGCTCTAATAAAATCATTGATTTCAAAGCTATTGGTGAATGTGTGATAATAGTATCCAGAATGAGGAAGAGGAATGATTGATATAGCCGCGAACTAATGTCATATAGTTTGGATTCAGATATTGTGAACTCGCCTCTATTAATGCCCCCTTGGTCTAGGTCGAATTTTGCAGAGGCTTTCCAGTTTCAAACAGTTCTTTGGCCAACCCATATTGTAAGGGCCCATTGAGCGGTGGACAGTGCACAGATTCGGTAAATCCGTCTCCACAAATTCCGTTTAACGTTTTCCACACGTCGATCTTGATTAGATGATGCAGCTCAGACGCTGAGCCAAATCGACATCGAAAGTCGACGAAGCAGTGCGAGCAATGCCGCGTGCATTCCGGGATTGGATCGGGCAGCCAATGACTTACAGAAGAGTCCGTGGGGTAAGTGGGGTCAGTAGTGTCGCGATACTGTAGTTTGGAGGCATAGACGTGTGGGCAGAGGTAGAGGCCGCGTAGGACAGCATAGCGCTCCGACACCAGCAGTGTACTCCACGGTTTCGGAAGCTCGATAACATATTGTACGTGGGAGGCAAGTGGAAATTTGATCACCTGGGCGTTTCGCGCTCGCTTTTCCCGAACTCTGGCTCTATAGTTCAGAAGCAGGCCTTGCTCAACATTCGGAAAGCCTATATCTGCCATTGCTCTCAACTCATGAGTTGCCCACGGCTTGCGATATGTTCCTGAGCATTCTAACAAAGATGCGCATATTCCTGTGCTCTTTCCATGGACATAATAATCTTGCAATTTCTGTGCTAGGAAGGAGGAAACTCCATGGATAGTGGCTGGTAAGTTTCTGTCTGTGTGGTGATTTTTGAGTAATGGCCAAGCGCATGCAGAGTTGTACGGACGAATGACTCCGCATTCATTACAACTTGCATACGCTGGCATATCCCTAGCGAGTGCTGAGATGAGGGAACTCCAAGTAGACCATGATTCACTATCATTCCAGGGTTTAGGCCAAGATTTTGTTCCTAACTTATCGCAAAGACTGCGCGACGCAAAGGCCAGTGCGGCTTCGGAGTTGCGGGGGAGATACTGCGTGATCTGCAAGAGCAATTCGGCTGGTAGAAGCTCTAGTTGACTCTGGATGCGATTTTGAGTTCGATTTGCGTCTGGTCTAATTGTCGTTGCATGAGACTTCTGACACTGTTCACAAAACCACTGTTCAGGAACGTCCCTAGGGCCCTTCGAGGAGCCGAATATTTTCGCATGAAACTCGCATCGACCTGACCCGAGACACGGAAGAAGGTCTGGCAAGAACAAGCTGCGGTTAGACATCTATGCTATAGGGCAGTTGCTAAGACCAGAAGGGGCTCTCATTTAGGCTTGAAGCAGAGAGGACTGCTGCTAATTATACGTGCCGTTCTCAGGAAATCCCTCAGCGTTTCCGCAACGTATGGGCAGGAGATTTGCGGTCTCGAAAAACTTTGATGATGTAGTCCTCTTGGAGTTATATGATTGATGAATGTAGTGGTGGGCTGCTTGTTGTGTAAGAATGTAGGAGCAAAGACTGGAGTGGTCACGGCTTTGAGTTTGAGTGGCAATCGCAACCAAGGCGACTCGGTTCTTGGCGTACTCCATTTTCCTCGCAACTTGCCACATCCATATTTCACTCACAATCTTCACTGGCGTAGAGACATCTTCGACTTTGACTACTCTGGAGAGAGTAATGTTTGAACGACTTTTTCAACTTGGTTTTGCATCGTTCGATTTCTACTTCCTCCTACCTTCAATCGAAATTGCTAACGAGTTCAAACGCCACCAAATGAAACAAATCAGCTTGAAACATAGCCTTGCGTGCTAACCCATTACTCCACAATCCACATGTTTTTCAATGATTCGCACTAAAATTCTTATCGAGTGCTCATTCAAGTAAAGCCTTATACCCGTGCTCCCCTTCTTAAATTTCCGACCATGATCCCGCGCACTAGATCGTCAGCATCTGTTTCGCATCGCATAAAAGTCACTAGAAAAGCACCTATTTCTTGGACAAGTACTGCCTTTAGGAGCATATTGATGACTATCATAGAGCAAAAGTGTACGGGATGTCCGCTGACGTATGGCTAGGTTGTAACCTGATTTTGAAACTCAAGGGTATGTATATATAGGTAGAAAGGAGGTACAGTATTTAGATTCTCCAACGCACCTCCTAGTGGTTGACATTCTTTAGATTCGTTTTCAGGGTTTGATACGTTCTTTCACTCAGTTTAGCCTTGACGGCGTCCATTCATTCATTTCAATCGTTCGATTAAACACTAGCAGCTTAGTCTGCTTATTCAACAGCGTACCAATTTTCAATTCAGTTGAGTTGACATTAGTATTTCCACATGCTTCAAACCGCTCTCCTTTCCCTCACCCTCGCGGGTTCAACTCTCGCTCACATAGCGGCCTGGGCCCCGGGGATGTACTGTCGTGGTGGTTCAGATCCAAATATCGACAACCAGAATACCAACGATGCCGTAAACCCACTCTACAACCTTACAAAGGAAGATTGGTGGTTTCAACACGATCGAGGCTGCGATATCGTGCCACCAAGGGCTGGCGAGTTTCTCGAAGTGCCTGCCAATGGCAACTTTACTGTTGAACTGGCGCACAATCGCGCTTCAACTACGCTGAGTTATGATGGTCGATTCGTCACTGCTTGGCCAGATGGCGGTGATCACCCGGAGAACTGGAATGGGTGGAATACGGAGGGAACGCCGGCAGTATGCTTAAAAGATGACGGCGCGATGCATGCCTACAATGAGTCCTCGGCTGCCGGCACTGCATTCGCAATAAGCTACAATTCGGATATTGAGGACGTGACGATGGAGAACTTGGTGGTGTTTACCACATTGTATCATACTCCGTGGAAGCGATTGGCAACATATCAGGTACCAAACTTGCCTCAATGTCCAGAAGACGGCTGTCACTGTGCTTGGCTTTGGGTTCCAAGTGGATGTGGAGAGCCAAACATGTAAGTTTTCTAGCCTATTTGATTCGAAACCCTTGTTACTGCCAGTTAGATCTAATAGTAACCGACCCGAGCAGGTACATGCAAGGCTTCAAATGCAAGGTTACTGGCGCCACTTCCACCTCCCCACTTTCAAAAGCTCAGGTGCCAGCCTTTTGCGAAGATGACCAGTCAAAATGTGTCAAAGGGGCCAAGCAGATGCTCGCGTGGCACCAGAAGACGGGTAATAACATTGAGACTAAGCCAGGAGTTACCCCCAACTACAATCAGAAGTGTGGATGGGCCGAAGGCGCGCAGACCGATATCTTTGAGAGCGCTGCCTTACCGACTTCGATCATCCCTCCTTCGAACGGGACATCTCAGCCTGTGACCTCGACATCAAGTGCCGTGGTATCCGTGATGCCAGTAGATGCGACTATAATAACGTCGCTGTTGCACGGCCCAAACAAGTCTTTGACTACCCTCGCCACTTCGACGGTTATTGCCAAGGACTATACATCGGCGATATTGGTCTCATCCGCGACATCGACTATCGTCTCGACTGCTGCGCCTGTCGCAAATACCACTATAGGGCACTACAATCGCCCGACTAGAAAGTTATGCAGTAAGGGGACGCCTCGAGCCCGTGCCCGAGCTGCAGTTGCTGCTGCGTAGTAGGTAGATAGCGATCACCAATTCAACAATCCACGTATATGAAGCCAGCCCGTTAATGTGGCATCTTCAGCTATCGGGTTTACAGTTTGTCGTTTTCGTTCTTATATAATTTTCTCCTAGCTCCTGTATAAATGTAGGGAACCGTCGCAAATAGACTGATCAATGGCAGAATTCTGCTATGGAACGTTAAAGGCGCTGTGCATCGTTGCATGTCACAATAACATGATGAGTAACTGGTCGTGGTTGGCACACGACAGCTGGCATACCAGGTAGGATCGCCTGATGTCCGCGGTCCATTGCGATCTGCTGTAGTACATTGCACACGGCGTCAGCTACGGTTGGTCATCTGCACGCGGATGATTGTGCAATTGATGTGAGGCTCAAGTGGTACAAGGACAGCCGTTGGCGTATGACGTTTGCGTGCTCCGTCGGTTCCGTTCCGCCAATTCAAGGCGTGATCCCTGGTTTCAATATGGCAGGCTCCGGAAATGAAGGGTTGACAGGGCAAATGAGCGCGCTGATGGCATCCCTCAAGCTAGCCCCTGCGTGTTGTCATGCTGTAGACTGTATAGGACAGCCGGATAGGATAACCGTATAGTACACCGAGAGGCGAATACTAGAAGGATGTTGAGGCTAGGTGTTTCCTGAGCCTGCGCCGGCGTGCGGGTAGTGGATACAAAGCAGAGCACGCCAGTGGAGGGAGTGGATGACAGGCCGTTTCAAGCCAAGCTGGCGCGTTTCTTATCGACGGCCAAGGCCCGTGCTAACCGGTTCCAGGCGGCCTTGATCCGGATTGGCTAGTCACCAGCGCCCAGCTCGGCATAGCGCAGGCCGCCTTTCCTTCCCGCGGAAGCTCGATCGTCCTCGCTACATGGCAATCTCGCAGCTTTCCAGTTTTCCCTGCCGACATCGTTGTTGAACGGACGTGCACTGTTGGACGCGGCCGGCTCGCCTAGCGGGACAAGGCAATGGTGATGGAAATCATGAAATGCTTGCGTTCCTCCCCTGGCGGATGAGGGAGGAGGTGAACGACTAGGACGCGCCGACGTCGTTTGTCTGTCACTTCCTTCCTTTCCTTCTTCCTCGCGCCTTCCCTCGTCCAATTCGCCCCTGCTCGGTGGGTGAACTGCTCTTGCCACTTGCGCTCGACAACCTCTTCTCGCGGTAGGAGCTTTCCACCACGCACAGTCGTTCGTTGCACGCGCGCTCCTCCGTGTTGGAGAGAAAAAAAAAACCCTCCCCCAATAACCCCCAGGCCAGTCCATCGCTCGTTTTAACTGCTGCGCGCCTTTGCTTTCGCTCGCTGCCTAGTATCTGTACGCTTTTTTGTCGCTTGCCGCTCGTTCTTTGCATACGAAATCGAGTTCATTATGCGCTCCGTTGTCTTGACGTGTGCCCTCGCGGGCGCAGTGGTTGTCGCTGCCATTCCCACCATCTCGGTCAAAGGCTCCAAGTTCTTCACCAGCGAAGGCGATCAGTTCTTCGTCAAGGGTATGCCACCTATTTCACCGCTTGAAACCTAGCTGCGCTGATAATGTGCTCTTAGGAATTGCCTACCAACTCGTTCCCGACGACCCCCTCATCGACAACACTCAATGCAAGCTCGACGCTGCCTTGATGAAGGATCTTGGCACCAACTCGATTCGGGTATATCATGTCGATCCTGAGGCCGATCATGAGGGCTGCATGTCCACGTTTGCGGATGCGGGCATATATCTTTGGGTGGATCTGGATACCTTCAATACGCAGATCGAGCAGGATGCCCCCCATTGGAACGAGACCCAGCTGGAAGCTTTCCAGAAGGTCATGGATGAGTTCCAGCAATTTGACAACACTGCCGGCTTCTTTGTTGGCAATGAAGTTCTGACGAAACGTACGCACGCCTCTACCCGACCCTCCTGTGTAGTAGTCTCTAACGTCTTTCGTAGCCAATGGCTCGGTGGCTGCACCCTTCGTGAAAGCTGCCGCCCGCGACCTTAAGGCTTATCGCGATTCGAAGAACTACCGCAACATTCCTGTCGGATATTCTGCCGCCGACATCGCCTCGCTCCGCCCTATGCTGCAAAATTACATGGCCTGCGGCACGAACGCCTCCGAGTCCCTCGATTTCTTCTCTCTCAACGCATATGAGTGGTGCGGCGATTCTTCGTATGAACAATCTGGCTACGACGAACTCACCAGAAACGTCACTGACTACAATATCCCCATCTTCCTTTCTGAAACGGGTTGCAACGAACCATCTCCAAGGAACTTTGAGGATCAAACAGCGATATTTGGCGATGAAATGACGCCCTACTGGTCAGGATCGATCATCTACGAATGGATCCAAGAAGCGAATAACTACGGCCTCATCAAGTATGGCGAAAAGGTGGACCCCGCAGCCTCTGGCGCACCGCCAGATGGTTTCACCCGTTCTGGCACACCAACCCCAATTTCTCCCGATTTCCCGAATCTGAGCAACCAGTGGA
This sequence comes from Lojkania enalia, assembly GCA_010094045.1. Lineage (NCBI taxonomy): Eukaryota > Fungi > Ascomycota > Dothideomycetes > Pleosporales > Lojkania > Lojkania enalia. Next base: position 188,619 of record ML986593.1, read on the forward strand.
AAACGCTTACTCCTTCGGGCGTCAAGGAATCGGACTACACTCCGACGCTCACACCCCCCCCTTGCCCGGCTTATACAAGTGATGTTTGGGAAGTGAATGGTGGCGTCGCGCTCCCGAGCGTCGGACAGACTTTCGATTCTGCCGTCAAGAGTAGTATCACCGCGAGTACGACAGTGCCTAGTGGGACGGGGCAGCCTAGCGCAAGCCCGACAGAGGGTGCAGCGCCTGGGAGCCCTATTAAAGAGGTCCAGGGAATGAGCGTCGGGCTACTCGGTCTGTTGCTAGGCTTCTTTTGGTGGATGTGAGGGGTATGTATCCGAGGCACATGGTAAGCCATTTTGTTCTGGAATATGGATGGCTGCTAGCAGTTTTATTTTCTGCTAATGTTTGAGCAGAAGCTGAAAGCAAAGGTTTGGTGGACGGATGGAGAAAGTTTTAACCATGGTCTAGAAGGATGGCTTCTTGAGTACATATATACCCATTCCCTATTTCCTTACTGAGGCATGCACAGGATGGCGAGCATGGCATAACGGGGCCTGGCTTCGTCGCGTAGAGCCGCTGGATCGGTGGGGTATGATATAGTAGATAGATCCTGTGTATATTTTGCTCGCTAGTATGTATGAATATATCATGATACACGAATTTTTGAAAAAATGTCTGGGAGAGATGTAGGGGGCGACCTGAAGGAGCATTGAGGTATTGGAGTGATGATTGGTGCTTGCGGATTGTGGATTGTCTTGCTTTAGAGAAACGGGGTTATAGTGGGATTGAACAGATACCCTGGTCTCAAGCGCAGGAACTTTTGGTAGCGGTTTAAGGCTCGTGTGGCTTATAGTGTGGCTGTTGTTTTCTTCAAACTTGAACCTCGAGGTAGTCGGGTATTGGAACATTGCTGTACTAGAAAAACCCTTCGTCAGAGCATATGATATGTAGTAGTACGACAGATTACGCAATAATACATACATCATTGCATACATAAGCATCGCACTTCTCATTCATACTACATTCGCGCTGAAGTCGTATGTAATTGAGCCTCTCGTCACGCTAGGTGTCGCTTCAAGTGCCGATCGGGATATAAGCGTCGCATGCCGACGTTGCATACCGAATCCAAAAACCCAGATCATGCATCCGCAGTCTCCAGATTTTCCCCCGCATTGGCCTCGCGCCGGAACTAGCTCCATACGTATATACTGTATACATGCATAGATGGATGCTTGGGTGGGTCTATCGTGGCGGCGGTCACGATGCTTATTTCTCCGAGAATAGATACCCACGAGGTAAGCCTAGCGAGAAGAAAAAGTCGTTGGACACGAGACCGCATATGTGCCGAGACGGGATCGCGGGCGTGGAGTGAGTGAGACGTGTTGAAGATCTGCGGCTCTTTGGCGGATCGATCGGGTGTTGAGAGGATTATTAATGGGGAGTTCTGGGTTGTTGTATAGGGGTGGGGATGGAGAGGTTTAATAGGACGGGATATGGTGATTGGACGGGGATTTAGAGGGATGGCGTGTTATGGGTGTTTGTGGGTTTAAGAGTAGTTATGGGTTAGTGGTAGTTTTCTTTGCATCTAGATATTCGACATAAATTTTGTGTGATTGTATTTGTTGGGAGAGAAAGAGACAAGCTATGCAATCGGAAATGTAAAGTTAGTAGTAGCGAAATTCTGGATTAATAGCTAAGACTTTTTTTTTTTAAAAAAAAAGAAAAAAAAAAAAAAGAAAGATACTAGTAAGGCAAGTATCTGGGATCGGAGGAGGGAGGTGCAAATATACTAAATTTGTTCTCCAATGTTTCTTTTTGTTCGTGTTATTGTCGTGCTGGCGGTGTGTTTGACGTGATACGAGGAATGAGATCATATAGTGAGCTAGGAGAATAACACGCTCCCGAGTACGGGCCCACAGCCACATCACGGGCTCGTCATTCAATATACTCAAGTATTGAATAGTTCTCAAAGCGGAAATGCTGTGATGTCAAAAGCGTGTAGTTAAAGAAAGTATTACGTTTCTAGTATTGGAAGGGCTGTTCATAAGGCCGACTTTGCTGACAGTCATGTCATGAGCTGACACGAACTGGGTTCTGTACTATGAAGTCTTCTCGTGTAGCAGTGGGTTGGTTGCTGGTCCATAATTGCATGGTCGAACGGTCCATTGGGAGAGTGAGGGCATACGATGGATGCAGATTAAAGAGCGTTGGCAAAAGGTATAAAAGGTGTCGCTGATAACCAACTCCTCATTATCGCTAGCTCTCGAACTTCACTTGTTCTCAGCTATTCTCTGGACATATACCAGTTGGTGCAATTCTTGCTGAAATCCACCTACAACCTCTACGCAAGCAAAATGCGCTTCACCCTCGTTACGATCGCTGCTCTTGCATCTTCGGCTGCTGCCGTAGGCCACGCTGTTGTGAAGAACAATTGCCAAGACACAGTGTACCTATGGTCAGTCGGTGGCGCGGTTGGTCCTAAGGTAACCCTCGGTCAAGGTATGTCCTGCATTCTCCCTTCCCCCCTGACAATATACTGATACACCTAGGCGGCCAATACTCCGAACAGCTCCACCGCGATCCTGCCAGCGGAGGCATTGCCATAAAAATGACAAAGGTTAACGACGGCCTGTATACTGGGGCCCCCGAGCAAATCTTCGCCTACTCGCTAGATAACGACAAGACGTGGTACGACATGAGCACAGTATTTGGCGAGCCGTTCAAGGGCCAGCATCTCAAGGTGATTTGCGGAGGAGGGGGCACTATTGATTGGCCGAATGGAGTGCATCCTGGAGGCAGCCAGGTCAAGGTGTGCTCAAGTAAAAATGATGTTATCTTTACGGCTTGTGCTTGAGGCGTGGATCGATATATTGGGGGACCGAGAAGATAGTGTTAGTATGATAGGATTAAATGGAGGGATTTTGACGGAAACACTCATTTGAACTCTTATAGGGTGCGTAGGATATAGGAAAGGATTTTGCTTAATGAATACTCCTCAGAAACTTGAAAAGTAGTGAAAACCACGTGATTCGGTATACGAAACGTGATACGGTTGATACTCACGCTCCTGTCAATCGGCGATGAGATAGCGTCAACCCTAGAATAGATAAGTTCAGAATCAAGTGAGTCTTATCTACCGTGCACAGCTTTCTTAATGGCCGATGCGTGTAGGGCGCTGGATAGTCACGGTCGAAAAGGATACGATAGATTCAAACCAGAGATACCGTTGACACGCGTGGGGAGGAAGACCCTGTATGCTAATGCAAACCAAACTCCTAACGTGGGGAGGAGCGATACTCCTGCCTAATACAGTAAGAATCCAGAAGGCCCGGGGGTGTGGTCGGTCGCGTGGTGGTGATGGTGAACAGAACGAGCTCATGTTGGGAACATGAGCGCAGGACGCTTGGCGGCTCGTGCCACCCACCAGATGCGTCAATTCCGAAATCCCCACGGTTCCCGAGAATCTCTGCTCAACACCATGCCGAAACAATTTTACTGGTGTTGTAGTTCTATCTCTGTGTAATCGAAAGCGACTCATGTCGCACATGCGAAAGCGCTGTCTTAAATTTGACAGCTGTCAAGCGCGGCGCCATGCGCAAACTGTGCCACACCAACTCCTTCCATACGTTCCGATATCGCCCAAGCTCTCCACCAATTCGTCAGGCTCAGCAATGCTGCCAACAATGCATGGCGTCGGTGGGCCACTTCGCATCCATATGCGACTTGTATGTCAGAGGCTGGTGGCGCAACGCTAAATGATGCACGACGTCGTAGGCCTCGAGCCAGATGAAGGCTCAGCATCCGTCTCTTCCAGCAAATGTGCCGCAATATGCGTACTCCTCTATCACGTCCGTCTTGGGGAAACGCGCGATATGGGCCAGCCAGTGTGTGTGTGTGTGTGCGTGTGCCAGGGCGGCAGGCCCCGATCACTCGGATGAAGCTGCCGGAGAAACTTGGCCCCTCATCCATTTCTTGTTCCGGAGGTATTCTTGCCTTACACTTGAGGTCCTTTTATCTTCTTTTTTGGTCGATTGCATGTACTCCTAAGTGGGCTGTCGTTTGTGCGGGATGATCGGCTGGAACTCTGGAGCCGCACCCCGACTCCTGAGGCACGCACGTCCTTCGCCTGCCGCCCGCAAGATCAGCTTCCCTATTCGTGCGGCTGTTCGGACTGCGTTTGCTAGGCTCTGGATATGCGTATACGCGGTGGGTGAAGTTCGCTGACGGCTCACGGCGGGCACAACAATCCGTATAGGCGGGCAAAGGCGGCGCTACTGTGCGACTTAGGCCTGAACTGAGCGTCTTAAGACTCCTTTGATATCACGTTTTTAGCCGCCGTTCGTCGGCACCAGCAACTCGCAGATCCGGCTGCTGCTGAGCGTGTGCGCGTGTGTTCCCGGGCGGGGAACTGCTCTCCGGAAGATTCATTGGTGTTGGAATTTAGCACGCCTCTCCCTGCTCCCACCATTTGTTTGGCCCCACCACCAACTCACAGGTACCTTATCATCCCCCGACCTGGTCTGCCCTGGTCTCAATTTCACATGGCTGTAGAAGCTCGGGGCCACGGTGACCCTTTGGGCAAAGGCCCTTCTGCTCGCCGCCATCTAGGGCCAGCCTCCTCGCTGTAGCCTGCTCTCCGTCACGACACTATGGCATGATTGGTTCAATTTGCTTAACACAAGGCCTAGGCCAAGCCATGTATTTGAACGCCATGCCGCTTGCCACCCAAAGGGCACTCCCGAATGGTGGGCAAGGCTTGTGCAACAGTCTATCTGGACCCAAAATTCTGGCCGCGCTGACATCTAAAAAGCACAGCTTACACGCCTCAGTTTTCGACCCGTTTCCCACCCTTGCGTCATCCCCGCTTCTCTTTCCCTCCAGCTTTGCGAGATGCGTAAGTTCACGCCGTCGAGTTCACAATTCGAAGGGGTTCCAGTTACACTGTACATGAATTCCTGAAGTGCCCGTAGTTGTGTACGTCTAGGTTTCCCCACATCCGACGCTATGACCGCTAGGACCCTGACGAACGTTGTGAACGACCAAACGGTCGCCTTGAACGCCTTCATCTTCGGCTACGCTGGTCACTCCCTCGTAACCCCACATGCTGCCCTGCAGCAAGTATGGTGGACTGAAGAAAGAATTAATGAAAAGGTGACTCGGGAATTCATAACCTCGCGACTACAGCCAAACGAAAGACGATGGCTGGAGCGCCCGGTGGGCTTCGGAGATTTGACGGATGACACCTATATCGACTGGATACTGGAAAGAGCTAGAAGGCTGTTCTTGGTGCTTGCAGAAGTTGGGGAAGCGGATAAAATATTTACCGTAGTTGAGCATTCGTGGGATGACGATGATTTGCCTCTTCAAATGGAAGACATCGAGCAGCTCTCACTTTCGAACAAAAGAGATGACCAGGTCAACATCCGGTTTTACCACACGCAATTTACCTACTTGCTCCGTGTATTGAGCCAAGGTGTCCACATCGATTACGCACCGAATGAGGTCTTACCTCTGGAGTATGTCATGGGTCTTCCTCCTGCAGTCACCCTTCAACACTGGTCGCGCGTCCATCTACCAAAGAAGCCAAGAGAAGTGTATGTTAGGAGGAAGTTTCCCCTTGGCAACGCAGAGTGTCCTGACGCCTTTGAGTCTGATTTTTTGATGGATGTGGAAAGTGCAAAGATGGTTGAACACGAACATATTGCACCAGTATGGGCCTCATACACCCTAAAAGGAACCGGTTACACACTGTCAAACTTTGTCGGGCAGCATACACTGAAGACTTACATTGAGCACCGCAATCCACCGCAATACCAGAGACTGCCCAAGCCCGAAAGGAGATATCTATTATTAGGATGGTTACACTGTTTAGCTGATGCCGTCGCCACACTTCATCAGAACGGCTTTTGCCACTCATCCATTCGTCCTTCCACCATCCTTATCGACGACCACAACAACATTGCTTTTAGCGATATCGATAGTCTGGAAACATTCCAAAAGGACAAGAAGCCCGATCCCATGGAAATCTACATATATAGTGCTCCGGAAGTACATATATCTCTCCAGCCTTTGGATGCGGAGATTGCTAAGCCTACCAGCGGACGACAACCCTCTGTAGTCAGCAAGAGCTCATCGGCGTCCTCCAATAGCAATGGTTCGCAGCGACATAAACTGACTAAGGTACCAACAAATGACTTCTCCGGGTTCAATTTTGGATTCAAAAGAACAAAACCGGCACCGAAGCTACGTTCCCGGATCCATGAAACCGAAAAAGCTGATGTTTTCTCGTTAGGCTGCATTTTCCTCGATATTTTGACCTTTATGCTCAAGAAGAAGACCCACGAATTTGTCAAACATAGATCTTCCAAGCAGAAGATCATCACCGGTGGCAAGAACTCAAAGACTGATTCCTCCTTTCATGCGAATCTTGAAAGAATCGATACGTGGATTAAAGTTGTTGAGGATGCTTCATTTCAGCATGAGGAAGATGCATTCCGAGCGGTTCCGCATATCATGATATTGATTCGAGGGATGCTTAGTCGCGCACCTGTTATCAGACCAACTGCTCGGGACGTGCGCGATCGACTGTTAGACATACTTATTCAGCACACGGCGATACCGAACGTGCATTGTGGAGCCCATATTCACGATACCGTCCTAGCGACAACTTCCCTCTCTGGCTCGGATCAGGCGTCAACTATGACTTCTTCCCGCGCGTCAATGTCTACGATTTCAACGGATAGCTCTGATGCAGACACAATAAGATTTTCAGGCCTTTCCCCATCTACTAGGGTTTCGTCGATCTTAAATTCGTATTCTGACCGTAGTTCGACCTTATCGGACATATCGGAGCTTGACGATGGCGCATCGATTAGTACCCTCAGCCTCGATACGCCACACCCGCCTCCTTTTGATACAAGACCTTGCTCGCCAAGGGGACACCACCCTCCAATAGCGTCTCCAATATCACCTCGATTGTCGAATACGCCATCATTCGCGGAATCTACCCGACCATCAAGCCCCACGGGGTCGACGCGAAGCCGTAGAAGCGCTCCGTGGAATAAGCCGTTCATCCTTCTTCCATGATGGGTAGGAATCTCATCTGAAGGTTGTTACTCGGCTGTTGGCGTGTTCATATTGTCCTATCCTCCAAGGGGCAACCTATCCGAGCTTTGTCGCCCCGTCCGATTTCTAAAGGGAGCTAGGTTTCCTTTCCCATTACGTATTTCCAGGCTGCGCCATTGCGCCGAGCATCAGGCTCTGGGATTATAGCTAGGGAAAGTAACTGGAAAGGGAAGGTTACTCATTGATGGAATAGGCGGAATGCTGATGCTTCTATCGTTCAAACATTTCTCAGGGCGGCGGTGCGCAGCATGTTCATGAGACATGGGCGTGTGAAACAATCTCCACGCAGAGTGGTATAAAACCAATGCTGTAAGTAGTCAGGTTGTTCCAATTTCTGGAGCCGAATTCTTTGAGATTGAGGTGTTCCGAGGTCTCATCGGAGCGAGCATCAGATGACGTAGATTGGACCCCACTGGAGGGTGGATGCTAAAATGAGACGATATGAAGCTCATCGCCCTTTTCAGAAGGTGCTTAACAAGACATGGGCTGTGCGTCGTGAAGCATGCCGTCACGTGCATTAGGCCATCCCTCTTAGACTCCCTGTTGGTGCGGGGTCACGCTACCATTCTCACCGCCTTCAGACACCTCACCCGTTCGCAGCACCGAAACCTCCAAACCCCCCAAACACTCGCAAGCCTCTTTCTCTAGTTTGCACCCTCATATGAATGCCAGCACACCATACGTCACTGCATATATGCCTCCGCGCACAGCGTCTCATTTTGAAGTTGCATTCCTTGCAGCGTGCAGAAGTTCCCCTCGTCATCCCGATAAGCAAACGCCAAAGCCCTAAACCCTGCCACAGTTATTATCGCCATGCATTGGCACGTACCTGGATGGTTCACGGGGCCCAATTGTTGTCGCTTGTGACTCTCCGGCCATTTGGCTTAAACACTTGGATTTGGACGGCCTTCAGCTTTCTCTCGCAGCACTTGGAGGCTAGGTCCGTTTTCTCCCTAATATCCCTAGTAAAAGACTAAGGAGTCATCAATACACCACATACCGACCTGGTTCCTTCAGTAGCCCAGCCTATTCTGAGGTGTACGGTATTAACCCAGTTGAACATTAACGGCGGAGAATTTGGTGCTGGCCAAGCCCCAACCGGTGCGGCTGCAGGCGCCGTCTGACGTAGTTTATTCCCAAATTTTAGCTCACCCACACTTCCCCTTGTTAACCGTCATGCATCAACATTATGTCTGCACTACCTGGCCTGAAACCCCTTTTTTCGGCATTTTCATTTGTCAAGCAGCGCGAGTTTCGTGCTTCACCTATGATTTTGTAGCTGGTATTGGCACTTGGACTCGTTGTTTACCAAGCCCGATGTGATAGGAAATAGCAGCTGACCATCCAGCTATTAGCTTTTAGAGGGTCGGTGAAAGCCTGGTTCACTTTACAGCCTCATATTCACTGTCAAATGATCGACATTAGCTTACCGCCACGCGACTAGATCCCGCTGCGAACCCCTGGTGCAGCAGGTGAACTGCATGAGCGTGCGGTGCCAACTTTGCGGGGGCCCTAGCTTTTACCTTATATATATATATCGGCGCCATGCCCATGAACTTCATAATATTTCTTATACATCTGGACTTCCGAAGATCGATAACCTGAAATTTGCCTCTCAATATGCGGCAATTTTCTGGCATTGTGTCTTCTTTGCTAGTAACTGCTAGCGTTCTAACTAGCACGAATGCAGATTATGTTCTGAAGGAAGGACCCCTTGATACGCCATGGACTAAGACTGTGGGACTGAACCCCTGGCCTCAATATCCGCGTCCTCAGCTAGAACGTTCCGCTTGGAAAAACCTCAATGGCATTTGGAAGTATCAGAATGCGACAAGTCCTGACGATGTCCATAAACTTCCGTTCGCAAATAGCCTTACTTCGGAAGTTCTTGTTCCCTTTTGTCTCGAAAGCGCGCTTTCAGGTATTTTCCTCCACGATCCCACACTAGGACGAGAGATCTTATAATTACTCTAGGGATTATGAATGAATATAGTACCTACAGTTGGTACGGAACTTCGTTCGACGTCCCATCCTCGTGGCACGCAGGTGACAGGGTGTTACTCAATTTCGGAGCGGTAGACTATCAAGCTACTGTTTTTGTGAACGGTCACAACGTGGGCAACCATACGGGCGGCTATTGGTCGTTTACATTTGATGTGACCGACTTCTTGAAAGCCAATGGCACCAACGAGCTGTAAGCATCCCTCAGCATTCTGGATTTTTTGAACTGACTAACGTGGGACAGTCTTGTTTTCGTCTATGATCCCACGGACCGGGTCATTGATGGAAAGGAGACCCAAATTGTGCTAGGTAAACAATCTCTTCATTTCAACCACATTTTTTATACGCCATGCAGTGGTATATGGCAGACAGTGTGGCTTGAATCAGCCCCCGCGGAGCATATCACTGAACTCCATCTGGATGCCAATATGGATGGCCGAGGTATGCAGTATCTTCATTCTTGTAGCCTTATAGTTAAATTATTCTAGTAAACGTCACTGTATATAGCTCGTATGGCTGGGATTCGCCAGTTGAAATTACCATATACGAGCCTCATTCTGACACCATCAAGGCTGTAGGAAAAGGGACCGCAGGCACAGCCTTTCAATTCACAGTAGACTCACCTGATCTGTGGTCCCCAGATTCTCCTACTTTATACAACTTGACGGCTACATTGGGAAGTGATATAGTCAATAGTTATACCGGATTTAGAACTGTATCACGAGGTGTGATCAATGGAATCCAGCGCCCATTGATCAATGGCAAATTTTTCTTCTGGTTCGGTACCCTTGATCAGGGATTTTGGCCAGACGGCATTTACACGGCACCAACTTATGAAGCTATGGTCTCGGACCTGCAAGCGCTCAAGGAAGTGGGCTATAATATGGTTCGCAAGCATGTGAGTCTCGGAAACTACGTAAGATAGATTCTTCTCACTCAATGTTACAGATCAAGGTAGAACCGGCACTGTTTTACAAGGCTGCCGATGAGCTTGGCCTTTTGCTGATTCAGGACATGCCTTCACTACGTACATATGTCTATACAAATCCCGAACCAAAATCATGCCCACCACGCACTGCTGTCGGTTCTCCAGAGGCGCAACAAGAGTTCGATAGTCAACTTGCTTTGCTTATTCAGCAGCAAAGGAATTATCCCAGTATTGTTACTTGGGTAAGCTACGCCCTAACTATGGGAATCTTAGAGCATCTTTCGTGGAGCTCGCTGATTTCGTAGGTGATATATAATGAAGGATGGGGTCAAGACAGCGGAAACCCACCTGATGGGAGACTAACTGACATGGTTCGCTCGCTGGACCCAACTCGACTTGTGAATTCCGTCACTGGATGGTGGGATCATGGCTTTGGAGACTTCCATGTAAGGAGGACCCGTAATATAGTTTCTGATGCGCAATCAACTGCGTGTACTTTGCTTACCTCCAATTTTTCTTAGGACAACCATAGATATCCTCAACCCCAGTGCGGGACTCCTTGGTACTCTCTTGAAAATACGCCATATGATTCAAGCCGCATTGGGATTCAAGGAGAATTTGGCGGCATTGGTCATAACGTATCAGCAGACCAGTAAGTCAGAATGCAACTTTACGCCATTCAAACTGGGATTCTTCAAGACGCAACGGTTTATACTAACTTCTAATAGTCTTTGGAAAGAAAAGGAGCCGATTGACCATATTGCCAACATCTATTCAATTACCACGGACCTCAAAGCCTGGAACCATAATGCGCATATTTTACTCGGTGAGCTTCGCCAGCAAATCGAACATTATGCCTGTTCCGGCGCTGTATGGACCGAAACGACCGACGTGGAGGGAGAAGTCAACGGTATGCTCACATACGATCGAAGGATAAACCGCATGGATAAGGATCAATGGAAGAGAGACATTCAAGCACTCTATGATACTGCAGAACGTAGGACGATGAATGCAACCGCCCGCATCATGTCGAGAGAAGAGGCGATGGATGATATGGGATTGGCATAACCCGCCGGGGCGAGTTTGTTATTTGCTCTTCATCTTCTTGTGATCTTTTGTTGGGATACCATATAATTGGATAATGATCTAGTGTAAAAGATATTTACCACATAGAAGGGGCGCGGAGATAATAATAGAATATGGCTGCGCTCCTTCAACTAGGCTAAGCTCACGAATCAACATGCTCATATAAAGCAATTATCGTCAGTCATATCGATATCACGCCACTCTAATCACTGTAAGTCTCGATCTATGTACGTTGTCTAATTGGTTCTTACTAGTCCCGCGCTTATTGATTACCTCCATGCAGCCTCTTCCATTCCCGATCCAACATGCCCATTTCAACACCATCCCACCATCTTCCCTCATGCCAGAGCGCCTCTCTTTGCCTCCCCTCCACCACGAACCCCAACCGCTCATACAGCCTCAAAGCCCCTTCATTCCACTCAAATGCGCGGATAGTCACTCGATGCAGACCCACAAGGTGAAATGCGTAATGCAGCGCCCACCGGATAGCTTCCCCGCCATATCCGTGGGCCTGGTACATCGGTAAGATGTCAATAGCAAGCTCGGTATTCCTATGGTGCGTGAGCGGCGGTGGCAGGCCCTTGAGCGTCAATTGGCCTATCGCGGTGCCATATTTCGTCGGCGCGATTCTCGACGCCGTTCGCAATTCCAAGGACTCCACGCCCGAGTCTTCGCCCTCGGGCACAATCGCTCCTATACTCTCCTCTGGAAGCAGACAGATTACAGCGCCGAGGAGCGATTCCTCAGCAACCTGTTTCTGCCATTTGCGCGCGTCTTTTGTGCCCGGCAGTTTGATGTTAGAGGCATTGCTATTGGCGTAGCCGATTCGGTCGTCGTTTATGGCGTCGAAGAGATCGTTGTCTTCAGGGATGCGGACGGCACGGTACGCAAGGCGTTGGGAACGGAAGAGGTCGCGTTGTATGTGCATTTTTTAATAAAAAAAACCTTATAATATTTTTGGCATAAGATTCTAGCTTAAAGTTGGTGCTGTAGTATGGGATATCGGAAATCAGATGACTCGGAGATTCGTGTTGTTTCTAAGCGCAGGCCTTTCCTGTTTTAGATTTCGTAAAAGGCTTGGGTTGTTAGTAGGATTTTTTGATCCGCTAGTTGCCGTAGCAAGACAATTCTTTTGGTATGATCGAGGAATGCATCTCCAAACCCTAAGATTTGAAGTGCCTATGTGTGAATTAGGTAGATGTGTTGCGGCACATGCCTAGCTGGACTCACTCCCTGATCTTCACGTGCTACCAAACATCCCACATCGTCACTGCAAAATTTCACGCCATGGTACATGAATTTCCGTTGTTTCATATTTGAGTGGCTAGCCTAAGTCTGTCTCCCTAATTTGGATCGTCCCATTTTTAGCATTCGCCATTCAGCATACTCAAGCTAATCCGTCACGTGAGCGACACCTCATCCAAGTTGTCTGATCAACGCCCTTCATAAGCCAATTAATGGAAAAGATTTTAAGACCCTTCTTCATTGTATAGGGAGTCCCCAGTGGCTCACCGTCGATATGTTCTCTAGCCTGCTCGTTCCGGGATAAAGATAATGTTGGAAAAATTTATCATTGTAGAACTTTTGATAGTTGAGCAGCGGCGAAGAATCATGCTTTCGATCCAAGGAATTAATGCATTTGACTATTAGAATCAAGGTCTGGAGGGCCTATACGAAGTTTTCCTTGACGGATAAGTCGAGATAGTCGACGATTTCCTATGTATAACTAGCGCGAACGATTAAACTAGTCGATTATTACAGAAATTTACTCGATAGACAGGTTGCCCACCACGGCTCAATTTCGCAGCCCCAAGTATCTTATTCCGTCTCAGCTTTGGTCCTGCATCCTAGCTTCGACTGTCCTTCAACCAACCCTCTCGTACAGTGCTCTGGACACAGGACTGGCTCTCACATATGATAGACTATAAGCTGAACTCAACTTCAGCAACCATCGATCCTAATCTCATTGTTGCAGTCGTTGAGTTGCTATCATACAAGAGCCGTCTTCTGATTGGACCGGCGCGTAACTTGCCGCTCCAATCATGTATTGAAAGCTGTGTGCCCTCATCGCCACTAGCGCCGCTCTCAATGTATTTGTTGCGTACCTTTTTTGCGCAATTCGTCCCGAGAATATTCTATTTCTGATTGCTTACGCTTTACTTGTACTTAGACTGGAGGAGCGGGCATGGATAACCGACAACAATAGAATCGTAAGGTTGCAATGCCTAGGCTTGCCTGATAAAGACCAGCGGAAAGAGCAAGGGAAGCGTTGGGCGGAAAAGGCATGCGAAAACTGCCGCAAACGAAAAACTAGATGTTCGGGGGAACCTCGCTGCCGAACCTGCTCAGACCAAAATTTGGTTGGTGTCTATCCGCTGTCTCGAAAAGATCGTCTTAATGAATTGGTGTTTCCTCGTTGTATGTGGAATTGGACTAACACCAAATAGAACCACAGAGCAGAATATTCAGCTCTTTGTTTTGCTAAAAGATTTAACTCTCCGTCTTCATGGCGAAGATCGGAAGTTGATTGGAGATGTCCTAGACCCCGTATGTATGTACATCTGGAGTTACATGTTTTGATACCAATCGACAGCTTGAAAACAACCTCTCCACCTCTATAGTTTCTTCTCTGAGCTCAGAGATGCCTAGAAAGCGGTCTCAGCAGGGTTCCCTATCAGATATAGAGACCAGAAATGTTCAAGTTTCAGGAGAATCCAAAGTTACTGGATCCGTGGGATCTAACGAAGATCTTGGCCTTTTGGATGAAGATGTATTTCGCAGCCACGAATCAAGAGCTACTGGCCTTATGGGTAGCAATTCTGAGGTTCAGTGGCTGCGGAGTCTTAAAAACCAAGTAGGCGGTTCGAACATTGCTAGAAATATTGCCGATCAGACACCTGGGCCTCCTAGATTGAGCAATGATGCTTATACTCAACGGGCGAGGCACCTTACGCTCGGCACCGGTTACCTAGGCACCAAAACGCCCTTCACATCACAGATTCAACATTATATCTGGATAGCGATGAACTCGATATTAACATTGTGGTTAATCCTTATGAGCTTCCACCACTGAATATTGCTGATGAAGTGTCCAGCCCTTATCAGAAAACGATAGGTGCCTTTTTCCTTCTGATACCCGCAGCCTTCCAGGACCAGTTTCGTAATTATCTCTACTCTGCTAGACAACAAAGACCTTACTAGCCGCCTAAGAAATGGCAAGCCATTCTGAATTTGATATTTGCAATTGGTGCTAAGAATTCGCGTCCGACACACGCAAAATGGCAAGGAAATGAACGAGACCACCTAATATATATGGCTAGAGCATCCCGTTTACTCCGGTTGGATAAGGCTACAATACTCCTTCCCACTCCAGACCTACACTTGATTTGGGTAAGTGTAACCTAGAATGAGAAGTCTTTGCCTACTTTATTAAAAATATTAGGGAACTGACCTCCTATCTTTATACTACTTAACTATCGGACACGTCGGCCAGTGAGACATTGACACCAATAGTCTCCTCTTTCATAATAACTGACTCGGTATTTTAGGGAGTGGATTATGATAGGTTTATCTATGCGATATGCGCTTGCCGTTGGCCTCCACCTTCGAAACCAAGATTCTTCGATTACTCCAGAAAGAAAGGAGACGCTAATGCTTACATGGTGGAGCCTGCATGCTGTAGAAACCATTTTGAGCTCAATTTTAGGCCGTCCATGCGTTAAACCTCACGATGATTGCACTGTACCCCTGCCACAGGAATCATCAGATAAACAGTCAAACGTACAAAACCCTTCAGCTGCATCAATTACAAGCACTTCTACGGCTAAGAAAAAGCTCTTTCTTAACAGCTCGAATAAGACTTGACCTCATTATAGCTGAAGTGCTTAGAGGTCTATATTCACCCAGTAAAGCGCGTGAGTCGTGGGGATGGATACAGAAATCCATAATCTCCTTCATAGACCGGTTAGGCGAATGGGAGGCATCGCTGCCAGTGACTTTGAAATTTGTTCGCTCGATTGAAGAGAACAAAATTTCGCGAGATAGATTCCTTCTCGCCTTCTATTGTCAAAGTGCCAGGTTGCTAGTATTGCGCCCTTGCCTTTGTCCCCTTGAAGAACGCATCAAAAGCCAAAGTCAGACTTCAGAAGATTTAAATGAACAGATTTCCGAAGCGTGGGTTCAGGCTGCTCTGGCACTGACCGTGTTATTGCCTAACCATCCAGATCCGGTTTTCCTATACCGGAATGGTCCGTGGTGGTCAATTGTCCATATCATTATGCAGGCAATGGCAGTTCTACTTCTCGAAATTTCTTACCGGGTAATTCATATGACACGAGATGGCAAGAATCTCACGGGGTCTGCGAAGAAGCTTATGCAGAGGCTTCGATCGATGCGAGCAGACGACCTCGTAGCTGGGCGCGCATACATGGTCGTGTATAATATCTTGAAGAGCGACTCGCCCCAGATACAAGTTGACATAGCCGATATCTTGGGGGATGAAGACGTAGACATGGAACCAACTCAACAACGTGACGTTCGGAAACCATCTTCCAATGCGTCATCTTTACTAAATAATCAGCCTCCAATCGCTCAGCATAATATGGGAGACATGCTCGACTATCCCACTGCAAGCAACGTATTCAACGCACAAATGTCATTGCACCAAGTTGGTCAGCAATCTCACTTCACCTCAAGTGGATTCAACTGCAACCAGGACTTCGCCTGGGATCCCTATCTGCTATTGCAACAGGGCTATGGCAATCCTTTTTTCATGGGCTTTAATCAACCCAAATTTCCGAACAGCATATTCGCTACCGGCGGTATTGGGGATTTTGGAGGATGACGTATGACAGGTAGATCCGAATTCGTCACAAGACCTGTCGCGAGAAAAGCACTAGCCATCATTCAACTAAGAGCTTGGTTTCCCGGACCAGGCAATAATCCATATCTTGCCCTTTACAAGTCCAGAATATGATTCTAGAGGTAAGTTCTGCCGAGGAACAGCGAGGAAAATGGCGACTACATCGAATTGGACGTCACCTGTTACTGTTTGGAAGAATGCATATCTAGCGACGTTAGAATGATTGGAATACCATCCAGTTTAGCTTTAGAGTGAACTGTTCGTACCTAGCTCTAATTAAAATTATTCAAGCTTCCTCTATCTATTCTAAAAGTTTATATGAAAAGGCTCCGTTTTTAGATTATGAAGTTGGTAGTTTGATTTATAGTCCGATGACATCCCTAGCACGCTTGAGTCGCTCTGGTCGCATGGTCAGCCTAGCCTAATAAAATAGCAGTACAGTTCATCCAGCCTATATTTTCATTTATTTAACTAGGAGGTAATAGGAGTAGAGTATGATCCTAGTAGAGGAGGCTATCAGAGCGGTACTTGCATCTGGCTTGGCGGAATTCCCGCCGATTCCTATGCCATGAGCCTCTATTTGTTTTGTAAGGTTATATAAGGTACAATTCCTATTGGAAACTAGCCTTCATTTCATGCTACACTAGGACAGACAGTATAAATAGCGTTGACACTCCATAGGTATCAATCAAGGCGGCTCTCCTCATCTACCCTAATACCTTACATGTCTCCAAACCACACATCTTCCCTCCGAAGCTTTCATCTTACGCCACACGGCTAGTAGTTCGGATTATAAATTAATTTTGTAATTCAGGCATTTACAATTCCTGCGTTGGAAAATACTGTCTGAAATCAGTGGTTTGGAGCCCGTCTGGAGTTCAAATAGCGACGTCGTAGTACCCATAATGCGTAGAAGAAGCTACAAGTATAAGAGCTCTATTTAGGCGTATCAATAATTACTATACCTCGCACTATAATCATTGCTCACGACTTATATTCGCGCATAGGAGTCTCTCGAACCATTCCTTGTGATCCTATGGCAGTATTTTCAACGTTCGCCACCTAAAGATCCGTTATTGATACAGCTGCGAAAATGAACATCCCATATTTCGACTTGTCATGGTCGGGACTTGGGATCCAAGATTTTGATAATATGGATATATACGAGCTTGCTGCTAAATTTAGGTTCTTTGCCTTGCCTTCAAGTCTATGTCCTTAGGTTGCGAGTGGTGCACTGAAGCCATGGTAGTAACATTTTCATTACTGCAATATCGCTTTGCGACTCAATAAGGCACCCAGAGTCCCATTCATTACCTTCTAGTCGAATCAGTCCGAATAAAGCGAGAATTGTGTACGAGGCGAATGGTCTTGTCTTATATAGGACAAGACTTTCGCTTTATCCGGCACCTTAATGAATACGAGTCATCTCTGCACTATAAGAAAGCCAACATGTCGTGCTAGGAAGACGGTGTCTTCGAGAATAAATCCATTAAGGTAAATAATTCCATCATTATTATATAGTCGATTTGCCATCATCATGCGTGTCTCCTATCTCGCCTTCGCATCGCTTCAGCTGCTTGTCGCTGTTGCACCGCTCGAACAACGGCAGAATGAATCCCCGGCTGTCTGCCTGGCAATCTGTTATATAGAGGAGCCAGAAACTTGCGGAGCGCTGGTATATCTATGCAAGTATCAATAAGATTAACAGTGTTGACAAGGTTGCTAGTATCCATACAAACATCCTAACTCCAATTGTTGGACTTGCTGCTCGGCACCCGTTTAGTCGGAGCCACGGAGGAATTTCAAGTGTCGCAGAAACGAATCAGAGCGTTGTAATATTGCATGTTTGGTGAATGATTGCGCGAAAGTGGTCAAAGTCAAAGTCAGATTTAGAGAATATCGCTATGATTCTTAGGATAATCCTATACAATCCGATTCACTCATGCCACTATCTAAAGAAGTGAAGAAGAAAGAAGGAGCAAACCCGCAATCAAGATGCCTGAACTGGGATGTAGTAAAGGGAAAATGAAAATATACCCCACCGAAACTCAGCCAGGGAAGAGATGACAGCCCACCCGATGAACCTGCGATCCTATCGTCCATCTCCGCATTGAACTCCACATCTTCCTGATTCCCACAATCGAATTTAGCATCCCTCGGTCCCCAAATCTCCTAACTTGTGTCTCCCCATCTAAGTCTTTAAGCTTCCCCTCAATGGCCTTCTTAATCGTTCCCACTGTATCAGACGCCATTTCAAGCGGGACCTGAATTACCGTGTCCAGCATAATCTTCTCTAATCCCACCCTTGAAGATTTGTTCGTGGAAGGCATGTCCCGAGCAGCGTCCCAGAACACGTCCCAAATCTCTTTGACATTCAAATCCTATTCAAGATTCTCCCTCCCCTTCTTCAGAGTCTTAGAGAATGGATATCACAAATACTCGTCCATAGCTTCAATCGGGTCTCCCAAAACTCTACGATATTGCCGAAGAGTGGGCTTCTCTAAGGCGATCTAAAACCTGCGTAACGCCGCTTGTGACCTGCGGGAATTGGCAAAGGGTATGGTGGATGGCCTATCGAGCTACGGCGCCTAGGATGCGCCGTTCGGATACTCAGTCTCCTCTTTCATGAATGCGGTCTCTGATGATTGTTAGAAGATATTGTAGTAGCCTTGTTAATACAGATTGATACCGGTGTTGCGGTATTTTGGTGTGCCGATCATCGTCCAAGGGTAGAAGAAATATTTACTGAGCACAACTTCCAGCTCAGAAGCTAGTGAGATGGAACTACCTTCGTGCAGATCCTTTCCAGATTCTAAAGGGTAATTTTATAAAAGGACCGCGGCACGATACGTTTTGTCAAGGTCTGCTTCCGGAGGAACGTCATATCGTAACTAGTTTTGACGTATGGACGAAAGGCTCCACATGACCACCATTTCTCACTCAAATAAAACTAAGCACCGCTGACGTCTATATGTGCAGACATGTTCCTAACACGAGAGCCGAGTTCCTTTGGGCAAGCCGCCAGATATCCATGCATGGCTGTACCTGGGTGCTAAATTTTCTCGCCTTGATTGAGCAAGTGATCGCAGGGTCTAGGCTGGTGGTGAGCGAAGCCCTTTGGGATATTTGTTTGCGGCTCGGTGGCTAGAATTGTTGTGCAAACACTCACTGAGTAAGCGTCTCATAAGAAGCGGTAGAAAAAGGATATGACAGCTTGCAAGCTGTATAGCTCGTCCAGGAACGGGCGGAGCGCGTCTTCTATAGGGGGTAGCCGTTGATGAAGACGGCATGTACAATTCAGCCTGCGTTTGAGCCTGAGGTGAACAAAGAAAGTCGAGAGAAACAGAGACACGAGAAAATATGAAAGAGACAACCACAAATATCACATAAGCTTTCACTTGAACATAAGCAATGTAGAAATTTGTTTAGGCAAGGACGTCAAAGACAAAATGCTTCAGATCTTCTAATCGATTGCCCGATATTCTTCTCATTCTAGCCATTCAAATGGACTAATTGTAGACCTGAACGCCTGATCCCAAACCTAGGACTCCGATGCTCAGAATGAATTCCCTACTTATAGAATGCCAAACACCTCAGCCCTCAACATTCGCACACGTGCTTCCATGTCTTCTGTCACCGTCCCGCTCGAACATTGAACGGGCTCTCCTCGGCAGCCCTGTATGCATCGAACGTAAACAAGCTGACCAAGTAGAGGGCCAGGAAACGAATTATGACATCGCCCAAACCTCCATTTCCGCTGATCATCCTCTGCAGGCCCGCTAGTGATCCGTCATTGACAGTGCGGCTAGGCATATTTCCTCCACCAAGTGTGTAGCCCTTTGATTGGAACGCGGCGCTCGACTTTGCAGGCATGCCTGAGGCGTCGTTGACCGCCTTGCGGACGGCGGCTGTGAGGGCTGACGGGTTGGCGCCGCGGATGGTTTCAACAACGGAGTTGGATTTTATGACGAGAAACGTCGGCATCCTAATCTCGAATCAGCATGTATCAACATATATTATCGATATGCATCAAGTGGACATTCATACGCTGACACGCCATACTTCCTCGCAACATCCTGACACGCATCTACATCTACCTTGGCAAACTGTACCCTTCCCGGCTTCGATTCCTTCTCGGCGAGGCTTGAAAATACGGGGGCGATTGCTTTGCAAGGGCCACACCAGTCGGCGTAGAAGTCTACGACTGTGTAGGTTGATTGAGAGAGGAGAGTGTTGAAGTGGGAGAGCGAGTTTACGGGTATTATTTTCTTCGACATGGTGGGCTCAGTTTGGAATATTGTGATGTTCGTAAACTGGCTCGGAGTATTACGGGGAGACTGTGGGAATGGTATGACGGGTTGGGTATAGAGGGTGGCAGGATGAAAGTAACAGCTTGCGACTTAGATCGTCTATGACGCCGCGCGCACGGACCTCCACTTGCTTGAACAGGCAAGGTACGTCCGCATCTCCATGTTGGAACCTTGTAACTTCTTCGAATATTAAACCTTGACCAAACGCATGTAAGACTAAATTGTATCCATCAACTCTGCATCATGTACACCTTATTAAATCTAAAATGTATATAACGCCTCAGACCACAGCTCCCAGCCGGATGTAAAGCAACGACATGCACCCACCCTTACATAGTCTATTCCAAAAACGTACCTCAAAGAGAAAAAAAAAAGTCGGAGAAATCATGAGCAAGTAAACGCCGTCGATGTACAGTAAAGTCGATCTGACATTCTGTCACGCAATAAATTGACCCGATATTACACTAAGACTCCAACACTTTCCAATGTATTTCTCCAGCTTAGATAGTAACAGCATGGTCGACCTCATTCTCTGGCTTGGATGTAGTGATAGTAGGACTGTGCTATAAATGCGATACATCTACAATATATGACGCATTCTTCTCGCTAGGATGGCCTTTCTTCATTGGCATAGCTTCCTCGCCGTCGTCCACCCCTGTTAGCGTTATCAGCCGAACGCCTCTTGCGGCCTCTGTCCTTAGCCTTTGCGGCCTTGAGGGAGAAATTCGCATCATCTTTCTCTCCAGCGATATTACTTAATGCTATTTCTTCCTCGGTATCTTCGTTAAACTTTGAGGATTCTTTGTTCCTTTGGGTTTGTTCCTCTGGGCTTCTTCAGCTTAGTGTCTTTCGGAGGAGTAATTGCAATGCTCCTTGACCTAGCCCAGATAATATGCGCTGGCGTATTTCTTATCATCATGCTAGCAATATTTCACAAATAGTACAGTGTCCCCTAGATAACTTCTATTGCTCTGTTGGCGAGAATAAACTACCGCATGAGCTTCCAAGAGTTTAACTTTAACATAGAACATCAATCTCTAATGTGTACTGCTATGGATGAGCATTGATTTACCAGCGTCTCCACATCTATGAAATGTGCTCTTCATTCCACATCGTCCCAATACCAAGTCTTCCACTTTCAGGATTTTGACATCTTTGTCCCTACAACCCGGATTGTGACACACGGCTGAATCTCGAGAGGCTAGGTCCACCTTGTACACAACCGCATTATGGATCTCACTAGTCCTCGCAAGGGTTTAGAAAAGCTCTTATGAGGTCTTCCTGAACGTCGGAGAATTTTTATCGACTAATTTCTACTCATAAAACGCCGGCCTCACTAATTATTGGCTGTCGAGACTAATCTTCAAAATTCCACGCACATCATCAGGAATCTCGTCGGCAAGGCTCTCGAACATCTTGATTTTGGTTGGAAAGACGCATTGCTAGAATCTCCACAATGTGATGTACTCCTGCATCGGCTCAAAGAATGCATAGCTTCTAAGACGTGGCTCCCCTTCTGGAACCTTGATGCTAGAATTCTTGTATGCTGCGATCTGACAACTAGCTTTGTCAGAAATAGAATGCTATAGAAAATGGTTAGCATATCATACTATGGTTATTCATGGGATCTCCTGTAAATAGTTTTCATGGCTAATTTTACCGTTGGAAACGTTCACAAGAATTTCTTATCCAATCGGAGACGCGGATGATCATCCTCTGCCATATTTTTGGCTATTGTGAGGTCTAAGTAGGCACTAGCAAGCGTATAGTACGGAATTGTGAAGTTGTCGAGGTTGAACTGATAGGAACTGAGTTGTGGGTGATCGGGGATTGTGCGCATGTCTCGTAGTACTAGCGTAGACAAGAGGTGAGATAAGTAGGTGGGATGCCCCTTAAATAGGCGTAACGAAGTGACAATGCATCATATTAGATAGCTGTGAGAGATGCTTTGGGCGGGACAACTGCTCGCAATTGTAAAGGGGTTTTCCTTGTCTTTTAAGAATTTTACGAAGGAGAGTTGCATTGTTTGGGAGTCTGTGAACTTATGGTCAACCTTGCATTATTTTTACCTTCCCCCACATATTTCTAGGTTGTACTCAAGGAAACACATTACTCTTAGTTAAGCTTTTCGTCGGTCCTTTCATAGTACGACGAAGCGCTTTTGCCGGACTCTTGTTATACCGCTGATATTAGAAATTTTGAGTCCTGAAGCTTTATTATAAATTTGCACTGGGAAAAGGGTATTAGTATAAGGTTTAACACCATTTAGTCCTTCCACAGTATATACTAGGAGTGATCAGCATTTGTGTTGCTTAAGGTTGCATACGTTCATGACTACGTACGATCGGTTATGTCTGGGGTGTGTGAGCTCTTTATAGAGCTCCTAGGATATTATGTACCATTTCGTCGTCTTTAAATGTCACGTTAATTACTTGTTTTAATTAGATTTACGCAATGCCTTGCGGCGCAGCTTCATGCTAAGCAGTGCTCTCAAGAGAGTATGACCTTTTTTGCTTCCCAGGCGATGCACAAGGGTACTCCCCCAGCTCGCTGTATCCTACGTCTTAGTGGTTTGTTCTCCCAAAAATACGGTGTAGCTTCGGGTCAGCTGTAATAACTGCTACATTTCTAGGAAACTTGCTAATTCTTCGTGTCTAGAGTTGATTAAATTTGAGATAGAGACAAATATTATATTCCAGATGCAGGACATTGAGTGCGACTGGCTTGTAATGTCTTCTATGAGTCGTATATAAAGCCTTGGTAGCGATCGAGCCAAGATTTGTCCCATTCTCGGCGGCAAAGGAGGCTATAGGGAGTTAAACGGCAAATCTAGAGACCACAGTCCGTGTGTCTGCGTTATGGTATCCGATGAAGCAGCGTCATGACGGGACCTAATTATCATGGATTGGGATTCATAGAGCTTCTATCCTTATCTGAACGTTTCAAAACACTCTGAACATTCTCACGTTTCCACGTGTAGTAGAAAGTTGTAGCTGTAACAAGAAAGCCTAGAAAACCAAACAGTACCCCAAATATCTCTGCCACATTGAGTTTATTATCCCTAGAAGTCGAACCCTGAAATGAAATTTTGGAGGTAGTATGCGGCGTGATCGTATCTGATTCAGTACGAGATGAAAAAGATGTGTTTCCAATTGTAGGCCCGAAAGATATCAGTATTGTCATAAGCCTAGCGAAAATCGGTGTGAGAGAGGTGAAATGGGGATTTTTGGCAAGTCTGCAGTGTACGATTGCCTACTACTGTACGGCAGCAAGTTATCCGGTTGCAGGTTGTATCGGATACCGTCGTACGATATAAAATCACGCCTGATATTAGCTGATATATCCATTTCCTGCGTATATAAATATGACCTGCTGGCCATCCTCAATCAAAGCAATTCAGTTCCCCATATCCCTCCCTGAGACACGATTCGCCTCTTACCACAAGAGGAGGCTTTGTCAGGCTGAGAATTCGAGAGCGATAGGTAAGCTGATGGAGTTGCATATTACTTGATGGATAGAGTGGTGGACATAGCTATGGAGCTAGTCTCTGTCCGTAGTATTGGCAACCAGCCGCTGAATATTGGAAAACAACATGAAAGTGAAGGTAGTAGCCACAGTGACAGCATTTGTCGATTCTGAGGCTAGAAATGGTGATTCCACGGAGGTATATCTTTTCTTCGAGCAATGTGCGCATATGGGGCACAAAACAGTATAAACGCCGTCATATCTGCTATACAGCTGCATTCCGAAATCTGCATCACATTCGAGAGCTTGCCCTAGCATCTCTGGCCTATAGAAGCACTTTTTGGTACGACAATCAACTAGGTAACCGACATTTTAGGTTATGAAGTTGAAAATTCGCGTGATACATTCTCGCAGAGGGGAAAGCAGGAATTGGAAATTTCGAGCGACGTCGTGTCTAAGGCACGGGGGACATTCCATAGATGGACGCATCACGGTTACTACATGCCACTTTATAGCTATTCCACGTAGAGCATTCGATCCGTAAAGGAATATGTAATGGAAGGGATGAAGAGATGGGAAAGCTGAGGTTGGGAAGTCGCGACATGCTATCCGGAGTAGGTAATTGTATAGCCGCTAGCTTTTATAGTGGAAGTGCCACACGGCCTGCTGTGAAGTCGTTCGGTAGCTAGTCACCTAGCTTCCATCGCCAGCATTAAGATGCCGAGGCCCATCGACCTACTCACGCCCATGAGACAGTGTAAAAGCCGGCTTGATAGCCCTGATCATGGGAATGCTTTAATCCGAATATCTAAATGGCCTCGGACGACAAGACATAATATAATACACTTCCTCGCGTGATCCAATCCTCTGCCTTAGCATAGTCTAGAAGTTGCGCTCCTTCTGCCAATAAAATGCATGTTTGGAAGCCTAGTGTATACCTTTTTTTGACCAATTTTCTCAGACGATGCGGGTTGCCTTTAGCTAGGAATCAATAATGATGAGCTTATAGCGCTAGATGATGCGGGGTTCGTATTACAAATCAACTTTCCTGCTTATGCCTATCGAGGGGCCTTAAGTACTTAATTTCGGATTGCAAGTGAAGTCGTATGATTTTTTATGCTGCGTTCATGTTTATATCCTATAACATTGCTAAAAGCCGGCGATGATAAAGTCTCAAAGATATACAGGTTAACCAAATCCAAGAACTTCGGCTACGACTATCCCCGCAACGTATCCTATATAAGCACCAGCATTACTCTTAGACAATTCATCTTTATCTCTAGTTTTAAGAGACCCTGATATCTTCTGGTAGATATGCCGGCTACATATGATCCAGTAGCACCTCCGGACCTAACCCTTCCTCCCTCAACTAACACTGTCTCGGTATCCATCATCGACACCACTTCATCAATCACTGGACTACCTACCTCAAGATTTTTCGTCCCGGAAGTCTCTGGTGCTAAGTACTTCGTCGATGTACGAGCCTTCTCATTCCTCATCCAACACCCACGCCTTAATCGACACCTACTCTTTGACCTTGGAATTCGGAAAGACATTGAGAATGTCCCATTCATAAATAATCTCAAATCTTCATCTGCTGAAGTCAAAGTCGAAAAAGGTGTACGCGAAGTGCTTGAGGAGGGAGGCTTCGATGCCACGAGACTAGAAGCTGTTATCTGGAGCCATTGGCACTTCGACCACACTGGCAACCCATCCACTTTCGAACCACACACCGCAGTAATTGTAGGACCTGGCTTCAAGAACAAGGTGGCGCCGGGATATCCCGCAAATCCGGATGCCCATTTCCTAGAGTCCGACTACACTGGCCGCGAACTGCGCGAAATCGATTTCTCGCCAGGTGCTGGAGTGACTAGCATCGGACAATTCCGAGCCCTTGACTACTTCGGCGACGGATCCTTCTACCTACTTGACACTCCAGGGCATGCCGTTGGCCACTTGTGTGGTCTTGCGAGGGTGACGAGTAATCCAGATTCTTTTATTTTCATGGGTGGAGATGCTTGTCATCACCCCGGCGAGTTCCGGCCATCGAAATATCTCCCCTTCCCTCCCAATATCTCACCAAATCCGTTTACAAGCTTTACGGCCCCTACGGCTCCGTGCCCTGGTTCTCTTTTTGAAGGCTTGCTTCGCGACGGCGATCCTACGCGCTCTTTTTATGATCTTTCCCCTAGTGGCGTTCATTACAACGTAGAAGAAGCAGAGAAAACAATCGCAAAGATTCAGGGTGCAGATTGCAGGGACAACATTCTTGTAGCGGTAGCACACGATTCCACATTGCCAAGCGTTGTAGACTTTTTCCCAAAGACAGCGAATGAATTTGTTGAGAAAGGATGGGTGAAGAAACTGAGGTGGCTATTTTTGAGGGACTTTGCGAAGGCGGTTGGATACGATGGTGAGGTTGAGGGTATAAGTGCTGATTGGGCGAAATGGAACGGTACCGGCTGAGGATTGGGCGTTTCTTTTGGTGGGAATATTATCTTGGAGGGATTTATTGCCTGCAAAAATGTGTCCATGAATATGCTGGGCGTGAACTATGCTGTGCCAGTCATGTTAACTTTTTTTCCGAGTATGAAGTTTTGGGTGCAAGAATTTCCAGATCCTCCTATGCGTCCGTAATTTCATTATACAACTACCGAACTATTACAACAATATCTCCATGAGTGACTAGCGTGTTTATAGTGCCGAAATTGAATTTGCTTCCTTAGGTAAAATACTAAGTGCGGGGAAATGGCGTGACATGAGTGCTGAGCGAAGGATATTCTTAAACAGCACTAAATCTATTCGATATCTCAGTTTAGATTTTAGGAAGCATCAATAATAAAATTTGTGATCTCAGCATAACAATCGATTCAAGTGCTAAGATCTTTTAGCGCTTCTCAGCCTTCATTCTACCCTCCTTGCACACGACAATCCACTTCGCCAAGCAGATAGATTTTTCAAAGGAGTCACCATCGGCAGTACCAGTCTTCAATAATCTTGGCGCAAGTAAAAGCTCTGCGGTCATCCCTTCCTGTCCTTCTTTGAAACCAGTGGCTGACTGCATGATGGAGTCTTGAAAATCGTAACCACCTTTCCTTAGATTATCTCCTTTTCCTGCCCACGTATCGAATTTGAAAATTGCTCGGGACTTATGCAATTCCTCATCCAATCTGGTAGCCTTCCGGACAATTTCCTGCAGGTCTTTCCAGATGCTGCGATCATGAGCAGTGACAAAAGGTTGAAGATGAACTTTGAGGGCTGAAGAATAATCCTCTATCAGTCGATTAACATGTACTTCATTGACTGTATCTTTCATAAGCAGTGTTGTCTTAGCTTTCCAAGCACTGTATTCTTTCAATCTAGACAATCTGGAGCTTTCGTCATTTGGAGCGGCTTGAGAATTGGCATGTTTTTCTACGTCATGTTAATATTCTATCGGAAAACCTTCCAGATGCCCATACCGAAGTAAAGTGCACTACTAAGCTTCCTCAAACTCGGACTAAAGTCGCCTGCCCATAGGAGGCCAACATGCTCAGAGAAGTTCAGCACATCAGCTGCGAGCATCTTCATAATTAGACTCTGTATAAGCAGAGGTCTGAGACGTTTCGATTGTAAATAGCGTTCAGGGTCAGCAGTCAAAGTACATAGCCGGTCCCAATCCTGACTTGTAAGGCCAAGAGATGGTTTCCCAGTACAGTAATTGGATGCCCAGTTGCCTGTCTCGTAAATGATCTCGCTGTAGCTATGCTTGACTGTTTGATCGTCAATCGTATAATTTGAATTTTGCCTTCGTAGTTCTGTAAGCGCACTTGCTGCTTTCTTCCAATTGCGCTCCAATTTCGCATTGAGTTCGTCAAGGTCCTTCAAAACCTCTTCTGCACTTATCATCTGAGCCCTGAGATCGCCAACTTCCTTGTGAAGTTGTAGAACCTTTCTTGCTAAAGCTGTACTCAACCAATACTTATCCATACAATCATCTTTAAGAGCGTCTATCTGCCTTTCAAGCTCTTGGATCTTGATCTTCAGTTTCTCGTATATTCCATCTTGCTCACTCATCAGCTGTTGCTCCGGTTCGTGATTTTGGTTTAGGTCTTGGGTTTGATCGAGACTCCCTAACTCATAACTTTCGTGTAGCTCGCTGGATTTTCCATGAACTCGGCCGTCGCATTCCTCGCAACTTCCTTGATGATCGCAATGCCGAACGGTGTCTCCTTTATCCGTGGAGTTTGCTTGCATGCAACGAATAGATTCAAAGCTGATTTGATCCTGTGCGTCTACTCCTTCCGTCTTCGTAGACCCGTCTTCAAGGCGGCTCTTCTGTAAGTTTGCCGGAATGTCTGATTTGTCTATGGTCTCATCCACAGTCGCGTTGGTCTCTTCAGGAACGAGCCCGATATTTGTATCTAAAATGCGAAACACATCGTCCCATTCGTCTGGCAGAAGTGCTTCAATGTTCTCCTTCCTGTAAATCCTGACTATCCGATCAGAGCTACTACCCGACATAGGCTGCTCGACACTATGTGCTGCGTCTCTCTTCAACTTGTCAGTATACCCACTGTGCAATAAATCTTTGAGAAGCGCCTGCCTTATTTCTGCCTCCGCGTCTAAGTGAGTCAAATCGTGATCGCCGTTCTTCTCCCTGTTTTGGAAGATCTGGTAAGGGTTTTCGTAGCATTTTCGAAGCAATAGAGCGGATCACCATTTTGGGTGCAGAAGTGAGGAGGCTGAGAAAGTTAAGATAGCGGGTCTCGGTTTTATAATTAATGACTGGGCACGGCTGCAACTGGAGAGCCGGTTGATTGGCTACGACGTAAAACGCCCCAAACCTTCTAGACCTGCCATTTTAATCCAATCTTGCTTTATGGTACTACACACATGTATATATGAATTAGTCTCTATTGAAAATAACCAAACCAAGCAATATTTTTGTTTCTTCCTATCTAAAACGAGATAACACCTGCTAAAGGCAAAATGACATTAACAGTCGTCGTTAATACAAGCCCCAGAAAAGATGCAAAAAGGGCTACTCGGTCCTTCCATGTTTGTTTCCTCTTCTCATTCTCAATCTTGGTCGCGATCTCCCGACCGGGTCTCCGCTGTAATTTCTCTAGTTGAGCGATTTGGCGCTGGCGCTGGATCCATAGTGTTTCCCTTTCGGTTTCTAATCGACTTTGTTCTTCCCCTGGAAGGCCTTTCTCTGAATCACAGATAAGCCTTTCAAGCTCCTCTATCTTTGCGCCAATCTCGTGAATATTATTCTTCAGCCTTGGGACGATGAGGCATCCCACTTTTGTTTCCTCAAGTCGCTTTCCTTGCTCCACCAACTCCTCCTGGATAGATAAGACAACATTTCCATTCCGCATCAATCTACAAACAAGAGCTTCTGCCATTGCTCTCGTTCCATCAAACTGACGAACTTCAGCGCCTTTGCTCTCCAGATCGTTCCAGAAGTCCTTGCGAAGCTCCCGCTCGCGACCAAACCCAACTGCCTCGTCCTTAAGTTCGCCCCACATTGTCGTCAACAGAATTACGTTCGACATAATGCTATCTCCACAGAGGCATCTAAATATCTCCATGTATCTCTGTGCGGTCCCTGAAACTTTATTGTCTGTGATCCTGTGCATATATATGATGCCCTTTAGGGGTATTCCAAGCTCATATTGCGTGCATAGGAACTCGACGATATCTCCGACGATATCAACTTCGGGCCGTGTTGTGTCATCAAATCCGGGAGTATCCACTACGGCAACTTGATTTCGGCCGACCCCGACCCGTACGGCTTGACATGTTTCTGTCTCTTTTGTAGTATTAGTAGGGGGGTTAATGCACGCTCTAGGTTAGTGAGGCATACCTGATTTCAAACCTTTGCCTTCAGTGACCGAACCAGCCGCCAGTTGATTGATAAAGTAACTTTTTCCGACTCCCGTCACCCCCATAATGAGAATCATACTAGAGTCGATGTTTTCTTGGAATGCGGTCATTACGAATCTAATCGAATGGCTAGTGGTCATAGATACCAATTATTAGAATATTGCGGTAGCATTAATTTGCAATATGAACAAGGCTCCCTAAAAAGAATACTTGCCTGCACAGGGTGATGGCATGATGCCAAGGGCGCATGGCTGCAAGCCATTACTAACATGTGCTGCTATCCATGTCCCAGCCGATAAGCTGAAACCTAATGTGCAGAAACATTGGCCTCCAGCTGTCCAAGCTGCAGCTAGTGGGAGCTGTAGTTCATGAAAACACCGGAAATGGCAGTTGGCTAAGCTCGGCTGGCTGGGCAGATGTGATTCCGGACAAGGCTGGCCAATGGGTGTTAATGGGATATAGAAATAGCGAGCGCAATATATTGGTGACAAGGCTGAATTTCAGCCTTGGTGATGGACTTGCTTTTTGATGGCCCCAGCGTATATCTTGCGAAACCCTCCAATAGCTGGAACATATTAAAAAGTCTTTGAAATTATATCCATTGCGTTATCGCAAACGCCGAGTCGAGCAATTTCAGTTGAGTTGAATGATGGGTTTTCTTGACAAGCTTAAAGCCCGTTCCAAGAATAAATCAAGGGCTTATCTTCGGGAGGACACAGATACCAAGCCGGCCAACGCGCAATACCGCCCATCTTTCCCTAAGCCGCCAACGAGAAAACCCGATGTGTTCTACAAGGATTCATATCCTGCGCCGTCGCCGGGATTTGAGAAGTCAACATTTTCACCAATAGCGGAGGCCGCGGCATATATAGAGGATGAATTGGAGAGTGCAGATGCTGAAGAAGAAACACCATCCATTTTGATTTGAATAGACTTTGGGACTACGTAAGGCATAAAATTGAATATAGTTCTCCTCCGAGACTTGATATTGACCAGGAGCAGATTCTCCGGAGCTGCTTGGGCCTATTCGAAGCAGCCGCAAGATGTCAAGATTGTCACTAGTTGGGATAGTGAAGGATTCCAAAACTTCGACAAAGGCAAGGCCCCCTCAAAGATTGCGTACGGTTCCTCCGATTTAACTAGTCAGCCCGATGGGAAATCCAGTGCTCACCTTACGTGGGGGTATGGAATCAGGGAAGACGAAACGGAGTTTGTAGAATGGTTCAAATTATTGCTGCTTGATGAGAATGACCTTAACGAGCAGCATCCCGACTCCCAGCAAATTCGACGGGCAAAAAGGTTGTTACAACGTGCTGGCAAAACAGCTGTTCGGGCCGTTGCGGATTATCTACAGCTGCTTTGGCATCATACCCTCAGAAATATTGAGAAAGACCTAGGCGAAATAGCGGTTGAGGGCCTGCCATTCCATGTGGTACTTACTGTGCCTGCTGTGTGGACGGCTCGGGCAGTTAGTAGAATGAGACAGGCAGCAAAGCAGGCTGGAATACTGGAAGAACGTCTCGCCGGTGAAACGACTCTACATTTTGTCTCCGAGCCAGAAGCGGCGGCCATAGCGACGTTCGATGACTTAAAGGTTCGGCCCAACTTCCACAGAGGCGATACCTTTGTCGTTTGTGATGCTGGCGGGGGCACTGTTGATTTGATAAGCTACAAGGTACTACAAGCAGATCCGTTGCAACTCGGAGAGTGCGTTGAAGGCTCTGGGAAGCTTTGTGGAGCCGTATTTCTAGATCAAGACTTTGAGGGACTTATGAAGCAGCTTGTAGGGGCTGCATGGAATGTTCCAGACGCCGTGATCAAGCGCATTGTGGATGAGCAATGGGAGAATGGAATAAAGCGAGGATTCGAAGGACAAGATCGGAATTGGAAAATAACACTACCGATTGAGTGTGTGCAGCAAGGAGCTCCACACAGCATCACGCTGAACAAGTAAATACTGACCCGCAAGAACGATGACTAGGATTGCTGACCGCTCATGTATAGAGGCCATGTCCGCGAGATTTTCGAAAATGTCATTTCAAAAATCAGATCTCTCGTAAACGATCAAATTGATGCTGTGGAAGAAAAGGAAAGGCGACTCCCCAAGGTATGTACACGTTTCCTTTATCCTATTGAGCACTTCCAGTAATCATATATGTGGGAGATTCTAAAGCTATTAGGCTGTGGTACTCGTCGGCGGGTTTGGAAGCTGTCGGTACTTATATAATATTCTCAATCTAGAACATAGACCCCGTGGAATTGAGATATATCAATCAAGCGGCACAAAGCCGTAAGTCTTCTCCTACACATATCATATTATGCTAAGGGATTATAGATGGACGGCAATCTGTAGAGGTGCCGTATTAAAGGCCCTCACCAACTCTCGGCTGCCAGGAACCACTGTTCAAACCCGCATCTCACGATGTAGCTATGGGGTTGCTTACAATACGCAATTCGGTATAGGCCATCTCGAATGCGATAAATACTTCTCGCCATTTCACGGCCACTTTAGAGCAAACAATCAAATGCAATGGTTCCTGAAAAGGGTTGGTAGAGCCCCGCCCAAAAAGCACCGAGGATACTTACTGATTATAACTTAGGGTGACAACATCTTGGAAGCCCAATCAGTAATAGTCAAAGACTGGAGCCAACACTTTTTAAGAGATCAGCATCCCTATAAATTTATCTACTCCTCGGCCATTTATTCCTGCGACAAACAAGTTCCTCCTAGCAGAATGGACAATACTGTAAAATACGTCGGGAAAATGGAGTCAGAACGCGACGTCACATCCGCGAAAGACGTCGAAGGCGCCGATAGCAAACTATACAAGAAATATAAATATTCCATAGAGATGGCAGTAATCGGAACTGCAGTAGAGTTCTCGACGGTATTTGGGGAAGGCAATGCTGCACGAACCAAGATTGACATAGAGTTGGAGCAGTCATGGTAAGCCATCGTAGAACCATAATTATTGGTTGAAGCATTAGAGATATGTTACAATTTGTTTCTAGATCAAAATTTGTTATCGGTATTTGATTTTCAGATAGCCTTCGACTAATTTCTTTAGAAAAGTGAAGGAAGTCTTTACAGACTATGTTACCCTTGCGCCATGTAGCGATTGTCAACCTTCACGGAAGTGGCTCCAAGCTCTTTTCCTCATCTTTTTTCTTGCACGCAAATAAAAGCCTGTGTCTAGGCACTTGCTCCAATTAAATTACTTCCGATCCGTTCCGCCGAATACACAATCGAAAGTTAATTCCCTTTTGCAAGTAAACTTATCTAGATGCTGGATATCTTCATCCAAGATCGTTTGGCGTCGCACTATAGTGTTTTTGCCGAGAAAAATCTTAGCGCGCCAATTTTGTCCTAATCAATAATAATAGTAATTTCTTGTAGATTCACAAAACAGTAGGCGCTCACTGCTAGTCTCTATAGAAAATCTAAGCGTTTAGTCCCCGGAAAAAAATGGAGTCTTAAATACCATATACGCGAGTTGACTGTTTGTTAAACAGATGCGGGATGCCAATGAAATCTGCGTTCGATCATGAACGTATTCCTGTCGTAGAATGTTTCTTGGGCGAGCGTGATAAGCTCAGGTGTTTCGCGCAAAAACTTGAAAAGATTCTGATATGCGATTGAATCCCGAGGGTAGCCATTTCGACAGATATATCCCGATTTCGTCAACTAGTAGGATATTAATTCGAGACTTAACCCCGTGGGCAGTTTTCCCAACCTTGAACAAATGCAATACTCAACAGAGTAACTGTAGCAACTTGAAGAAGCTTGAAGGAAGAAAGGAGATAAGGCGTCACTGCAGAATTTTCACAGGGTGCGGACCATTGATAAGGATCTCAATTGGTGATGCAGAGACCATACAGAGCTTCGCATGCGGCTAGAACGTCGTTGGCGTGTGTAATGGGACTGCTTCATCAGGCGACGTCACAGACGCGACTAGGAGAAAAGCCCTTTGATATGTCATGGCGAGGGCTGTGGCATCTTTTTTTTATTTTTATTTTTTTTGGAAGAAAGCAAAAAAAAAAAAAAAAAAAGGCAGTTGTATGTGTAAGGTTATATGTATCCCACGATCTCTATTATGGATTAGCGTGATATGTTACGGCTAAGCTATTCACAGTTAGCCCCTTGGCAGGTCCAGGGATATATATATAGCATGTCTCGCATTTCTAGTCAATAGACGCAGTTTTCCAACCCTCATCAGAGCCAGCCAGCTCTAACAGTTATAAGCCCGGAAGCCCTTTGACTACTGCTGCGTTCCACACAGACAGACTAGAGCTGATTAATATAGGCTTAGTCAATTATATCTTGTTTATCAAGACCTCAGTCACCTCGACGTCGCTAGGCTAGCTAGGAAGCTAGAGAGCTTAGAACTAGTTATAGCAGAGACCTTAATAGATCAACGCGATATAGTATATTAAAAAAATAATAGAATTAGACCTACTTATTACTAAAGCTACGGTTATTCTTAATAAGCTAGAGTATTAGATATAATAGCTGTTTCTGCGGAAGGATAGTATGGACTAGAACTAGCTCTGGAAATACGTGGACCTAGACCTTAGTAAAGAGCTAGTCCTTTAACTAGACGCTAAGAAGCTGATTAAGAAGTAGTTCAGAGATTTCTATAGGATAGATAGTAATACTAAGGTAGTAGATGCTGAAGTAGATATTATAGATCTAACTAATCAAGAATTAGTAAGATATAAAGTCTAGTATAGGATATATAGCTGTAGTAAGGCGTAGTAGTTATAGAAAGAAAAGGCTTTTAGAGAATTTACGCAGGAGATATCGAGGA
This sequence comes from Lojkania enalia, assembly GCA_010094045.1. Lineage (NCBI taxonomy): Eukaryota > Fungi > Ascomycota > Dothideomycetes > Pleosporales > Lojkania > Lojkania enalia. The sequence goes on from ML986593.1 coordinate 223,056, forward strand.
TAATAGCAGCTTAATATATCTATCTAATTATAGACTATAAGACTGCGTATAATTAACTATAGATCTTAAAAAAGTATCTCTATCTAAGTAAAGCTAAGCGTAATATATAGCTATAGGCTTAATACTAGATACTTAAAACACAACTAAGAAAGGGGAACTTAGATATCTAGTTTAAGGATTAGCTTAAAACGACGCGTATTATAAGTCTAGTAAATATACTAGAAGTATAGGGGAATTAAATTTAGTAGGACTTTATTCTCGCAGTTAAGAGCTTAGACAATAGTTAGGTAGTAAATAAGCTATTACTATTTATTAAGTTTAAAGTAGATAATAAGTTATATATAAATATCTTAAACCTAGTAGTCTAGTATATATTATATTATCGTCGTACTAAACTAGTTGTATTAGAACTAGGGATGTTTATAATACTTAGTATTATATTATAGTAACTACAGCAGTTGTAGTAGACTAAAAGTAGCTAGAAACCTTAGTAATTAAGATAGATAATCTACCTCTATAGAGATAGTTATAAATTTAAGTAGTATCTATATATTAACTTAGTACTACACCTATTAGGCTAGCAGCTAAATTAAGATATTAAATAGAAATTCTAGGAGTTTAGGATATTAAAATCTTTTAGGTTAAAGGTACTCTATAATACTAAGAAACAACTAGTAGTAGAATTAGTAGGGTTAGTAGGCTTTATAAGCTCTATAATAGTCTTAGCGCTAGTACTAAGTATAATAAAAAGATAGAATAATAGGCGTTAACTATTAGAACCAACTATAATAGCAGCTCTAAACCTAAGTTAATTAATAAAATCTATAGTAGCTTTAGCTTTATAATTTAAAGCTATATAGGCTAAATAGTATTAGTATTAACTATTACTACTTAATAGATAGATTATAGACCCTAGTTTAAATACCTATATTACTAACAGCAAGTCTTATAGCTAGAGAATAATATAGCAGCCTAGACTAGACGACTATATATATATAGGGGGACAGCTACTACTAATTCGAGAATAGGGAGAAGTCTAGCTATAGGTATAGACGCCTACTAGAATTAAGACTATTCTACTCTTATATATTATATATATCCTAGAGATATTTATAAATATAGTTAGTCTCTTATACTATAGTATAGTAGGAATCTATTTTAACTTAAGATAAGACTATCTATATTAGATAGATCTATTAAATATTATATACTATCTCAGGTATACATCTAGATATTAGCTAATAGATATAGAAGATAGTATATAACTATTTCTATTAGTATATATAGTATAGTATAGACTAAAGCCTTCTTATATAGCTTATAAGTAGCTAAAACTTACACCTATATAAGTTTATAGGGTATTTAGCTATATTAGCTAGAAGGTAGTTATTTATCTACCTGCTTATATTAACAGGCTTAAGTTAATTAAATAGTAGTAGGGGGTATAGTAGTAGTAGTAGTAGTAGAGAAATTAAGCTCTAAAGTAGATAGAATATATTATTTATATCTAGTCTAAGCTTTATAAGATAGTAAGTAGAAGAGCTCCTTAGAAACTAGCCTAGAAACTATTTAAGAAACTAGAGATAGATTTAGTTTAGATATACGATTGGTTAGAGTACTACTATAATAGAGACTTCTAGATATTCTATATAATCTACTAGTATAGTAGGTAGTATAAAGCCTACTACCTACTAAACAAGAATATAATAACGCTATAATATATAGTATAGAGATTATTAGTTAAGCTTAAAGCTTAGTTTAATATATAGGTTAAAGCTATTAAGCTTAATAGTAAGTATAGATATTCTAAGATGCTTAATATTTTTAAAGACCTAAGAATTTTAGTAGAATTATAAGTAGAGTATACTAAAGAGTAGAATAGTCTAATAGAGAGAGTAGGGTAGTTACTAGTCGTATAGAGAAGAGCTATAAAGATAGACGTAGGGCTATTAATAGAGGTATTAAATAAGTACCTACTCTTAGCAGTCTATCTCCTTAATTATATACCAACTAAAGCTCTAGACTAGTATACTCTATATAAGATAGTACGTAGAACTAGACTATTAGTTATAATAGTATAGGTAAGATAATAGGTCCGAATGTAGTACGAATCTACTTAGAGGTATATAGGAGTGTGTAGGGGATTAGGGACCTAGGAATTCTATTAACACCTATAGGCCTTATATAAAAGGATATAGAAGAACTACTAAGCTACTTATAAGGGAGTATATAACTATATACGGAAGGGAAAAGGGGTAGAACCGGGGGTAGGATAAGATAAGTAAAAAGCTTTAGGATAAGGTTGTATATAAAGCTTTTTATAGAACGATTTCTTTATATTATTATACTACCCCCCTTCTTATAGGCTAATAGTTCCTATCTATACTAGTTTGGGAGGGAATTGGGGCTATTACGGATGGGTTCTAGTATAAAGAAATTTCTTTAAGAAGGTATTTACTAGTAAGGGCTAATATACACAGTTACCTATAAAGATACATTTATTAATATAATATTAAGTAAGGTTTTTATAGTAAGTATAATTAACCTATATATCGGCTGGTAACTACTATCGTAATAGTTTATTAATATTACAATTTCGTTGCATATAGTAATAAGCGTTTACTAGCCTTAGTATATTACTAGGTTACTATTAACTAAGCTTCCTTAACTAAATAATAACTTCTACTCTATATATATTATTACGTGTCTCTAGAACTGTTAATTATTAAAGTATTACTAATACCTTATAGAAAAATTAATTAATATACTACTCCGCCCGCCTCTTAAAGCTTCTTTAGAAGTCTTCTAAGTTATCTACCTTTAGGCTATATATACGCTCGCCCGCGGGTAATATATAATATTTTTCTTTCAGTCTCTAAGATTAAAAAAATACGAGTATTATATCTTATAAAATAAAAAGTACAACTCTATACGAATCGCATCTAATACTAGTAGAGTACTTACTACTAACGTACTTATAAATCCCCTCCTACTATAAGGAGGAGTTTCTAGTTCTCTAGGGCTATCTTAAACTATAGGTAGTAGCCTAATATATAGGAGATAAGGAGGATAAAAAAGTAGTCTTTAAGACTGTTTTAGAGTCCGCTTACAGCCTAGCGCTTATAGCCTAGGTTGTAAAGAGTTAGGAAGATAGCCTTCCTATAGCTAGTATCTAGGTAGCTTTATTCTACTAGAGTACTAAGTTACTCTATTAGGTTTCGGCCCTAAAAGCTCTAGTATCTAGCCTTTAAGCTAATATCACAGCGCTCTTAGGCGGCTAAAGATAAGGTAGAAGAGGTTTAGGGGGAGTCTAGAAGGAAAGAAGAAGAAGAAGAGTAGAGGAGAAGAGGACTAGAGAGGTATCTAATAGCCTGCTATTAGACCCTCTAGATTCTATAGAAGAGTAATTTTGGGCCTATACTTTAGTTTTTAAATCTACTACTCAACTTTTATATATTATTATCTACCAGGTAATCTATATTCTCTATACTATTCTTATATACCTTAATTTATTTAGTCAGGGCTTTTAGGAGTCTTAGCTAATTTAGATACTTATTATAAAAAGCTTTTAGCTTATAAGATAAACCTATAAAATTTAAAGCTTTATACTAGACTAGATTAGAATTATATTCTACCTATTTTATATAGTATTTAAGGGTTTTATAATATAGCTTACTAGCTAGTATTTCTTTAACCTCCTACTCTTCTACCCTCTTAATAACAATAGCGGGTGGTTTCAGAGCTTCTTACCCTAATAGAAGGTTCTAGAAGTTTTTATATAGTAGGTTTAGTACGAAGATATTATATATTCTCAACCCTAGAGGTAACTGTAAATAGTATAAGTTTCTAACCTATTCTAGTATTTTAAAAGGGCCCTTCTATTAATCGAATAGCTTTCAGCTCAGTCTCTAGACTGTAAGATTCTTAGTATTTAGGTAGACTATATTACTAATCTACTAATTAATTAGTTACTAGTAATAGTTAATAATTATTAGAGCTAACTAACTCTAATAAAGATTAGAAAACTACGTCTATTAACTAGAAATGCGAGATATACTATATATATATTCCTAGACCTATTAAGAAGCTAACTATAAATAGCTTAGTTATAATATACCCCCCTAGCTGTAGTAAATAGTAAAGCTACTTTCTAGTTAACTAGTTTAGATACTTTTATATAGCTATAACATACCCCCCCAGCTATAGTAAATAGCAAAGCTACCTTCTAGTCAACTAGTCTAAATACCTCTATAAGACTAAGCTGCTTTAAAAAGGTAAAGTACTTCTACTTAGGTAGTACCTTAGTAAAACTATCTGCTAGCATCTAGTTTATTAGCTTCTAGCTAACCTATAACTTTCCTACTTTAACTTCTTGTCGAATCTATATCTGATAAGTATCTATATAACTTAACCTAGTCTATAGTCTATCTACTACTTTAGTAGCAATACCTACTGTCTACTAATTGTTATAAAATAGCGTAGGGACTATCTCTATACTAAACCCTACGTAATTAAAGACCCTAGTCTACTATTACAGCTTACTACCTACTACGGATAGAGCTAGCAGCTCAGTCTTAGTCGTCGACTTAGTAACTAAGCACTATATTATCGCTTTCTAGTTAATAGGTAAGCTATAGAGCTTAAATAGGTAGCCCTACAAGCTATAACGCGTTTCTTAATTATCTATAAATACTATATCTAATACTTTATAGAATAGTAGCTTGCGCTTATTACTAAGGTAGATTATATTTTCCTAATTTAGTCTAGATGCTTATAAGCCTAGCCCTCTTATACTAATTATATATCTCTAGACGTGCTCTACTACTTAAATATAACTCTATTTTAGATTCTTAAGATAGGTTATTAGAGCTAAGTAAGCTTTTAAGATGTCTAGGCGTATATAGACTACTAGATATCTTAGGAATCCGACTAGCTGCTAATAATATCTAGTTCTCTAATAGTTTAACTTCTCTATATTTAATACTAGGTAGTTATTAACTAGAGGTACTATAAGATAGCTTTTCTACTCCTACTTCTATAGTCTATACTTAGCTGCGACCTTATTAATAAATAAGTCTTAACTAAGCTAGATTCTACCTATATTCTAGTCTCGAACTATTCTAATTTCTAGGAACCACCTAAACTGTCTAAGTAAGTATAGCTTATACTATAATTTTAAGCCTGCTTTAAATTACTAATATATAGTAAAGTAGTTTAGATAGACTAGAACAACTATATTATTAACGTAGAAGAATACTATTAGGCTCTTACTTCTAAATAGATATAGAACCTTCTAAATTAGCTGTAGTTCTAGCTTAAGTAGTAAGTTCTTAAGGTACTTATACTAGAGTAGAAGAGTATCTCTTAGACTATAGAGAACTTTCCTTATCTCTAGTAGCTTACCTAGCTTCTATATAAATCCTTCTAGTATATAGGTATATATTAGTCTATCTAGTAGTATATTCAAGAAAGCGTTGGTAATATTATATTAATAGGCGTATAGTCTAAAAGCTGCTACTAGAGCGACTAGAAATTAGAATACTTATACTGCTAGAGTAGCTGTATATATATCTCTCCAGTCCTACTATAGGTCTCCTCTAACAACTAGCCTAGCTTTAAACTTATATAAATATCCATCCTTATCGAATTTATATATAAATACCTATATTAGTAGTAGAAGTTTAATCTCTGGCTATATACTAGCTCTAGTCTCTATTATATAAACTAGACAGCCCTTGCTGTAGCAGCTCTAAAGCTCTACTACTACTACTTTCTTAAATTCGATTCTAAATAGATGCCTCTTAAACTACTTCTATCGCTTTAATAAAGGTAGCAGCTAATTTCTATATAGACTAATCCTAGGCTAATCAGCTAGTATATTACTACTTATCTTTTACTGTAACGCTTCTATAAACGCTGTATAGTATATATAGGGTATTCTATAAGTTCTAGTCTCTATAATATTTCTAGTATTAAGCTAACTACTAATTTTATCGCGTCTATTTATATTATTTAATTATTAGTCTAGAGCCTCTACTTCTAGCTTAATCTAATACTAGCCTTTAGAAAGGCTAGTTATTACCTCTAGATACTCGTCGCGATTATCTTAACTATATAGTTCTAGAGTGTTTTCTAGCATTATAATACTGCTAACTACTAGATACTCTACTCTAGCCGGCTTATTTAATTATTACTAACCTAGCTCCTACTTAAGCTACTACTCGAGTTTATTATCTAGTATCTCCTTACACGATTAAGCTATTAATTAATCTAGTATCTATTTAAGCTCTATATCATTCAGTTTATAACTCTTCTTAATATTAAGTACTGTAGCTGCTAGACGCAGCATTTACTTATTTAGAAAGATAAGATTTTTATACGATTCTGTAGGTAGTAGAATAATATCTCTAGTTCTTATAACTCTATCTAGCTCTAGTATCTAGATACGATAGATATTTGTAGAATTATATCCTATAAGGCGTCTGATTAGCGTATAAGACTATAGCTTCTTTCTCTAGCATAAATAATAATTTAGGATATATACCTTAGCTCCTAGCACGCTAAGATAAGCTATTAACGGTCTAGTTCCGCGTACTACCTTATATAAGATATACTAGTCTAGAGCTTCGGTTGGTATGCGATTAAAGAGATAGACTGCTAAAAGTAGGCACTCGTTTAATACCTCTATTAGTAGCCCTGTGTCTATCCTTATAGCTCTTCCCCGTACGACTAGTAACTGCCCTACTCTCTCTATTAAACTATTCTACTCCTTAGTATACTCTACTTATAGTTCTACTAAGATTTCTAGGTTCTTAAAGATATTAAGTATTTTAGAATATCTATGCTTACTGTTAAGTCTGATAACTTTAACCTATGTATTAAACTAAGTTTTAAGCTTAACTAGTAATCTCTATACTATATATTATAGCGTTATTATATTTTTATTCGGTAGGTAGCAGGCCTTATACTACCTACTATACTAGTAGACTATATAGAATATCTAAAAGTCTCTATTATAGTAGTACTCTAACCGATCGCGTATCTAAATTAAATCTATCTCTAGTTTCTTAAATAGTCTTTAAGCTGGTTCTTAAGGAGTTCTTCTACTTACTATTTTATAGAGCTTAGACTAGATATAAACAGTATATTCTATCTACTTTAGAGCTTAATTTCTCTACTGCTACTACTGCTGCTGCACCCCCTGCTACTACTTAATTAACTTAAGCCTGTTAATATAAGTAGATAGATAAGTAACTACCTTCTAGCTAGTATAGCTAAATACCCTATAAGCTTATATAGGTGTAAGTTCTAGCTGCTTATAAGCTACATAGAAAAGCCTTAGTCTATACTATATTATATATACTAATAGAGATAGTTATATACTATCCTCTATATCTATTAGTTAATACCCGGACGTGCGCTTAAGATAGTATATAATATTTAATAGATCTGTTTAATATAGATAGTCTTATCTTAAGTTAAAATAGATCCCTACTATACTATAATATAAGAGACTAACTATACTTGTAAACATCTCTAGGATATATACTATATATAAGAGTAGGATAGTCTTAATTCTAGTAGGTGTCTATACCTACAACTAGACTTCTTTCTATTCTTAAATTAGTAGCAGCTATCCCTCTATATATATATAGTTGTCTAGTCTAGGCTGCTGTATCATTCTCCAGCTATAAGACTTACTATTAGTAATATAGATATTTAAGCTAGGGTTTATAATCTATCTATTAAGTAGTAATAGTTAATACTAATACTACTTAGCTTATATAACTTTAAGCTGTAAAGCTAAAGCTGCTATAGATCTTACTAATTAACTTAAGTTTAGAGCTGCCGTCGCAGCTAGTCCTAATAGTTAATACCTGTTATCCTATCTTTTTATTATACTTAGTGCTAGTACTAAGACTATTATAGAGCCTATAAGGCCTGCTAACCTTACTAATCCTACTACTACTACTAGTCGCTTCTTAGTATTATAGAGCACCTTTAACCTAGATAATCTTAATATCCTAAGCTCCTAGAATCTCTATTTAATATCTTAATCTAGCTACCAGCCTAATAGGTATAGTATTAAGTTAATATATAGATACTACTTAAATTTATAACTATCTCTGTAGAGGCAGACTATCTATCTTAATTACTAAGGTTTCTAACTGCTATTAGTCTATTACAACTACTATAGTTACTATAATATAATACTAAGTGTCGCGAATATCTCTAGTTCTAATATAACTAGTCTAGTACGATAATAGTATAATATATACTACGCTACCAGGTCTGAGATACTCGTATATAGCTTATTATCTACTTTAAACTTAATGAGTAGCAATAGCTTATTTACTACCCAGCTATTATCTAAGCTCTTAACTATGAGAATAAAGTTCTACTAAGCTTAATTCCCCTATACTTCTAGTATACTTACTAGACTTATAACGCGCGTTATTTTAAGCTAATCCTTAAACTAGGTATTTAGGTTCCCCTTTCTTAGTTGTATCTTAAGTATCTAGTATCGAGCCTGTAGCTGTATACTACACTCAGCTTTACTTAAATAAAGATACTTTTTAAGGGTCTGTAGTTAATTATACGCAGTCTTATAGTCTATAATTAGATAGATATATTAAGCTGCTATCGTCCTCGATATCTCCTACGTGAATTCCCTAAGAGCTTTCTCTTTCTACAGCTACCGCGCCTTACTATAGCTATACGTCCTATACTAGGCTTTATATCTTACTAATTCTTAATCAGTTAGATCTATAATATCTACTTTAGTATCTACTACCTTAGTATTACTATCTATCCTATAGAAATCTCCAAACTATTTCTTAATTAGCTTCTCAGTATCTAGTTAAAGAACTAGCTTCTTACTAAGGTCTAGGTCTATATATTTCTAGAGTTAGTTCTAGTCTATACTATCCTTCTACAGAAATAGCTACTATATCTAGTATTCTAGCTTATTAAGAATAACCGTAGCTTTAGTAATAAATAGGTCTAATTCTATTATCTTTTTAATATACTATATCGCGTTAATCTATTAAGGTCTCTACTATAACTAGTTCTAAGCTCTCTAGCTTCCTAGCTAGCCTAGCAATATTGAGGTAACTAAAATCTTAATAAACGAGATATAATTAACTAAGCTTATATTAATCAGCTCTAGTCTATTTATATAGAATATAGTAGTAGTTAAAGAGCTTCTGGGCTTATAACTGTTAGAGCTAACTAACTCTAATAAGAATTAGAAAACTATATCTATTAACTAGAAATGCGAGATATACTATATATATATCCCTAGACCTGCTAAGGAGCTAACTATAAATAGCTTAACCGTAATAATAATAGATTATATATAATTCTAAGCCTTCTTAATATTAGCCTTTATAGTTTCCTAGGCTATATATATACGAGTTACTAGAGCTAAAGTATTCTTACAATTTAATTTATCTGTTATAATAATAGAATTAACGGAATATTTCTAATCCTAACTCTAATAGGGCTTAGATCTATATAGGATCTAATATAGGGATATTCTAATAGTTATATAGGGTAGAGTTGCTTATATTTAGTCGATTATAGGTAATAGAGAATTCTAGTTATTCTAGTAGAAGGATATAAAAGGGCGCAGTCTCTAATTAATATACTTATTTATAATCTCTATCTATCTATTAGTTTCTTTATAATAAGTAGTAGATAGTTTAATCTTTACGCCTAAAATA